>OY731404.1:18461248-19023944 GCA_963425845.1 Sphenostylis stenocarpa | reverse complement strand
TATCGGCAAAGCCATCTCATACCATCGACATCCGACAGGAGTCAAAACTCCATCCCTCGAGGGCAAATCAAAAATGCGATCCCAGGAAGGCAACCAATTCCAGGTGGATCAATCAAAAGAAAGATCATCTCAGGTGAGCCTACGACAAAAGGCAAATTCCATACTCACATCCTTAGAAGAGTCATTTGCCTAGGCGTAGGCAAGACTCTGGCGAGTGAGAGCCAATTTCCCACGAAAGGGACATCGACCTATTCGGAGGCAAGCAAGTATAAAGTCTTCACCACTAATGAAGCATCCGCCTATTCAGAGACACAGAAAAAAAAAACTCCATTTCCTCAGAGAAATAAGAGCTTGAAGAAACCAGCTCTCACCAAACAAGGAGTCACAACTCCATTCCCCAAAGGGCGACCAAAATTAGATCCCCGGGAAGGAAACCAATGCCCCGGTGGATCAATCAAAAAGAAAGATCATCCCCAGTGAGCCTATTGCAAAGGCAAAACTTCAAACGCATATCCCCAGAAAGTTACTTGCCTATATCACCTAATATGGACATCCCTAGTGGAACGCATAGGCAAAACCTTGCAAGCAAAAAAGCAACATTAGCCTATTCAGAGGCAAAGTAGCGAAACCAAAAGTCTCCAAATGAAGCATCCGCCTACTCAGAGGCATTACCAGAAACTCAATGGAGTATTTGCCTACTCCGAGGCATCCTCAAAATCAACAAATTTCTCAATGGACATCTGCCTACTTAAGAGGCCTCACCAAGATCAACAAATCCCCAGAGGATTCATGCCTACCTAAGAGGCACCCATCGGAAATCCTAGATAGCAGGCAAAGTCGGATGACACATACCAAATGATCAAAAACAAAGAATCCCTAGCAAACAACAAGGCTGGATGGCTATCGGGAAAAGCCAAAATCACCCGACCAACCGAGCAAGAGTTGGGTGATCACCACAAGAAAAATCAAAAGTCAAAGAATCCCCGAGCACAAGCCGGATGACAATTCCCGAGAAAAAGACAAACAAAAACAAAAGAAAACACATCTCAACAACGGCGCATGATCGAGAATCGGTAAGCCGCCACCATCGCCAAAGGATCAGCTACCGCAAGAAGGGGCATCCAGAGGCACATAACCAGACGGGGGTTCATACTCGTCAGCCAAGGGATCAGCTACCGCGTCGAAGGAGCATCCCAAGGTTTCACGCTGGCGCATGATCAGAATCAGTAAGCCGCCACCATCGCCAAAGGATCAGCTACCGCAAGAAGGGGCATCCAGAGGCACCAAACCAGACGAGGGTTCGTACTCGTCAACCAAAGGATCGGCTACCGCATCGAAGGAGCATCCGGAGGTCAAACACCGAGATGGGGGTGTAAACTCATCGGAGCCTTACAAAAGGGGGCTTACGGGCGGGGGTTAGTACTCGTCAAACCGGATGGGGGTTCGTACTCATCGGCCGAAGGGGTCGGCTACCGCGTCGAAGGAGCATCCCAGAAGCGCACAACACATCTCCCCAGAAGGTCATCCGCCGCAAAGACGGATTATCTGAAGGGAAACCGGGCAAGAGGGTCAACTCCTTTACCCTCCAGTCGATCACCTCAGCACAAAAGGCTAGCAGTCGACTGGTCGGGTAAAGGGGGGCAGCTGTAGACCCCAAATCTTGCCCGGCCTCCAAATAAAGTCAGAAAGCCTCCTTTTCGAAGATGGACGAAGCCTAAAAAGCCACTAGGAGAGACTATTAGGCCCCATGTTAGAGTAGGAAGGATTTTCTGTACAAAAATAAGGATTTTTGTCTTCAGTGGTCGAGACCGCCTTCCCGAATGTCGAGACCGTCGTCTCGTCCGAGACCGCCTTCCCGAATGTCGAGACCGCCGTCTCGACCTTACCAGTCGGGACCAGGGTCTCGAATGTCGAGACCGCCTTCCCGAATGTCGAGACTGCCTTCCCGAATGTCGAGACCGCCTTCCTGAATTTCGAGACCGCCGTCTCGACCGAGATCGCCTTCCCGAATGTCGAGACCGCCATCTCGACCTTGTCAGACGGGAACGCCGTTCTCGACCTAACAGGCGCGAAAAAACTATAAATAGGGGGCTCCATTCCCTCATTTCCACACAGAATCCAAGCAAGAGCTCCCCCTTCTCTCAAGAATTTCTCTCTCTAAGAATCCCTCCGAGGCATTTCCGGAGTTTATGAGTGTCTCTAGGCATACACAGAGTGTTCTAAATCTTCTTTAGAATCCCTCCGAAGCATTTCCGGAGTTTCTGAGAGTTGTAGAGTGAAGGGTTGCCAAAACGCACCCTCTCTTTTGATATATAAAAGCTTGCTTTGGAGGTGCATATCCTCACTCTCTATTTTTTACTGCTATTTAAATTACGCAATAAAAGCTAGGGCCATGTAGTCATATATTTAAATTCCGCATAATAAAAGGGTAAAAGCGCTATTTTCCAGTTTAGTTATTTATTCAAATTAGTCAGCCTATCATAGGGAACCCGAAAGGGGCGTCGTAAAGGAACTAACACTTCCTTTACACGTAACTAACTCCCTTACCCAACTCTGGTTCTAATGACCAAAGTTGGTTTTCGAAAACCAACGCCTTTTTTAAACCCCTTTTCCGATGTTTATGGTAAAAATATCGGTGGCGACTCCATAGAACCCAACTAAATAAATCCCTGGGTTAGCCCGGTTATCGGACAACTCAGGGATACTTTTGAAAACCTCGCCCCTGGGTTAGCCCGGTTATCGGACAACCTAAAGGCATTGTAACCACCAATAAAAAATGCGAAAATCAAGAAGAGTCGAAAAACCATCGCGTCGCTCCGACCGCGCCCCCGTTTTCGGGGAGGCGGCGACAGATGCATATTTATATGAGCCGCTCTTTTATGCCATAACCAAGGGTTCACTTCCTTAGCAACTAAGCATGTTATACTAGACTCATGTAAACAATCCAAATCAATCAAATATATGTTGTTATGCCTAATGCCTTTTAATTCTACTTTTTTCAGAATCTACTAAATGTATGGTGCAAAATTTGCTTTCAAAAGTTACCTTGAATCCTTTGTCACACAATTGGCTTATGCTAAGAAGGTTATTCTTTAATCCATCAACAAGAAGCACATCCTTAATCTCCAATGTGTTTGCACCACCTATGTTTCCAATTCCGAGAATCTTCCCTTTGTTGTTATCCCCATAAGTCACATATCCTTGTTCTTTGGCTTTGAAACTTACAAATTTCGTTTTATCTCCAGTCATATGTTTTGAGCATCCACTATCAAGATACCACATAGACTTCTTTGATTTGGAAATTTCCTACAAAACAAGAACATAGTAAACTTAGGTCCCCATAACTTTTGGGTCCTTGGGGTTAGAGACATAACAATCTATTTAAATACTGCAAAACTTTCTCATAAAACTTTTCAAGTTATTTTAATCGATAAAAAATAAGTTTTAATCGATTAAAACGCTGTGTAGAAAATTTCTAAGTTGTTTTAATCGATTGAAACGAGATTTAATCGATTAAAAGAGTTTTGATCGGTCATAACTAAATTCGATCGATCATAAGCTGATTCGATCGGTCATAATTGGATTCTTATCGATCATCCTGACCCTTTAAGTAATTTTAATCGATTGAAACGTGTTTTAATCGATTGAAAAGGTTCGATCGCTTATAATTAAAATCTGATCGATCACATTTGATTCTGATCGGTCATAATTGGATTCTGATCGATCATCCGACCCTTTAAGTGATTTTAATCGATTGAAACGTGTTTTAATCGATTGAAAAAAATTCGACCGCTCATAATTAAAATCTGATCGATCACATTTGATTCTGATCGGTCATATTTGTATTCGATCGATCATAATGAGTTCTAAATGGTTTTAATCGATTAAAAACAAGTTGTATCGATTAAAATGCTGTAAAAACACTTCTTTGAACATTCTAAGTGATTTTAATCGGTTCTTTCAAAACTATATCAGTTAAAAACATGTTTAAGAAAACTTTTGTAAAAATACTTTGTTTTTAGTTGTTTAAAATGATTTTAGAGGCATTTCACAAAAATCTTTAAGTGAAGAACCTTCATGCAGCAGAAAAGATAAAATGATTTTACATAAGCATTCTGTTTAAAACATACTAAATGATCCATTTTCTTTGAATAAATACATGATACAAATAGTTCATTTAACTATAGGAACCCAAATATATTTACCTTTAGGTACACCAAAATGTTTAATTTTACATCTATTTGACGTGTGACCTTGTTTCATATAATAAAAACATGCTTTTGATGTAGCTATGGAATAATATGCATTATTTACCAAACATGCTCTAGATCCTTTTTCTACCCATACTCTTTTCTTTTTAGTTTTACTCTTTTTCAAAGGAACTCTTTGATTTACATTATTTTGAGCAATTACCATTTCATGCTTCTTAAGATCATCAATTTCTTTTTCGGCTTTGTCAAGCAAATGGTTAAGAATATCTATGTCATATTCATGCTCTTTACAATTTGCACAAGCTAAGTCCTTATTCTCATCTAAGCATACAATTTTCGTATTAGCTACCTCCTTTTCTTCTAAACATGCAATTTTCAATTTTAAGGACTCATTTTCCTTTTCGGATCTTCTTAGATTTTTTTTTACAACTTTAAATTCGTTTTTCATATTCATAAATGCAGTAAATAACTCATTATAAGCATTTTGCAATTCATCATGGTCATTTTCTTCACTAGAGGATGAATCGGAATCACTAACCTCAAAATCCGAAGAAATGTTGTCATTTGCCATTAAGCAAATGTTTGCTTCTATTTCAGAGTCGCTTGATTCTGAATTTGAATCACTTGTCATCCCAAGCAATATATGCTTTCTTCTTGAATTGCTTTTTGCCCTTGTGTTCATCATTTTTCTTGTTTGGGCATTCGGTCTTCATATGCCCTGCTTCACCACAACCATAGCATTTTATATTAACGGAAGAATTTTCTTTTACCTTTCCCTTACCTTTGAAAGGATGTCTTCCTTTTGCTTTCATCAATTTGGTGAACTTCTTTATAAAAAGACTCATCTCTTCTTCATCATTTTCGGAGTCTTCTTCTTCTTCTTTCTTATTTTTGCTTTTTGAAATCTCGGTCTTGAAAGCTAGATTCTTCTTTTGATATTGACCCTCTTCCTCATTTAGCCTTCCAAGGTCAAGCTCATGCTCCCTTAGCTTTCCAAATAACGCCGCCATAGACATAGTGGCAAGATTTTGTGACTCCGAGATGGCCGTCACCTTAGGTTGCCATTTCCTATCCAGAGATTTCAAAATTTTAACATTTAATTCATCAACGTCAAATACTTTACCTAATCCGGTGAGATGATTCACAATATGAGTGAAACGCTTTTGAACGTTGAAAATCGTTTCTCCTTGTTGCATCCGGAACATCTCGTATTCTTGGATTAGGGAGTTTTTACGTGCTCTTTTGAGGTCGTCAATTCCTTCGTGGGTCACTCTAAGCATTTCCCACATTTCCTGTGCACTTTTACAAACTGAAATTCTATAAAACTCATCAAGGGTTAGAGCAGATGAAATAATGTTTCTAGCCCTAACATCAAATTGTGCTTTTCGACTTTCGTTTGTAGTCCATCTAGAAAAAGGTTTAAGAACGTCAACACCGTTCTCAGTAGTTTTAGGAACAAATGGACCGTTTAAAATAGCGTCCCAAACGCCTCTATCAACAGACTTTAAAAAGATTTGCATTCGTACCTTCCAGAAAGGATAATTTTGGCCCGCAAAAAGTGGGGTTCTGTTGATAGATGCACCTTCGGCAAAAGTTTGATTTTGTCCGACCATTTTCGAAAATTTGAATGACTATCAAAGCAAGCTCTGATACCACTTGTTAGAATCGCGCAGCGGAATGTTCGCGTGGTCGGACAAAAACCAAGAGGGGGGGTGAATTGGTTTCTTAATAAAAATTAGGTCTTCAAAATTTTCCCCAAATTTTACCGATTAAAAACTGCGTAAATGTAAATAGAGAAGAGTAGAGAAGATTACACAGTAGGTTTATACTGGTTCGGATCAAAAGACCCTACGTCCAGTTGCTAATCACTCAAAAGAGGATTAACGCTGTCACTAAGAACAAATTGTTACAAACAGATTACAAATGAAAAGATAAAGATAAAGATAACACCTCTCTTGAAACCCACAAGAGATGAAGAACAGCTTTCCCCAGAGACGGCACAACACACAATCCACTAAGAACTCCACTTAGTGATTCTTATCGCTTCTAGCCCACACCAGGTTCAAAAAGCCCCCTTTCCTTGCAACAAACAGTTCTCTGACACTCACAACACTTAACTTTTGTATGGAAAAGGTTGTTCTCCTTTTCTGAGTGCCAAAGGAGAGTTTAAGTAGGGAAATTAGGGTTTAGGATTTGGGGATTTCGAAACTAGGGTTCTTGGTAATTGGGTTTTCGAAAATAGGGTTTGTTTGTAGTTTAAAATCAGAAACAGACTGGAATAATCGATTATTTGGAGTAACAATCGATTAAAACAGAGCCAAATACGTCAGAACCAATACTCTCTGGTTTAATCGATTATTTGGTGAAATAATCGATTATCTGTACGGAACTATACGGAATAATCGATTATTTTGTTGTTTAATCGATTAAAGCAGTGAGTTTGTACAGAAAATGGTTTTCTCACTGTTTTAATCGATTATTTACCTATTTAATCGATTAAAGCTAGAGCTCTGAATGATAAATTTGAGCTTTTAGAAGCTTCGAAGTTACTGGACTATGTACAGGCTATCTTAGATTCTATAATTACAGACTCAATCAAACTAAAACAGAGTTATTACAATACAGAAATCATCAATCTTCAATCTTCAATACTCTAAGTTTTTAAGCTCTTGGATCATCATCAAAATCAACATTCTTCATGATCATTATTTGCAACATCAAGTCCTTGAATGTTCAACACGGTAGACCGTGAATAAGTACATTAGGTAGGTTCCCAGGAAAGAGATGTGAGTCACTAATGAACACGCTTAAGTACCAAGTCTTTCCTAGCCAAAACTTCCTAGACATGCACTCTCACATTACCAAGCTATATCCAGAGTTTCCTATGAGAATGGTTTTCAAGAATTTTCTTGCAAAATTGATTTAGGAAACACACAAGAAAGATTATAATAACTTTATATATATATATATATATATATATATATATATATATATATATATATATATATAAAGCTAGAAAAACAAATTAGAAGAAAAAAAAATTGAATTTTTTATTTAAAAAAATAAAAAAAGTTTTTTGAAGGAACCCAACAGTGGGTTATCAAAATAGTATTGAGAGAAGTAAGAATGTTAAATAAAATATTCAAATAACTGAAAATAAAATAAAATATTCAAATAACCGAAAATAAAATAAAATAAAATATTCAAATAACTGAAAAAATAAAATATTTAAATAACTCGAAAATAAAATAAAATATTCAAATAACTGAAAATCAAATAAAATATTCAAATAACAGAAAATAAAAATTGAAACAGAAAACAAAAATAGAAACAGAAAGCAAAAATAGAAAACGAGAAAATAAAAATTGAAACAAAAATGCAAATAGAAAATAAAAAATAAAAATAGAAACGAGAAAACAAAAATAAAATAAAATATTCAAATATCTAAAAATAAAATAAAATATTCAAATAACATAAAATAAAAATAGAAAAAGAAAATAAAAATTGAAAACCTAAACGGAAATCTTTGTCACCGGCAACGGTGCCAAATTTGATCGAAAACAGAAACAAAAAATAATTAAAATAGATAAATGTAGTACTAGGAAGCTTTCCTAGATCGTCTCCCAAAGACCACGAATTCTTATCAAAGCTTGTCAATTTTTCGAATTAGAACAAAAACAAAAGGGGGGATTTTTCATATTTAAAATATTAGATGAAACAGAACAAAAACAGATTATAAAAATGCGGATTAAAAATAGATTAGAATGCAATTGATTTCTTGATTCCAATGCAATGTCACTTATCCTAGATTATGAAATTAATTCAAAATTAATTCAAAATTAACCAACTAAGTGAAGATAAATCCCAAATTATATTCCAATCCAAAATTAATCAACTAAGCGAAGATTAATCCTAAATTAGCTTTAACCCTTATTCCAATATGAAATTAACCAACTAAGCGAAGATTAATTCCAAATTATCTTTAACCCTTATACAATTAAACATTGTATACATCACATCATCCCATCTCTAACATAGAATTAAACAAACTATGATATTAGTTTCAGTTTATTAAGCATAAACAGATAATAATTCAACACTGAGATTAGAAGATGAAGAGTTAAGAGAACAAACGAAATGAATACGAAATGAAATTGAAGAACAAAACCTCAAAAATCTACTTGCATTCTCCTCTAAAAATCAATATAAAGATTTAGCTATCCATCAACACTTAATTATCACAATAATAAGAAATTGGAATTTAATTACAAAATCGAAATGCAATTAAATTAAGAAATTGAATTTGAATACTAAATTACCAAAATTTAAATTGCAACAGGAAATTGAAATTAAAAATTCAAAAAACTGAATACGTGCAAAATTGAAATTGCAATTGGAATTTGAAATTGAACCTAAACTGCAGAATTGAAAACGAATTGTAAAATTGAAATTGAACAAAGTGCAGAACAAACCAAAATTAAACTCTACGTAAAACCCTAGTGTCGATGCTACCTCCGTACGTCTATTCTCTACGTAAAACCCCTTAATATCCTTATTCTTTCTCTGCATGGCTACTTAACCTAGGTTTCTCCAACTGAGCTCATAACAATTCTGATCCACTCACTGCATTGGATCATCTAAAGACGAATTGACCCAAAACATAAAATATAATAAAATGAAACCCAAATCGGGATACCTGCATGGCAGATTCCATGGTTGTTTTTCGTACTCAACTTTTGCTATTTTCCGGCTGGATTTGGACAATGCACGTGATAGAGATATTTGTAGCTTTTCCTCTTAGCTTTACAACGCACTTTGAATATCTCAATTTGGAGTTCTGTAGCTCTAGATATGACTTTATTACTGAGCAAAGGTCAAACTGCCAATAAATACAAAAATTAATTAGTTTTGCAATTAAGTTCATAATTCAAATGACAGTTAACAAACATCATACTACCACAAAATTAAGTCTAAATATGAGAGTAATTAGAGCCATAATGATATATATTTATGCAATAAAATATGTTCCATCAGTTCTATTTGGTTTTTGTGGTTGATTCATCAATTAAAATTTGTTTTTTATGGTTTTAATTGGTTCTTAAGTGGTTTGTTCATTACATCACTGCCATATTATTACCCTTTTCTCTCACTGTTTTTTATGGTTTTAATTGGTTCTTAAGGTATGTCTTAATCCACTCTATCATTGTGATTATTGGCTTGTCTTTGGCAAAAAAAAATTGTTATTGAATGACTCTGACACATTATTCATTACTTCATCACATTTACGATATTTACTAAACTTATGTTTGCACCATGTTTTTTAATTCTTATCGTTCAACTATTCATACTAAACTGACTTGCCTCTTTGATTTGCTTCATTTTTTTCTTCAAATTATTGAACATAGGTGGTCTTCGAAGCACCCATTACCAAGGCTCTTAAAATTGTCCCACTGCCAAATATCTTATTTTGAAGTTATAACATAGATGGTGTAAGCAAAATTAGTGTTCATTGTATGTCATAAGTTCTTGGAATGTATGAACCAACCCTTGACAAAGAGTAATAATCATGTCAAATGGTAAATAATAAACAATATGTAATAAAGGTGAACATAATAAATAATGACCAATATCTTTTACTGATCAGACAAAAGGGTCAACCTATTTTCTCCCATCACCCCAATATCCTAAATAAGGTTCTATAAGAACCATATCCAACTTTCTTTGGTTTCCGTCTCTATAACTGATATAGTTATTAGAAAGTATTGATCATTTTGCATCCTACCCATTAAGCATTATCCTCCATTCTTGGTTTTTAGATGGCAATGTTGACACAAACAAATGGCCTACAGTCCTAAATAAAACATTTTTTACAACAATCCAAAAACCTATAAGAGGACCCAAATCTCGGTTGTCGTTCTGGTTTGGCCAACTATATCTTACAAGTATCGTGGGCATTCACTTTCCTCACTTCAACATAGTATCTCCAAAGAAGAGAATATTGTTTTGTAGGATCACCCTCTGTGATTACTAATGAAATCTTTCACCCAATTCTACATTTACTTGTTGTAACTCCAACTGAAAATCTCTTCCTCACCTAATCCATAATCTCTATCAAACTTATTTTTTTCATTTGATCTAAATCTATCCAATAGAACTTTCAGTATCAATTAGGTTGCCAAATACCCTTAGACATACATGTGTGTTCCACGACATACTCTTTAAATCCAAGATATGCTTTCCTCCAGCCTTTGAACATAACATTTCAAAAGGACATAGTTTTGTTAAATTAGGGTAATAAGTTTTATTATAATTATGAGAGAAAATTAGTGATTGAGGACGAGAATATACATTCATCCACAACAACTTCTTATGTAAAATTGGATATAATTTATACATGAATCTATGTAAAATTTTCATGCATGATATATATATATATATATATATATTACATGCACAACATAAATCATTATATAATATCAAGTGCAATAATTTTTCCCAAGAGTGACACATTAAATATTGTCATTAAATATTGTCACAAAATTAATGATATGTGTCGTAAAAAAAATGGGAAGATTGTTGGAAACAAAGATAAAAAATATAATTATATTTTGGAGTATTTAAAATATGTACTAAGTGTGTATAAGAAATAAATTAATGGATACGTCATAAATATATAGTATTCAATATAAAACAATTATAAAGGTATATCAAGTGAATTCCAAAATATGATACAAGCACTACAACAAAAACATTAAATAGTGACCGAATTTTCGGTCACTAAATGACCAAAATCGGTCACTAACTAAAATAGTGACCGAAATAGTAACCAACCCAAATCGGTCACTATATCAGTCACTAACAAAAATATTAAAAAATTAAAAATATTTTTTAAAAATTTGAATTATTATTAGATTGAAATAAATGTCCCTAGTACCTTAGAGGTAGAGATTGATACTCCAACTCTTAAAAAAGTAGGCTGAGATCAAGAGGGGGGGTGAATTGATCTTTGAAAGATTTTCGCAATTAACAGATTATCTATTTGTAAAAATAAGATTTCAGATCTGTTCTTGAATCACAAAGCAATCAATCAACAATAAACGCAGCAACAGAATTAAAAGAGGAGAAAAGTTTAGAAAGATATCACCAGTGTTTATACTGGTTCACCCAATACCAGGGCTACGTCCAGTCTCCAGCCAAATTCCAGTTGGGTTCCACTAGATCAAATGTTTTACAGATTACAATCTTACACTCGATCTACCACAAGAACCACAATTCCAGTTCTTGCACCTAACCTTTCACCAAGAACCAAATTCCAGTTCTTGACAACCTCTACAACCAAATTCTAGCTGCAGAGAAACCAGTGCCCACAATTCTAGGCACCAAACAATACAGTAAAAGTAAGAAAAGAAATGAAAAGAAGAAACTAGAATGCTCAAACCAGTTTTATGCAATTCTGCAGTGTGTTTCTTCTTCAAAAGAAAGCAATTTGCCTCAAGAAAGAATTTCAAAGAACTTCAAAAAGCTAGTGCGAATCTTTCTTGAAAAGAGTATTAAAGTTTGCTTGCTTGATTGCTAAAGGATGTGTAAAAGATTGATATTCAATGTATGTTTAAAATGTTCAAGCCAAACTGTTTTTATAGAAGATTTTCAAAACTGCTGGTTTAATCAATCTGTTAAAATAATCTTTTAATATGTTAAAAGTGTAGTTTTAATCTGTTAAAACTTCTTTTAATCCATTAAAGCGTTCTTGATTCTTTAAAATATTTGTTTTAACTGATACGACAACGTTTATATCAATTAAAACTCTTTACAAAAAATCTTCTAATTTGTTTTAATCGATTGTTTCGTGATTCAATCGATTAATATACTGCAAAACTTTCTTGTAAGTTTATCCAAGTGATTTTAACTGATAAAAATAAGTTTTAATCTATTAAAACGCTGTGAAGAAATTTTCTAAGTTGTTTTAATCGATTGAAACGTGTTTTAATCGATTGAAAATGCTCTAATCGGTCATAACTCAATTCTGATCGATCATATCTTATTCTGATCGGTCATAATTGCATTCTGATCGATCATAGTTGAAGCACTTGGTGGATTTGATGAAGACTTGATGAAGACATTTTTGTGTTGGTATAGTTTAGTTTGTGGGTGTGTAGAGGGATAAGTTAGAAGTATAGGAACTTAATCTCTTGATAGGCTAATATATTTTGTGATAAGCGCCTTAATATGATGCATCTCAGTAAAATCATTTTTCTGCATGAAAAACTAACATTTAAACATTAAAATAACAGTCTAAGAGTTTTTCAGAAAATCAATCTGTTGAAATATTTTTTAATCTGTTGAAACAGAGAGACTATTTTTCTATCTAAGAGTCTGCAGGATTTCAATATGTTGAAATGATTTTCAGTCGATTGAAACAGAGAGCTATCATTTTTCATAAAGCTGTTTCAATCCATTAAAAACTTCGAATCAATCGATTGAATGAAGTTTTAAATGAAATCAATCGATTGAATCATCGTTTTAATCGATTGAAATGCATTCTGATCGATCATAATTTCATTCGATCGATCATAACTTGTTCTAATCGATCATAATCTTGTTCTAATCAATCACAATCGATTTTAACCTGTTATATTTTCATTACGATCGATCATTTGCCTCTCTGATTCAGTTTTTAATTAATGAAACGTTCAGGTTCTCTATTTTACTTTATAAATACTGATTTGATCTATCTTTTAAAAAAACACAACTTGAGAAAACATTTGAAATCAATCTGTGAAGCTATCATATCAGTGACTTTCTCTGCATTCAAGAACTTTGTTATATCATAAGGTGCTTTGATCAAAATTGTGGTCAATCAAAGAGAGAAAGTCGTTGTGTGAGAATGCGTTACGGACAATTTCTTGATAGAGCTGCGAGTCCAGGTTTTTTCTTTTCATAATCTTTTGTAAAGTGTATTTGCGCAGGTTGGAGTTTGATCTGCACTTGTTACGATAACTAGATTTGGTTCTTGGGAGGTTTTCAAGAGTCTATCTTGTGGGTTTGTAAGATAGTTCTTGGGGTAGATTGGTGAGTATCTACTTGGTTGTAATTTTCACTTGGTATTAGTGGAACTTGGCAGATTTGTCAAGAAGCTGGACGTAGCTTCTGGTGAAGAGTGAACCGGCATAAATTGTTGTGTTGAATTTCTTCTTTCATCTCCTTTATTTCTTGTCTATATACTTGTTGTGTTTAAAATCAATCTACCTACACAAGAATTGAATAAAGATAAATCATTCTTCCAAAAGAAAGTAAGCTTTGTGAAAAAGTTTTATAAAGTTCAATTCACCCCCCCTCTTGAACTCAACCATTAATTCTTTCAATTGATACCAGAGCTGGTTCTTGTAAGTTACTTAAGAAATCGGTCCAAGAATGGGTGAGGGAAAGATGAATTTTTCGAAGGAGCCTCCATAAACAGGCCTCCTCTTTTTTACGGTGTGAATTATTCTTTACGGAAGGTTAGAATGAAAATCTTTATTGAATCTCTTGATAGAGGTATTTGGGAAACAATTGTTAATGGTCCTTACAAACCAACTCATACGAGTGGATGGTAAAGTAGTTGAAAAAAATTGGGCTGAATTAAGCGATGCGAGAAAATAGGAGAGTCCAATATGATTATACTACTAAAAATATTATTACCTCTGCTTTAAATCTTGATGAGTTTTTCGGGGTGTCTCAATGTGCCTCTGCCAAAGAAATGTAGGAAATCCTAGAGGTCACACATGAAGGTACATCGATGTGAAAAGGGCGAGAAAGCATGAGTTAATTAGGGACTATGAATTGTTTAAAATGCGGCAAGGAGAAACAATTGCGAGATGTACGAGAAAAGGTTCACGCACATAGTCAATCATCTAATTGGGCTAGGAAAGATTTTTGACAAGGAAGAGTTGAACATCAAAATCTTGAAGTGTTTGGACGAGAACTTGGCAACCAAAGGTGACAACTATATCGAGAATCAAGAGACTTGGCTGAAATGACTACTTGCTTCACTATTTGGTAAGTTAAGGGAACATGAGTTGGAAATCAATCGGTTCAAAGAACAAGAGAATGCGAGAAAAGAAAAGTAGAAACATTGTTCTCAAGACGATTGAAGAAAACGGTGAGTCGAAGAAGATGAATCCGAAAATCGACTTTGTTGGTTAAGAAATTTGGGAAATTTCTTAGAAGGAAGAACAGAGCTGGCCAAGTAAAAAGGTACAGCGATAAAAAGACTGAATCTATTCAAAATGCTATTACTTGTTATTCTTGTGGTAAGCGGGGACACATAAGGAGTGATTGTCAGGAAAAGACCAAGAATCAGAACAAGAAAGATTCAAAATACAAAGGGAAAAAGGCCTACATAGCTTGGCAAGACAATGATTCATCTTCCGAGTTCACGGATCCAAAGGTGAAGAGGTGAACCTATGTTTGATGACTGGTTGTGAATCTTCTTCATCACATGTAAGTTCAACTCCTACGAGAAAATGAAATGAATTACAACACATTACTTGAATGCTTTCAATGAAATGCATAGTGAAGCCAGAAATTTATCTCATACAAATAATCGGTTAAAAGGATTAAATAAGCTGGTTAGAAAATAGAGTTAAAGTTACGGAAAAAGAAGCTGTTAGAAAGCAAAACAGATTTAGAACATCTAGATAGAATCTATGCATTTGCGGATAATGTTGCTTGCTAATAAGAATTTTGAAAAGTGTATTCTTACGCAAGATAAGGTTGATTACTTGATTAAAACTTTGTCTAAGTTTACTCAAGGTAAAGAGAATTTAGATGCACTCCTTGGGTCTCAAAGCTGTGTGTTTGAACATGCTGGAATCGGATACAAACCTAAGATTGGGGTAAAAACTAAAAAATATTTGAACTTTTTTTCATTTAGAAAAGCTACAACATCCCCTTTCTCATCTTGTCATTATTGCATGAAGAAAGGACATACTATAAAATTTTGTCATGCTAGGAAATATTTTGTGCCGCAAGGTAGGAAGAGATGGGTTCCAAAACATGTTAAACGAGAAAATTTGACTCCTAAGGACCCAAAATACTTAAGGGTACCAAATACTTGATGTTTGATCTTTCGGGAACAGCAACAAGAGTCCCTTTGGTACCTGGATAGCGGATGCTCAAGGCACATGACAGGTGACATTTCAAAATTTCGAAGCGAGATTGAAGAATGGAGGTCATGTGACTTATGGAGACAACAACAAGGGAAGAATTCTAGGTTTTGGAGATATTGGAGATGGTGAATCGGTAACCATTCACAATGTTCTTCTTGTTGAAGGTCTCAAGCACAATCTAATCGAGTATAAGTCGGTTATGTGATCTTGGTCACAAAGTAATCTTCAAACCGAGAAAAGTGCCTAATCCGTGAACCGAGAATCGACACGGTAATGTTGGAAGGTAAGAGGTTAAACAACATATACATGTTAGATATCAAGCATTCTTTATCATCTCAAAGTTGTCTTCTTACTAAAGAAGAAGAATCTTGGTTGTGGCATAGAAGGCTTGCTCATATACATCTTAACCATCTTGACAAGCTGATTTCTAAAGAATTAGTTTACGGGCTACCTAAGCTTCGAATCTTGAAAGACAAAATCTGTGAAGCTTGTTTGAAAGGCAAACAAACTAGAAAATCCTTTTCAAACAAAAACATTGTTTCGACTTCCGAGACCTTTGGAGCTGCTTCACATGGATTTGGTTGGTCCTTCAAGGAATAAAAGCCTAGGTGGTAATCTTTATATCATGGTAATTGTTGATGACTTTTCGAGTTACCGAACTTGTTTTTCTTAAAGCCAAATCGATTCTTACAAATCTTTCAAAAATCTTGCCAAGGTTTTACATAATGAAAAAGGGTATCTCATTACATCTATTCAAAGTGACAATGGTGGAGAATTTGTAAATGAAAAGTTTGAATCATTTTGTGAAAAGTTTGGCATAAAACACAATTTTTACGCTCCAAGAACTCCTCAGCAGAACGGTGTTGTGGAAAGAAAGAACAGATCCATTGTGGAACTTGCTAGAACAATGTTGTGTGAAAATTCTTTACCTAAATACTTTTGGGCGGATGCGGTAAACTACTTGCTTGTCATGTTTTGAATAGAGTCTTGATTAGACCCATGCTTAAGAAAACCCCATATGAACTGTACAAAGGAAGAAAACCCAACATAAACTATTTCGGGGTTTTTGGATGTACATGTTTTGTTTTAAACAATGGGAAAGAAAATATTGGCAAGTTTGATGAGAAATCGACAAAGGAATCTTTCTTGGTTATTCAACTAACGGCCATGCATATAGAGTCTACAATTTAAGGCTGAAATCTGTTGAAGAATCGGTACATGTTGTTTTTAATGAGTCTCCTCGAGTGTTGTAGAATAGAACAACGAGTGCTGCAGATGAAGAAGATTTAAGCGATAATTCTTATCGGTTGAAACTTCCCGATAGCTCGGATCGACATACTATCGAAGAATGTGATCAATCGAGTTGATCCTGCAAAAGGCGATCCACCAAGAATTGCTGAAGAACGGGAAGAAGATGTCTGAAAGAGCTTCCCAAAGAGTGGATTGTCCCAAGAGATCTCTCTCTAGACAATGTCATCGGGCAAATCAATAAGGGAGTATCTACTAGACATTCTCTTAATCAATTCTGCAATCATATGGCATTCATTTCACAAATAGAACCTAAAAATGTTAAAGAAGCATTAAATGATGAATCTTGGGTTAGTGCCATGCATGATGAGCTTAATCAATTTGAAAGGAATAACATGTGGGAATTAGTTCCTAAAATCAAAGATATCAATGTAATTGGTACTAAGTGGGTATTCAAAAACAAACTAGATGAACACGGCATTATCACTAGAAATAAAGCTAGATTGGTAGCCAAAGGGTATAACCAACGAGGAGGGTATTGATTTTGATGAAACCTTTGCACCTGTAGCTAGACTTGAAGGCTGTCAGATTATTATTAGCTTATGCTTGTATAAGTGGTTTCAGATTACTACGAGATGGATGTCAAGAGTGCCTTTCTTAATGGACTCATCAATGAAGAAGTGTATGTTTCTCAACCTCCTGGGTTTGAAAATCACAAGCATCCGACCATGTCTACAAATTGAAAAAGGCCCTTTATGGTTTAAAGCAAGCACCTAGACAATGGTATGAGAGGTTAAGTAACTTCTTAATTGATCAAGGGTACAAACGAGGTGAAGTTGATAAAACCCTATTCATTAAGAAATGCTAGGCCGACATTATTACAGTGCGGGTGTATGTGGATGATATCATTTTCGGTTCTACAAATAATGCCTTGTGTAATAAGTTTGTTAAGGAAATGCAAAGTGAATTTGAAATGTCTATGATGGGAGAATTGAATTTCTTCCTTGGTCTCCAAGTTAAACAATTAAGAAATGGCATTTTTCTAAGTCAATCTAAATACTGCAATGAGTTGTTAAAGAAGTTTGATATGCACAATTGCAAGGAATCCTCTACACCCATGTCTACTAGCTGCTTGTCTAGAGTTAGATGAAAAAGGGAAATATGTTGATCAAACTAAATATAGAGGTTTGATTGGTTCTCTGCTATATCATTGCTAGTAGGCATGACATTATGTTTAGTGTGTGCCTTTGTGCTAGATTTCGAGGCAAACCCAAAAGAATCACATCTTACAGCTTGCTAAAAGGATTCGAAGTACCTTAAAGGAACAGTTAATGTCGGACTATGGTATCCTGAAGGTGCATCCCTTAAACTTGTTGGATTTTCGATTCGACTTTGCGGGATGTAGATTGGACGAGAAAAAGTACCTACGGTACATGTCATTTGCTGGGAAGCGAGTCTCATATCTTGGCACGGCAAAAAGCAAGCATGTGTTGCTCTTTCAAGCTGCGAAAGCTGAATACATTGCGGTTGGAAGGCTGTTGTGCTCAAAGTATCTACCTTAAGCAACAACTAACGAGACTATGGAGTGACTCTAAATACGGTACCTCTGGTTTGTGATAATACTAGTGCAATAAATTTAACTAAGAATCCTATTCAACACTCTAGAACTAAGCATATTGAAATTAGACATCACTTTATTAGAGAACATGTATCTAGGGGTGGTTGTGAAATTTTATTCATTGAATACTGAAAAGCGGTTAGTTGATTTATTCACTAAACCACTTCCTAGAGACAGACTTAATATGCTTAGGACTGAATTAGGAATTTTAGATATATCTAGTATTGAATAAGCTGATTCTTTATGGTGATTATGTGCTCTTTAACGAGGTTAATAACAAGTTCAATCGATTAATAAATTGTATGAAAAACTTGAAATTATATGTTTCAATCAATTGAAATTGTGAAATAATCTGTTGATTTCTGATTCTTACTCTCGTTATTGATATGTTATCAGTTCAATCGATTAAATAAGCTTTTAATTGATTTATTTCATTAACCTTGTAGCTCTGCATATTTTCTTCTATAAATCAATCGATTAAATCTTCGATTCAATCGATTGAATTCACTTTGATACTACTGCATGATTTTCGTTCACAAAATCAATCGATTAGATCTTCGGTTCAATCGATTTATTTTACTTCGAGTATCTGCAATTGCAAAATCAATTGGTTTCACGAAAAATCAATTGATTAATTTTTTCTAGGGCTAGTTGTGTATACTCTGTCACTAAACAATTACTTGCGAGTGGGTTGAATGCAATTACAACGAGATAGACTTCGACTACTCTCTTAAATATCAAAGATATCCAATAAAAGTTGATTGACTCGATTGGATATCGGATGTGAGGGTAATTAAGATGCACGGTAACCATTCTTTCTCTCTCTCCACCTTTATCATCAACTGCGCGGAAGCGAAGAAGGAGTTATACGGTAAAGACAAAGCTGTGAAGTTAAAGGGATCGTGTGCTCTAAAGAAAGCTGTAGTGTTTTTCCTCCTTGAACCATTCTCTCTTCTCGGTTATTCCTCTGTTCATTCCAAAAATCAAGAATGCTCAAATGCACAAAATCCGGTAGGAAGAAGTCCGAGTGAGGCGAGTCTTCTACTGCAAGGCAAGAACCAAATGTTGAAGGACACATTGAAACCTGGTTCAATGGGAACCAAGAGAAAATGGATCTGTTTATTCATGAAATGAGCAAGAAACAAGTCAATATACCCAAGGTCCTAAAGTTCTCCTGGTTTGGCGCTGAAGGATTTAGAGGTGTTCGGAAGCTACTGCAACATCAAAAACTTCAAAAGTTTACGGAGTTGAATGGTAGGATTTACCACGACTTAATTAAAGTCTTCTTCACCAACTTGTCCTTTGAAGGTTCCACTTTAAAAACTCAAGTCAAAGGAGTAGATATTGAGATAACTCCAAATGTCCGGAAAGAGGTTCTTGGAATCAAGGATGAAGGTGTAAAAGTCACCAAAGGATATACTTGAGATGTGGAAGAGTTTAATAAAGTTCGGTACTTTCGTTCATGCATGAAGAATAATCGTGACTCTGTAAGTTCTTTCAATGCTTGGAAAGATGAAGCTTGAGGAAAGGGTTCTCGCTTTCATTGTGGCCTGGCGGCTCACACCCGGGGGAGCAATCATGCGGTACTAAATGAAGGAGATTTAGTGCTGATGTCTTGCATTCACCACGAGAATAAGGGTGAGCTGGGTTTTTGTTATCAAGGACCACATGATCAAAGCTAAGCGGCTGTGTGATTTCGGGTATCCTTATGCTATTCGATTTCTAAGTTTTTAACACATTTTGGTGTTGATTTGGAAGGAGAACTAGTTGAATGCGTCAGTCCAACAAATGAGGTCAATAATTACTGTTCTTCATAAAATGGGATTCATTAAAATTGATGGTGAATGGATTTCCAAAGAAGAAGGCTGGGAAAGGAGAAGAGATTGAAGAAGAAGAGCAAGAGGAAGGAGTCAATGCTGATGTTCAGGGAACTTGCTGAGCAAGACCATCGGACCGATGGAAGAAGCGGTCTCCACTGGAAATGATTCCATACACTCCACGGCTGGCCGTGGCACGCCCCTGTCTCGGTTCGAGAGAACCATGCTACATCAGATGAATGAACTGCAAACCAACCAAAGAAGGCACATGGAGATGATCGTTGCTTTGCGGGCTCGTCAGCATTATCTGGATGAAAATTTCATTGCAAGATTTCAACATATTGACAACCAATTAGAAGACATCTACAACAAGATTGTTGAACTACAATTTAATCAAGGTCCCGGGGATGAATGAAGACTTATTTTTTTTATGCTTTTGTTATCTTGTTTCTGTTTCTTGTTTTTATCGTTTTGTTTCATTTTGGGGTATCTACGTGGTACCATGGACTGTAACTAAAACACTTTTATTTGATGCAGTCAAATAGGGGGAGAAGTGTTCTTAAAACTGTCACTACACACACACCACAAAATCATATATGTCTCTATTATGTTATTGAATTGTGTAGGTGCAGTGGATATTTGTCTCCATCAAATAGGGGGAGATTGAAGCACTTGGTGGATTTGATGAAGACTTGATGAAGACATATTTGTGTTGGTATAGTTTAGTTTGTGGGTGTGTAGAGGGATAAGTTAGAAGTATAGGAACTTAATCTCTTGATAGGCCAATATATTTTGTGATAAGCGCCTTAATATGATGCATCTCGGTAAAATCATTTTTACTGCATGAAAAACTAACATTTAAACATTAAAAGAACAGAGTTTTGAGAAAATCAATCGTTAAAATGACTTAATGAATTTTTCAATATCAAGGTTTGCATTTCAATGTTGAAACGAAAGACTATTTTGTTATCTAAGAGTTTTGAAAATCAATCGTTGAAATATTTTTAATCTGTTGAAACAGAGAGACTATTTTTCTATCTAAGAGTCTGCAGGATTTCAATCTGTTGAAATGATTTTCAGTCGATTGAAACAGAGAGCTATCATTTTTCATAAAGCTGTTTCAATCCATTAAAAACTCGAATCAATCGATTGAATGAAGTTTTAAATGAAATCAATCGATTGAATCGTCATTTTAATCGATTGAAATGCATTCTGATTGATCATAATTTCATTCTGATCGATCATAACTTGTTATAATCGATCATAATCTTGTTCTAATCGATCACAATCGATTTTAACTCTGTTATATTTTCATTCGATCGATCATTTGCCACTTTGATTCAGTTTTTAATTAATGAAACGTTCTGGTTCTCTATTTTACTTTATAAATACAGATTTGATCTATCTTTTAAAAAAACACAACTTGAGAAAACATTTGAAATCAATCTGTGAAGCTATCATATCCGTGACTTTCTCTGCATTCAAGAACTTTGTTATATCATAAGGTGCTTTGATCAAAATTGTGGTCAATCAAAGAGAGAAAGTGTTGTGTTAGAATCTGTTCTGGACAATTTTACTAATAGAGCTGCAGTCCAGGTTTTTTCTTTTCATAATCTTTTGTAAAGTGTATTTGCGCAGGTTGGAATTTGATCTGCACTTGTTACAGTAACTGGATTTGGTTACTGGGAGGTTTTCAAGAGTCTATCTTGTGGGTTTGTAAGATAGTTCTTGGGGTAGATTGGTGAGTATCTACTGGTTGTAATTTTCACTTGGTATTAATGGAACTTGGCAGATTTGTCAAGAATTGGACGTAGCTCTGGTGAAGAGTGAACCAGTATAAATTGTTGTGTTGAATTTCTTCTTTCATCTCCTTTATTTCTTGTCTATATACTTGTTGTGTTTAAAATCAATCTACCTACACAAGAATTGAATAAAGATAAATCATTCTTCCAAAAGAAAGTAAGCTTTGCGAAAAAGTTTTATAAAGTTCAATTCACCCCCCCTCTTGAACTCAACCATTAATTCTTTCAATAGTGAACACTAAGTGGATTTAATCGATTAAAACCAAGTTGTATCGATTAAAATACTGCAAAAACACTTCTCTTAACATTTTAAGTGATTTTAATCGGTTATTTCGAAGCTCTATCAGTTAAAACACTGACAGAAGGTTTTCAAAACTTTCTTTAATGAAAACAACCGGTTATTTCGAAATTATATCAGTTAAAAACTTGTTTAAGAAAGCTTTTGTTAAAATACTTTGTTTTTAACTGCTTAAACGTTTTTAGAGGCATTTTGCAAAATCTTTTAAGTGAAGAAACCTCATGTAGTAGAAAAGATAAAAATGATTATACCTAAGCAAAGCTGCGGACACACTAATCCCTCTACTCTTTTATCTAAGTGACTGTTGACTGCTACAAAGTTGACTTTGACTTTATCTTTGACTTCATCAAATCAGTAAGATCTTTGTCAGAGTATTTCAATAAGATCTTCATCACTTTCAGTCTCCCCCTATTTGATGAAGACAAACACCACTTTGAATAAAAACTCTGCAAAAGAAGTCACTTGATAATACAGATTAGTGAGTAATAAAGAAATGAATTATTTTCCTATTTCTCCCCCTAACTTGTTGCTTCCCCTAAATAAAGAATCATTTCTGATCAAAAGTAAAGCAACTATTCTCCCCCTTTTGACTTCATCAAAAATAGGGATCAGAAGAGAAACAATGCAAAGGTATGTAATAAGTTTGAGATTTTGAAAATAGAGAAAAAAATGAATATGATATTTTACTCATGTAAAGATTAATCAAAGTTGATTCAAATTTATCTTCATTAACATCTTTGTAATGAATACAATTAACATGTGTAAAGATAAGGGAATCACGCTTTAGTAGCATGTTACAAGAACAGCCATTAACTAAAGCCTTTAATTTTTCTTTCCAGAATAAAAATCGATTAAAACCAGGACAAAATCGATTAAAAAGTTCTTGTTTAATGATTTTAATCGATTGAAATAAAGGTTTAATCGATTAAAACAGTGAAGGACTTTGAAAGTATGAAACATAAGTACATTTAATCGATTAATTTGACATTTAATCGATTAAAACATTAAAGAAAAATACTTGTATAAATTTTTTTAATCGATTTAAAAGATTTTTTATTGATTAAAACAACCAGTTTTGCAAACTCGGTAATGTTTTATGCGAATTTATCATGTCTAATCCGAGTGTAAGTTTTGTAACACTGATCATTTAGAAGGATGTTTTACAATAATATCAACTACATCGATTTAGATTTTAACCAATAGATCCATCAAAATTAGGATAAAATCTTATTTAGCCAATTTAAGCGATGTAAACTTGTTTATATAGATTTTAATCGATTGATACGAAGTTTAATCGATTATTTTGTTGTGAAAGTGTTTCCTTTAATCGATTTGATCGATTAAAACCATTTTGTATCGGCTAAAAATATCCGGGATCTATGTTGAATTTTATCTAGACTAGTCTGATTCGATTTAAAACCTACATTATATTGATCAAAGCTAAAGAGATTGTACCTGGTATACAACCAGGTAAATATTACTGAACCAGAAATTGAAATTAGCATAAAAATAAATAAGAAATAAAAGATAAGATAAGAAGGGACCCTTTTAATCCATAAAATCAATCATCCCAGTTTCCTTGGTTCAGTTGCATATCTTCCGAGCTTGGTGTAGATATCAACAATTTGGTTTTCAAGGGATGTGAATTGATTGTTTGTTTCTTTGGAAGTGTTGGAATGTCATCTGCATATGCTTTCTCGATTTTCCTGCACGGCGGCCATTTGAGAAAGCATTGTTCTTTCAAGCGAGATAAAGGAGTCCCACGGTCGAGACTTGCTCCATGTAAGGAATAATTTCCATATTCTCATATGAGGCTTGACCACTTGGTTGACTCGGGAACCTCTGCGGCGAGTTGGAGAGGGAGGAATTTGGCCTTGTTCATTTTCATCTTCATCTTCTTCCTCACCCTCGAGACATCCCGAGCATCAATTTTGGAGATCCATTCCTCATCAACTTTTATATATACCATTTTTCTTAGGGTGGAGTCGTCAATTTCATTTGATGCCTTGGGGGTTTCTATGCTCTCCCCAGAAAGATCAACTTCAAAATATCTAAAGAAATTATTAATTAACATAGCATATGGCAATTTGAAATCGCCAACCTTTTAGCTTTTAACATGTGATCTTTGATCACATACACCCGATTCACCGAACATTGTTAAAAATGCAATACATGAAGGCAAGATCTCCCTCATTAAGAATAGCATGATTACTCCCTCTTGGAGTAAGCATCCATGCCACAATAAAAGCAAGTAATCTATGTTCAAGTGCAAGTTTTCCGACATTTAGAATTCTTACCGAATCATTTGTATCCTTAAGGCAAGACCGGAAAAACTGAATCTTGTTGAACTCAGGAATCTCAGAAATATTCCCCCTTGAGACTTTGACACCTCTATCCTTAAGGCCAGCAATTTGTTTCCAAACAGCACGAGTAATTTCCATATTTACTCCCTTTACCGAGATCCGATTGTAGACCCATTTACTTGTTAAGTTGGAGTAAAAAACCCGAACCAAATCGGGTTGAATGTTCCCGAGTAAACTCCATGAAAGTTTTCGGCTTTTGACTTTTTAACTTTCTTCTCGAGACTAGTAAATCCTTCTTCGTCAAGCCACTTAAATTTGATAAATTTTGGAATAACAATGCGTTTCGACTAAACTCGAGAGATGAAGGTGTTCATCTTTCCTATATCTCCATCAAACCAGGCTTTCGAGATGGCCACCTGGATTTGCGGCGAGAGGAAGATTCCCTTTTTTCTTCTTTCTTGACTTAGATCTTCTCGGCATCTTGTTGTATTTTCGAGAGAAGGGTCTCGAGAGACGTGTGTAAAAGGAAAGAAGAGAGGAGCACTTTGAACCAGGAAGATAAGGCTGAGAAAAATGAGCTACACGAGAGCAAGCGAAGATTCACGGATGTCAATTTTTGTGAATTGCGGTTTACTTTAGACGAGAACCTGCAAAATCGGCTTTAATTGCATATGTCCCCTTGGTCGAGAACACAGGCACAAATTCTTGGACAGTGGGTGTAACAGCTAAACTGTTCTTGGAAAGATGTTTGACTTGGTCAAACAATATTTAAAAGCATTATGCAGATTTTGATTACCATAAAAACTTGGGATTCTGACTTTGATTTGCTTACCAATTTTCAATTGGATGTTATAAAACTAATTTTCAGAAACAAATTAATCGATTAACCAACCAATTAACCTATTAAGTTGATCTTTAATACTAGGTTTGAAAAAGCTACAGTGAAATAATCGATTAATTCATAAAGGAATCGATTAGTCTTGCACAAGATGAAATTAATAAAATGATAACAGAATTTAAATCGATTAAAATGAAAAAGAATCGATTAAATTTGACATCTTAGTGTTTTTAGTTGATATAAATTTCTTTTTAATCGATTAAAACAGCTAAACTCAAATCCTGAGAACATTTTAATCGATTAATTCGCATTTCAATCGATTAAAATGGTACGGACAAATTTTCTGATATCCTCTATAAGTTATTTTAATCGATTAATACTGTTTTATATCAATTAAAACAATCAGTTTATGAAAATAGAACCTGATTTGCTGTTTTGAATACCAAGGGACTCCCAGATTTTGTTCCTGCAAAACAAATTTAACATGTTTCTAGTACCATTTTTTTGAATTACTGGGTCCAATTATGTTATATAAAGTGAATTTTTGGGAATCCACTTCATTCTACCTTTAGGTATGGCATATTTCTTAATTCTACAATATTTAACAGAATGCCCTTTTTTCATGCAGTAAAAACATTCAACAAACGGAGACGAAACAGATTTACTATATGCAAAATAATTTTTAAATGCTCTGGTTTTCTTTCCAATAGACGGTGTAAAACCTATGCCACCATGATCAATAACTAATTTCTGAGAATCAAGTATCATATCAAGACTAGTCTTTCCTTGTGCTAGTTTAGATGCAGTTTTTATTAAGTATGATAATATTTTTTGTAACTCAGGACAATTTTTGCAATCTTTGACATTACACATGCAATCAGAATTATTACCTAATTCCAAATTTTCATTCTTGGTTTCTTCATCAACTATTTTATTTTCAAAAATAGTGATCTTGTTTTCTAATAACCTGTTCATGCTTCTTAATCTTTT
Organism: Sphenostylis stenocarpa; assembly: GCA_963425845.1. NCBI lineage: Eukaryota > Viridiplantae > Streptophyta > Magnoliopsida > Fabales > Fabaceae > Sphenostylis > Sphenostylis stenocarpa. The sequence goes on along the minus strand of OY731404.1, from coordinate 18,997,672 downwards.
GTTTTCAGTTTCTAATTTTTTTTCTACTGCATGTATTTCATAAAAAGCATCTTGTAATGAACTATAATTTATAGAGTCAGAACTTACACTGGTTTTTGGTGAATCCGAGTTGACCATTAGGCATATCTCTGTTGTTTCTTCATAGGTCATTTCAAGGATCTTCCACATTTGTGCAGCGGTTTGACAATGTGCTATCCTGAAAAAATCATTTCTGTTAAGTGCAGATATGATAATATTTTTGGCAATACAATCATCTTGGATTAATTTCTTTTCACAGTCATTTAAGCTAGACCAATCTTTGTTAACGATATTAGTTTCTTGTTCAATGATATTCCAAACATTTATACTAACAGATTCAATAAAGATCTTCATCCTAATCTTCCAAAAAGGATAATCTGTTCCACAAAACAGTGGAGGTCTATCAATACAAACACCCTCAGAAAATTTGTTTCCAACCATGGATTGAAGAACTTGAATAACTCTCAAAAACCTCGCTCTGATACCAATTGTTAAAAAAGTAGGCTGAGATCAAGGGGGGGGGGTGAATTGATCTTTGAAAGATTTTCGCAATTAACAGATTCTCTATTTGTAAAAATAAGATTTCAGATCTGTTCTTGAATCACAAAGCAATCAATCAACAATAAACGTAGCAACAGAATTAAAAGAGGAGAAAGATTTAGAAAGATATCACCAGTGTTTATACTGGTTCACCCAATACCAGGGCTACGTCTAGTCTCCAGCAAAATTCTAGCTGGGTTCCACTAGATCAAATGTTTTACAGATTACAATCTTACACTCGATCTACCACAAGAACCACAATTCCAGTTCTTGCACCTAACCTTTCACCAAGAACCAAATTCCAGTTCTTGACAACCTCTACAACCAAATTCCAGCTGCAGAGAAACCAGTGCCCACAATTCCAGGCACCAAACAATACAGTAAAAGTAAGAAAAGAAATGAAAAGAAGAAACTAGAATGCTCAAACCAGTTTTATGCAATTCTGCAGTGTGTTTCTTCTTCAAAAGAAAGCAATTTGCCTCAAGAAAGAATTTCAAAGAACTTCAAAAAGCTAGCGTGAATCTTTCTTGAAAGAGTATTAAAGTCTGCTTGCTTGATTGCTAAAGGATGTGTAAAAGATTGATATTCAATGTATGTTTAAAATGTTCAAGCCAAATTGTTTTTATAGAAGATTTTCAAAACTGCTGGTTTAATCAATATGTTAAAATAATCTTTTAATCTGTTAAAAGTGTAGTTTTAATCCGTTAAAACTTCTTTTAATCCATTAAAGCATTCTTGATTCTTTAACATATTTGTTTTAACTGATACGATAATGTTTATATCAATTAAAACTCTTTACAAAAATCTTCTAATTTGTTTCAATCGATTGTTTCGTGATTCAATCGATTAATATACTGCAAAACTTTCTTGTAAGTTTATCCAAGTGATTTTAACTGATAAAAATAAGTTTTAATCGATTAAAGCGCTGTGAAGAAATTTTCTAAGTTGTTTTAATCGATTGAAACGTGTTTTAATCGATTGAAAATGCTCTAATCGGTCATAACTCAATTCTGATCGATCATATCTTATTCTGATCTGTCATAATTGCATTCTAATCGATCATACTGAACACTAAGTGGATTTAATCGATTAAAACCAAGTTGTATCGATTAAAATACTGCAAAAACACTTCTCTTAACATTTTAAGTGATTTTAATCGGTTATTTCGAAGCTCTATCAGTTAAAACACTGACAGAAGGTTTTCAAAACTTTCTTTAATGAAAACAACCGGTTATTTCGAAATTATATCAGTTAAAAACTTGTTTAAGAAAGCTTTTGTTAAAATACTTTGTTTTTAACTGCTTAAACGTTTTTAGAGGCATTTTTGCAAAATCTTTTAAGTGAAGAAACTCATGCAGCAGAAAAGATAAAAATGATTATACCTAAGCAAAGTTGCGGACACACTAATCCCTCTACTCTTTTATCTAAGTGACTGTTGACCGCTACAAAGTTGACTTTGACTTCATCAAATCGAGTAAGATCTTTGTCGAGTATTTCAATAAGATCTTCATCACTTTCACCAACCACTAAGCTGCTAAGATTTTTTTGATAATAATTTATAAATAAATTATATTTATATACATAAAAAAATATATATCCGTGTAAATATATAAATATAAAATATATAAATACAAATACAAATATATTTATATATTTATATGTTGGATGTGAGGGCGAGCTCGAGGGTGAAAGTGTGTGTCGAGTGGATTTTCAAAATTTGATGTCAAATTTGTAAGCGGATATCTTTATATGGGTTTATAATTTAATAACGAGAATATAATCTTTATAATTTATTTATATAATGATATAAAATAATTTTTTTCTTTATTTACTTTTATTTTATTTTAATTTATTCTTTTTATCTTTTTTCTTCTATTATTTAACTAAAATTCTTATAATAAAATAATTTTTTCAATATTAAAAATAATTAAATATTATTTTTAAAAATATTTAATTTAAAAAATTATTATAAATTAATCTAATTATGATTATTAATAGAAAAATTTATACTAATCATAATTTATAATTAATAGAACAATCTAATTATGTTAGGAAAAATTGTTCTATTAATAATCATAATTAGATTAATTTATAATAATTTGTTAAATTAAATAATTTTAAAAAATAATTTTGAAAATAAATATTTAATTATTTTTAATAATGAAAAAATTATTTTAATATAAGATTTTAGCTTCATGATTAAAAAAATACCAATAATTTAAATTTTATTAATTCTATAATTTTATATAATTATTATTATAAATTTAATTCTCCAATAACTAATAATATTAACACATTTATTAAATTAAAATTCTTTATTTTCATTAATTATTTTGATTTTTTTTAACATTTTTTTAAAATAAAAATGATAAAACTTAAAATTAATTTTTAACTAAATCTTCACAGATTATGGTTAATAGTATATTATATTATTATGTTTAATTAAATTTTAAAATAAGTTCACTTAATCTTTACACTTTTATAAAAATACTAATATAAACTTAAAATATTTATCCAATTATTAAATTATTTAAGATATTAATATAAATTTGAAATATCAATTCAATAATTAAAATAATTTTAATTTTTTTATAAATAAATTGAAATACATTTTTATTAATATAAAAGTAATATATATATATATATATATATATATATATATATCAAAAAGAGACTAAATTAATAATTAATTTAATCATTGATTATATATATAAAAGAGACTAAATTAATAATTACTTTAATGATCGATTTAGTGATCGAATCAGTGATCGATTCGATGACTAATTTAATAATTAATTTTAATTTTTTTATTCACGTACTAAATTTAAAAAATAAAATCAAATAATTATATTACTAAATTATTTAATAAGTTAATAAACTATTTTTTAAAAATTTTATAATGTTATTAAAATTTTTATCAATTATTTTAAATTATTAAGTAGATTTATATTTAATATATTATTAAAATATTTTAAAAAAATATTTATATAAATAAAAAATGGTTACTAATTTATAGATTATTTGTTTAGTGACTGAAATTTTAGTCACTAAATCAGTCACTAAATATAAAACGAGAAATCAGTCACTGATTCAGTTACTATTAGTGACTGAATTTTTCGGTCACTAATTTCGATCACTATTAACCATTTTTCTAGTAGTGACCGAATCGATGACTCGATTTGGTGACCGAATCGATGACCGATTTCGTGACTGAAATTTTAGTCACTAAATATAAAACGAGAAATCGAGTCATCGATTCGAGTTACTATGAGTAACTGAATTTTTCAGATCACTAATTTTGGTCACTATTAACCATTTTTCTAGTAGTGAACAATATATATATATATATATATATATATATATATATATATATTAAAATGTAAAAAATATGGAAAATATCATAGAAGAATATATGTCCAAGTGGTTAAAATTTAAAATACCATCATAAAATGTAAATATAATATACATTATGATAGGAATCAAGCAAACACCATAATGGAAGAATAGATAACGTCATGACTTTCCAAATGGAGATGAAAAATATTTAAGTATATCAAGAGTAAAATATTTTTCTTCAACAATTATATCTATGTTAAAAGAGAAGCATGCAATATGATGCAATGACTTACAATGACAATATTTTAAATAAACAACTGAAGAATATTGGAACATATAAAAAATGAGAATGCAAGGAAGAATGTCAAAGGAATATGAAGAATATCAAATTATTGAATAAATTATTTAAGAAAATAATAAAGGTTAAGATTTCGATTATCACACTTTAAATCCTATAAAAAGAGGACCTCAATGATTAAAGAGAAAAAAAAACACAACAACTACTACAATACAAACCTACTAGTTTCTTGTTCTATCTTATTAGTAGGTGTTTTCTTTTAAAAAAATTAAGGGAGAAAAGACAATATTATATCTTTTACTCAGTGAAGTAAAACCTTATTTAGGAGTAATTTGTGTTGGTTTAGTGAATATTTACTTATACAATCATTTTTATAGCTAGGAATCACAATAAATAATACTCATGTTCTTAGTCTCAAGAGGAGATTAGGTTTTATATTCATGAGTGACTTGGTGTATTCGTTTATATACAATAGTGACTTGGTGTATTCTTTTATATCCAAGAGTGACTTGGTCTAATCGTTTACAATCAAGAGTGACTTGGTGCACTCGTCTAGAGATAGAAGTGATTTTATGTAATCTTCCTAATAGTAGTGAAATTTTTAAGTGTTCTTAAATGAGATTGGACATAATCATTTTGGGGTGAGTCACTACACATGCATCATCTTTCTTTATTCCTAACTTGTCTATTTACATATCTTGTTCATTACTTGTTTGTTTGCTTTATATAGCTAACCTGTGTTTTCAAATCTCTCTTTACATGAATAAATGAAATAGAAAGATACTGACATTCCTGAATGACAAATTTATTCATTTAGTATTATAATCAAATATTATGAAATAATTTTATTACTTCTCACTTTTTTTATTTTATTTTTTTTTTCTCAAAACCAAAAGGTGAAACTTTTTTTTTAACATTGGCATTCTATTTTTATTTATTTTTTCTTTAATAAATTACCTGCACAAACAATAATTTTAATTCAACATATTATTTATCTATTTATTTAAAAACTTAATGTCTAATTATTGTTTCAATTATAATCACTAGTTCAAAAACGTGATTTTACATAGGTAAAATGATATCGGCTAACGAAAAACCAATGTGTAGATTCTAAATCTTACACGGTCTTACAATAAAGTTTAACAATCATTCGTTTTGAAGATGAACAATGCTTCATTAGGCCCCTACTAGTATCCACTAGACTCCATATAAGAAAAGGAGAGTTTTCTTAGAAAAAATTGTCAAAAAATCCGGGACGGTCCTCCCATCCTCCTTGGTGGACTAGGATGGCCATCCCAAATCCCAAATGATCGTCCCACCTTCCTTGGTGGTCTGGGATGATCGTCCCAAATCCCAGACGATCGTCCCACCCTCTTTGGTGGCCTGGGATGGTCGTCCCAAATCCCAGATGGTCGTCCCACCTGACAAAATCTGAGACGGCCGTCTCGGCCTCCTAGGTGAGCGTGCCTATAAATAGGACGTCAGTCCACACACTTTTTCACACCTTCATACCTCTAGACACTGTTCTAGGCACCAAGTGATCTTTTCAATTGTCCTTTTAGGCAAAAATTGGTTAAGGAAGTCTCTTTTGAGACATCCGACTCTCAGTAGTTTAAATTTTATTTGTTCGAGGGAGGAGTGCTCGTGTAGTGCGAGGGGATTGCCAAAAAGTGTCCTCAAGTTTAAAGATTTATAAAAGCTCGCTTCGGAGGTTCTTCTCAAACCCTTAATCTTTTATCGCTTTCCTTTGTGTGCATTAGAAATTAGGGTCATATAGATATTTAAATAAATATTGCAAATAAATAAATAAATAGGGAAAAAGTGTAATTTTAAAGTCTTTATTTTATGAATTAATCCATCATAGGGAACCCGAAAGGGGCGTTGTGGGGTGATAACACCTTCCCCACACGTAACTAATTCCCTTACCCGACTCTGGTTATAATGGTCAAAGTTGGTTTTTCTTAACCAACACCTTTTTTATCCTTTTTCAATGTTTATGGTTAAAACATTGGTGGCAACTTCATAGAACCCATTTTTGTGAAAACCTCAATTTTAAGGTTAGTTCAGTTATCAAGCATCCTAAAAGTGATGACCAAATTAATTTTATGAAAACGCGAGATTCAGCCATTGCGTCGTGACCGCTTGCACCTTTTCGTTCCCTTTGCGGGGGACGATGACGACTCCACTGGGAAAGCCTAAAGAGTTGATCTCATTTAATGATGGATTAATTAAAAATAAAATAAAAGATTTGAAATTACGCATTTGCCCTTCTTTGTATGTATAACATGCTTTATTTGTACGGCTTTAATAACTGTTATATGATTATTTTCTACAATTGTTTGAAATAAAAATTATACACAACTATTGCACACAATAGTCCCTCTATACCCGGGGGCATGAGTGATAAAGCCTAGGGAGTGGGTGACATGTACGACCGACCGTGGTAATGGCCCTAGTGCCAGCAAGTTGTTGTCGGAAATCACCACTCAAGGTGATAACCCTCCTCTCTCAGTCTGTAAGACGTCGACATGGCCTTTGAGCCACGCAAGGTTTGAGGGCTGAGAGACCGTGGGACCCTATAATGGGTGTTAGAAAAGTAGGATGAGATCAAGAGGGGGGGTGAATTGATCTTTGAAAGATTTTCGCAATATACAGATTATCTATTTCAAAGATTAAGAGTCCTGACCAATTCTTGAATCAAACAAAGCAAGCAATAAAAAATAAAGACAGCAACAGAATTAAAGAGAGAAAGGTTTAGAAAGATACAACCAAGATTTATACTGGTTCACCCAATCCCAGGGCTACGTCCAGTTCCAAGCCAAATTTCAGCTGAGTTCCACTAGATTGAATGTTTTACAGATTACAATTCCAATCACACACCCAATCTACCACAAGAACCAAAATTTCAGTCCTTGCACCTAAACCTTCACCAAGAACCAACTTCCAGTTCTTGAACAACCCTGCAGCCAAATTCCAGCCACAGAAACCAGCGTCCACACTTCCAGACACCCACAATACAATAAAGAAAATTAAAGAAACAAAGAGAAGAAACTGAAACACTCAACCAGGTTTATGCAGCTCTGTGGAATGAGTTTCTTCACAAAAAGAATGCAAAAATTGCCTCAAGAAAGAGCTATGAAAAACTTCACAAAACTTGCGCGATTCTTTCTTGAAAGTAGCACTTATGATTGCTTGATTGATTGCTCAAAGATATATTTTAAAAGACTCAAGCAATCCTGTTTATATAGAAGATTTTTCAAACTGCTGGTTTAATTAATCTATTAAAACAATCTTTTAATCTGTTAAAAGTCTTGAATTAATCTGTTAAAACTTCTTTTAATCTGTTAAAATGTTCTTGATCATTTTACAGATTTGTTTTAACTGATACGACAACGTTTATATCGATTAAAACACTTTGTAAAAAATCCTTTAAATTGTTTTAATCGATTATTTCGCCTCTTAATCGATTAAAATACTGCAAAATGTTTTCATAAAACTTTCTAAGTGATTTTAACTGATAACAATCTGTTTTAATCGATTAAAACACTTTGGAAAAATCCTCTTAGTTATTTTAATCGATTGATTCGTATTTTAATCGATTAGAATTCTGCCAAAAAGTTTCATAAATCTTTCTAAGTCATTTTAACTGATAACAGACTTGTTTTAATCGATTAAAACACTCTGGAAAAAATCTCTTAGTTATTTTAATCGATTAATTCGCATTTGTATTGATTAAAATACTGACAGAACATCTTTCAAAACACTTCAAGTTATTTTAATCATTTATTTCGAGTTTGTATCGATTAAAATTCTGCCAGAACACTTTTCAAAACATCTCAAGTTATTTTAATCGATTATTTCGATTCTACATCAGTTAAAATACTAGCAGAAGGTTTTCAAAAACTCTTAATGAAAATAATCGATTATTTCGAAGACATATCAATTAAAACAGTTCCAGTGTATGTTTTAAAAGGTTTCAATCAATTATTTCGAAAACATATCAGTTAAAAACCTGTTATGAAAGTCTTAAGAACATTTTAACTGATAAAGCTCATACAATATCAGTTAAAACAGTTAATTAACAAATTACTTTGTTTTTAACAGTTTAAACATGTTTTAGAGGCATTTGAAAAATCTTTTAAATGAAGAAACCTCATGCAGTAGAGAGATAAGAATGATTATACATAAGTAAAGATGCAAACTCACTAATCACTCTACCCTTTTATCTAAGTAACCTTTGACTACAACAGAATAGCCTTTGACTTCATCAGATCAACAAGATCTTCGTTTAAATGATTCAATAAGATCTTCATCACTTTCATCAGTGGGGACACCTTGGGGACCTAGCCTTGGTGAGAACAGTTAGAACCACTAGTACAAAAAACCCTTTTAACATCGGACTTTCTACATCGGTTGTTAAAGAACCGATGTAGAAATTTTTTTAAAGACTTTCCACATCGGTGTTAGAAAAAGAGGCTGAGATCAAGAGGGGGGGTGAATTGATCTTTGAAAGATTTTCGCAATTAACAGATTATCTATTTCAAAAAATAAGATTTCAGATCTATTCTTGAATCACACAGCAAGCAATCAAAGAAAATAAAAGCAGCAACAGAATTAAAGAAAAGAAAGGTTTAGAAAGATATCACCAAGGTTTATACTGGTTCACCCAATCCCAGGGCTACGTCCAGTCTCCAGCCAAATTCCAACTGGGTTCCACTAGATTGAATGTTTTACAGATTACAATCTTAACCTTACACTCAATCTACCACAAGAACCACAATTCCAGTTCCTGCACCTAACCTTTCACCAAGAACCAAATTCCAGTTCTTGACAACCTCTACAACCAAATTCTAGCTGCAGAGAAACCAATGCCCACAATTCCAGGCACCAACAATACAGAAAAGAATGTAAACAAACAAACAGAAGAAACTAAAATGCTCAAACCAGTTTTATGCAGTTCTGCAATATGTTGTTTCTTCTTCAAAAGAATGCAGTTTTGCCTCAAGAAAGAACTTTGATGAACTTCACAAAAACTAGCGTGATTCTTTCTTGAAAGTAACACTTTTGATTGCTTGATTATTTGCTCAAAGATGTATTTCAGATGTGTGTATAAAAAGTTCAAGCAACTCTGTTTTTATAGAAGATTTCAAAACTGTTGGTTTAATTAATCTGTTAAAATAATTTGTTAAAAGTCTTGTTTTAATCTGTTAAAACTTCTTTTAATCCATTAAAACGTTCTTGATTATTTTCTAGATTTGTTTTAACTGATACGACAACGTTTATATCAATTAAAACTCTTTGTAAAAAATCTTCTAATATGTTTTAATCGATTGTTTCGTGTTTCAATCGATTAAAATACTGCAAAACTTTCTTGTAAACTTTTCCAAGTGATTTTAACTGATAAAAACTCGTATTATTCGATTAAAACGCGTAGTATAAATTTTCTTAAGTTGATTTAATCGATTGAAATGTAATTTAATCGATTGAAATAATTCTGATCGGTCATAACTAAATTCTGATCGATCATAACCGCATTCTGATCGTTCATAATCGCATTGATCGATCATATAGTATGCCAAATGAAATTAATCGATTAAAACGAAGTTGTATCGATTAAAATACTGCCAAAACACTTCTCTGAACATTTTAAGTGATTTTAATCAGTTATTTTGAAACTGTATCAGTTAAAATACTGACAGAAGGTTTTCAAAACTTCTTTTAATGAAATCAATCGATTATTTCAATGTTATATCAGTTAAAAACCTATTATAAAAGTGTGAAGAACATTTTAGTTAATAAAGTTTATATGCTATTAGTTAAAATAGTTGATTAAGAAAGCTTTTATCAAAATACTTTGGTTTTGACCATTTAATCGCTTTTAGAGGCATTTTGCAAAATCTTTTAAGTGAAGAAACCTCATGCAGCAGAAAAGATAAAAATGATTATACCTAAGTAGAGTTGTAGACACACTAATCCCTCTACTCTTTTATCTAAGTGACTTTTGACTGCCACAAAGTTGCCTTTGACTTCATTCTTGACTTCATCAAATCAACAAGATCTTTGATAGAGTATTTCAATAAGATCTTCACCACTTTCAATCGGTTCAGATGGGAACCGATGTAGAAAGTACTTTCTACATCGGTTCCCTCATGAACCGATGTGGAAAGTCTTTTTATTTAAAAAAAAATAATAAAAATTTTAGACAGCGTCTCCCAAGCCCTTACAGACTTGACTCCCAGACCCTTACAGACTCGACTCCCTTTGCAATTCTTCCCTTGATCCTAGCCATTACCAAATTCATTCTCCTGCACCTTCATCGCACCAAAACCTTCTTCGCCTACTCCTTGCCCCATCGCAGTAGCGAAAACCACCGTCTCTCCCATCTCCTTCCCCAATCGAATCCCTAACCTCTGTTTCCCTTCACCCATCCTAGTGTCCCTCACTCTACGAACCAAACTGCAGCAAATCAACCTCCATCGCCCCAGTTGAAATAGGTGCGCTTAGCACCACCCTTGCCGTGCACCAAGAACTGCGACGTGCACCAGGAACTGCGACGCACACCAAGAACTGCAACGCGCCACCCTCGTCTTCACCTCTCTGAAACCCTCTAGGAGCTCCTCCTCATTGCACCTGCGCGCCTTCGATCTCGTCGTGAACCAGAGGTGATTCGGACCAGGGCCGTGGGTCTATCCTATTGGCTTCTGCATCCTTGTTTTGTCAATTACCTTTATGCATTTTCCTTGATTCTGGATTGTTTTGTTTAGTCGTGGACTGATTCTGCTTGGGTTTAATGTATGTAGACATGTTTATTCTGGGTTTTGTATTATTATTTCCGTTTAGTTTGGCTTGAATATGTGATTTTCACTTGGTTATTCTCATGGGGTTGAGATTGGTGTTATCCAAGCCCTGTTGGGTTGGTTGATGTCGCTCTGGTCCGAGTCTCTTAGCAGAAGAGTTAAGGCTATGGGTTTCCACGCTGGGGTGTAGGGCTTTGGGGTATTGATTATATTTGGTTCTCTTGTTTTTCATTTGGGTTTGTTTCTTATGTTGTTGATTTAGGTTTCTTCTTTGTGTTGTTTGTTTTGTTCCTGGAGTTTTACTGTTGTTCCAGTACTATTTGAGTTTGGATTAGAGTTTGAGTTGTTTAAGTTTGTTGCCTCTGAATAGAGGTTATTCCATTTTCACACTAAGCAAAGACGTTATGTACCTATAGATATGGATCGGAGTTGGATAAATGCCAAACGTATAGAAGAAGAATATGAATTAGGGGTTGAAGAGTTCTTAGAGTTTGCACAGAGAAATGTGGGTAACAATAGAGGTCTCTTTTATTGTCCTTGTGTGAAGTGCTTAAATTTAAGACAACTAAGTGTGAAGGATATAAGAGAGCATGTCCTTTGTGATGGATTTTGCAAGAGTTACACTAAGTGGATTTGGCATGGGGAAGTAGTAGATTTCCCAATGGCTTCAGAGACAATTGAAATCCAGAAAGAAACCAATGATCGACTAGAAGATTTGATACGTGATATCGGTGAAGAGCCATTCGAAAAAGGATATGTATTCGAAGAACAATGCGAAGATAGTAAGAAGCCTTTGTATGTAGGATGTTCTAAGTTCACACGGTTGTCAGCAGTGTTAAAATTATTTAACTTAAAGGCCAAAAATGGGTGGACGGATAAAAGTTTTACGAGTTGCTACAATTATTAATGGAAATGCTTCCGGAAGGGAATACACTTCCAAGCCGTACTTATGAAGCAAAGAAAGTAATCTGTCCGATGGGTATGGAGTATAAGAAGATACATGCATGCCGTAATGATTGTATCCTGTACAGGAAGGAGTTTGGAAGTTTGCATAATTGTCCTGTTTGTGGTACATCACAGTTTAAAGTCAAGGATGGAGAAGATAATTTTGATAAGACAATTTCATTAGGAACCCCTATCAAAGTAGTGTGGTATCTTCCAATAATTCCAAGGTTTAAGCGGCTATTTGCTAATGCCAAAGATGCAAAGAGCTTAACGTGGCATGTAGATGAAAGACACTGTGATGGGAAGATACGACATCCAGCTGATTCTCTGCAATGGAAAAAAATTGATGACATATTTCCAGAATTTGGTCAAGAGGGGAGAAACCTTAGACTAGCACTTGCTATAGATGGGATGAATCCTTATGGCAATTTAATTAGTATACATAGTTCATGGCCTGTTTTGTTAGTAATTTACAACTTGTCTCCTCGATTGTGCATGAAACGCAAGTTTGTAATGTTGTCAATGATGATTTCTGGCCCCAAACAACCAGGAAATGACATTGATGATTATTTACGGCCTTTGATTGAAGACTTAAAACTTCTTTGGGAAGAGGGTGTTGAGGTATTTGATGCATATCGTAATGAATACTTTAAATTGCAAGCTTTGCTTTTTTGTACGATAAATGACTTCCCGCTTATGGAAATCTAAGTGGATACGAGTGTCAAAGGACATAATGCATGCCCTATTTGTATGGAAGAAACGTGTTATCATGAAGCTGAAACATGGGAAGAAGACAGTGTACCTAGGACATAGAAGATTTCTACCAGTTAATCATCCATATCGGAGGTTGAAGAAGGCTTATAATGACTTTCAAGAGAGTCAAATCGCTCCTAACCCTAAAACAGGAGAGGAAGTGTATTCGAAGGTGAAAGACATTCATTGTTTGTTTGGAAAGACCCAAATAGTTTCCCATGAAAAGGAAAAATGGAAGAAAAAATCCATATATTTTTGAGCTTCCTTATTGGTCTAGTCTAGATGTAAGGCACAATATTGATGTTATGCATGTAGAAAAGAATGTGTGTGACAGTCTTATTGGAACCCTCCTGAATATTCAAGGAAAGACCAAAGATGGCTTGAACTCTCGCTTAGATATGCTTCATATGAACATAAGACAGGAATTAGGTCCCCAATCACGTGGTAAGCGGACTTATTTGCCTCCAGCTTGTTATACTTTGTCTAAGAAGGAGAAAAAAAGCCTTTGTGAATGTCTTAAAGGTATCAAAGTGCCTCAGGGTTTTTGCTCGAATATTAAACGACTAGTGTCAATGAAAGATTTGAAGTTAGTTGGATTAAAGTCCCATGACTGTCATGTATTAATGCAACATCTTTTACCAGTTGCTATTCGGGACATTTTGCCAAAGAAGGTTAGACATGTTATAACGCATCTTTGTTTTTTCTTTAATGTTGTTTGTAATAAAGTACTCGACCTTGAGACTTTGGATAACCTAGAAGCTGAAGCTGTGTTGATATTATGCAAATTGGAGATGTTTTTCCCTCCTTCATTTTTTGACATAATGGTGCATTTAATTGTTCATATTGTTAGAGAGATTAAGTTATGTGGCCCTGTGTATCTAAGGTGGATGTATCCAATTGAGCGTTATATGAAAATCTTGAAAGGATATGTTAAAAACCCATCAAGGCCTGAAGCATCCATTATTGAAAGATACATTGCAGAAGAAGCAATTGAGTTCTGTACAGATTATCTTTCTGAAGTAAGTCCTATAGGGATTCCAACATTTCGTCATGATGGAAGACAAATTGGGAAGGGAACCCGAGGTGTTAATGGTAGAAACATGAGTTGAGAAGAAGTTTTACAAGCACATTTGTACATCTTGAATAACATCGATGAAGTTCAACCTTTCTTATCTACTCACAAAGAAATGATCAAGCAAAGATATCTAAGGATGAATGAAAAATGGTTGTTGAATGAACACAATAAAAATTTCTTGAAGTGATTTGAAGAACAGATTGTTACAGCTAATGCTGCATCTGAAACTTTGAAATGGTTAGCTCATGGCCCAAACTTTGATGTCATAACATGGAGTGGATATGATGTAAGCGGTTATTCCTTTTATACTAAGCTTCAAGATGACAAGAGTACAATGCAAAACAGTGGTGTGATGATAGTTGCTGAATCAATGCACTTTGCTACTTCAAAAGATAATTCTCCTGTAATGGCATCCCTTTCTTATTATGGAGTAATTCAAGATATTTGGGAGGTTTACTACACAAAATTTAGAATTGCTGTATTCAAGTGCAATTGGGTTGACAGTAACAATGGTGTTTTGGTGGATGAATTAGGGTTTACATTGGTTAACCTGTACAAGCTTGGCTATAAAGACGAACCTTTTATTATGGCAACTCAAGCAAAACAAGTCTTTTATATCTCCGATCCAATTAATACTAGTTGGTCAATAATGCTTCAAGGGAAACCCATGTCTGGTAGTGATGACCTTGAAGATTTACAACTTCAACAGTTTACTAGTCCATCTTCAGCATCACACATTTTACCTTCTAATGATGACAATGAACAAGATGATGTATATGCCACCCGATTTGATCATGAAGAAGGAATATGGGAAAATTGTTAAACAATAGGTATATTATGGTTTTTACACTATTACTTACTTTGCATGTCTTTGTATTAGTTACTTTGCATTCTAACTTATTTATTTTTCTTATTTGGCAGGAATATGACCGATTCTAGTCGGTCTGCGAAGAAGGGGAGACGTGCAACACGACTTAGTGATTTGACACTAAGTCGAAATGCTGATGAGAGGTTACCGATTGAGTTTGATGACTCGATCGAAAATTCTATTGGGCCTCACACAACAAAATTTAGAAGTTATGTTGCCCTTCTGAGCCGCAGCAAAGCGAGCATAATAAAGAAGGATTAGGATGATGTGGAGACGCGTGTGAAGGAACAAATTTGGCAAAGCATCTTGGTATGAATTTTTTTTTATTAAATTTACTTGTATTGTTAATTCTTGTAGGATTCACTAATCATGTATTCTTTTTTGTAGCTCACTTATAATGTTCTGAATACTGAAGGGCTAAGGAGGAAGTGGATATCATTCGCTGGTGAGCGTTGGAGGGCCTTCAAGACCCATTTGACTTCCACCTATGTGTTTGGAAGCAAGAAAGGAGTGTCTCCTTGTGAGCAATATTCCTTTCTAGACACTGAGACATGGGATAAGTTTGTTGAGAGCCGAATGGATCCTTCTTTTCAGGTTCTTGTGCTTTAAGAATATTGTGCTTGCCTGCTTTTAACTTGCCCATATTTTTAACTGACCTTTTCTTTGAATGTATCTTTATTAGGAGAAACGACAAAAGGCAAAAGCAATTCAAGAAAAAAATGTATATCCTCACGAGTCGTCCCAGGGGGTTACCGACTACTTGAGAGGAAGCTAATAGAAGAGAAGCGTAAAGCTTCTCAAGAAGCCTCTCAAAGTGACCCCTCGGGTGTGACTTCACCTCCATCACCTCCTTCTCGTCATGAGAAGTGGAAGAAGGCACGACAGAGCAAGAAAGGTGGCTATACTACAGATGAGAGTCGTGTTGTGGGACAGAAAATTGTAAGTATTTATTTAAAAAATTGTTCATAATGAGATAGAATTATATATTGTGTCTTCTCTAATCAATTACATTTTCTTTGTAGGATGAATTATTAGAGCAGAGTTCACAAGGGACCTTTACCCCTAGTGGACGATAAGATATATTATCCACTGCTATTGGACGACCAGAGCATCCAGGTCATGTGCGGGTAGCTGGATGGGGGATTGGCATCCGTCAATATTTTGGCACTCCTAAATTTACCACAAAAAGTGTGGTAATTAGAGATGAGTTGCAGGCCATCAGGGATCAAATTAGGGAAGAGCTTCGGGCGGAGCTAAGGCAGGAACTTGTCTCCTTAGGCTTATCTCAGGGGAACACAGGAGGGGGTCAACAGTGTGTTCCCGAAGCTTCTCACCCTAAGGAACGTGTTAGCACCAAAGGGAGTTATACACCGGTTGACCTTCCTGATGATGAGTCAACTCCACTTGGTGAAGACACTCCTAGGCCTCTATGCAAGTTGTTCACACAAGAAGGCTTGCTAGTGGCTTATGGTACTGTGCATACATTGGGGCCACTTATACACGGGGTAGAAATGACAGATTCCTCTGTTCGTGTTGTGGTTGAACGGGTGCAAGTTTCTTAAGCTCCTGTTCCTGTTCCATCCG
This sequence comes from Sphenostylis stenocarpa, assembly GCA_963425845.1. Classification (NCBI taxonomy): domain Eukaryota; kingdom Viridiplantae; phylum Streptophyta; class Magnoliopsida; order Fabales; family Fabaceae; genus Sphenostylis; species Sphenostylis stenocarpa. Next base: position 18,981,458 of record OY731404.1, on the reverse strand, counting down.
ACGAGGTTAGAACAGTGGGGGAGACTCCCGGTCATTTCATTCAGTGGCCTAGAGCACTTATCTAGTTTCCTACTGATCGGGTATTATATCTTTTCTTTAATAATTTGATACATGTTTATAATTTTATTATTTTATCATAAATTTTAATTTAATTCCTTAATGTCTATAGGACATTTGTGCCCAACGTAAAGGAAAGGAGAAGGGGAAGGAGAAAGTTCAAGAGGAACTGGACTCGGATCCGATGCAAAGGTTATGCCTCTTAGCTTACAGGCTAGGAAAGCATATACCTTTACAGATCCAGATGGACCCTCATGTGATTGGGAATCCGCAGCCCATCACGTTGTACTTGAGTCAGAAGGACATGATGGATGTTGTTTTGAGTCAAGACATGATTTGCATCACAATTCTCCAAGTATTGTTAATGTAAGTCTTATGTTTTTATTTAAGTCAATTGGTTGTATGCCGTATTAGATACCAACTTGTCTAAAATGCAATTAAAATGATATTTTCAATTTCTAGTTACCTCAACAAAGCTGTTGTGGAAAAGGGAGTAGTAGAGATGTCTATGGATTCATTGATCCTGTCCACATTCAGAGTTTGGGGAACAAACCAAATACTATTCAAGCATACATTCAAAAGAGATTTTGTGAAGGATCAAAGGAAGTTTATCTCGCACCATATCATTATGGGTAAGTTTTTTTAAATTACTTACTCTCAATCTTTGAATCTCTTAAGAATTGCTAATTGAGTGACATTTTTTGTAGGTGTCACTGGCAACTGCTTATCCTTTGTCCTAAACGTAATGAGGTTATTTTGTTATGCTCCTTATGGAATAAACCCAAAAAGGAAATTAAATAGATTATTGATGTGTAAGTATACTAAGACCCTTGTATATCAATCTGTCTTTTTGACTAAATACTCTAGGTCTGGTTCATGACAGATTTAATAACTGTAAAGATCTGTGCTTCACTCCTTTGAGCTAAATAGTATCCAGATTTTACTTTTTATATTCATAAGACTATATGATAATTATTGGACTGATACACTTAAAGCATTTAACTAAGATGTAATCATTATACAAATGCACATGAATTGTATAACAAATACATAACATCCATTCCCAAATCCCGATCCAGACAACATTCAATTGTTTAAGATGATGTGTAAGTATACTAACACCCTTGTATAATATTTCATTCATTTCATTTTAAGTTCCACATGTCTTAATATGAATTATTTCCATTTAATCTTTTATAGGTGTATAGAAGCATGCTCAGTCATGAAGGGTAAGCCTAAAAAGAAACCCACATGGATACTTCCACGTGTAAGGACGTTATCTTTCAAATTCTTAACTTTAATTTACTCATTTTCTGTATTTAATGTTTTTTTTTCTTATTTTTCTTATAGTGTAATAAGCAAAAAGGAAGTTGGGAGTGCGGATATTATGTGATGAGACATATGTTAACAATCATCACATCAAATATCACAGATTCATGGAATTTGGTATGTGTTATGACTATATCTATGTCATTGACATATATTTGCCTACTTGTGCTTATTTGAAATGTTTTTTTTTATTGTTTGTAGATATTCAAAGATGGTCATCCAATAAGTGAAGCAGAGATTGATGACATTAGACGACTTTGGGCAGATTTTGTTATTAAAAACTATAGTCGTGATTGAATACTTAATTGTGAAACATTAGGACTATTTTCTTTGTATATATAAACTTAGAATACAATAATGTTCACTGTTTGTTATTATGTAATATACATTATGTTTACTTGTGTGTTGATGCATGTCCTTTATAGATTAACGTTCTGAGTAGTTGTAAATATTTAAAATGCTGTACAGGTTCTAAAAAATCAAAAACTAAAATTCGTATTTAAAAAAAATATGACTTTCCACATTGGTTATGACTTAGAACCGATGTAGAAAGTCATTTTTTTTATACTTTCTACATCGGTTCTAGGCCATAACCGATGTAGAAAGTCTGATTTTCCACATCGGTTATGGCTAGAACCGATGTGGAAAGTCAGACTTTCTACATCGGTTCTTAATCGATGTTAAAACTCACCAAGTTTCTACATCGATTGTATCTACATCGGTTGTAGAACCGATGTAGAAATCTGCTGAGAACCGATGTTAAAGGTGTTTTCTGTACTAGTGAACCTACCTTGCCCATGCACTTTTCTACAAGATACCCCTACCTTGTGATTAAACGTCGTCACTCTGTTCGTGGATGAGTGAATTGTTTGAGAATATGGTTGTTGCATTTGTTTGTTGCATTAGCGTAAAATGATCATACAATAGCCTAAAAAAAAGGAAAACAACAAAACAAAAACAATAATAATTGTTAGAATCGCGCAGCAGAATGTTCGCGTGGTCGGACAAAAACCAAGAGGGGGGGGTGAATTGGTTTCTTAATAAAAATTAGGTTTTCAAAATTTTCCCCAAATTTTACCGATTAAAAACTGCGTAAATGTAAATAGAGAAGAGTAGAGAAGATTACACAGTAGGTTTATACTGGTTCGGATCAAAAGACCCTACGTCCAATTGCTAATCACTCAAAAGAGGATTAACGTTGTCACTAAGAACAAATTGTTACAAACAGATTACAAATGAACAGATAAAGATCAGAATACACTTCTCTTGAAATCCACAAGAGATGATGAACAGCTTTCCCCAGAGACGGCACAACACACAATCCACTAAGAACTCCACTTAGTGATTCTTATCGCTTCTAGCCCACACCAGGTTCAGAAAGCCCCCTTTCCTTGCAACAAATAGTTCTCTGGCACTCACAACACTTAACTTTTGTATGGAAAAGGTTGTTCTACTTTTCTGAGTGTCAAAGGAGAGTTTAAGTAGGGAAATTAGGGTTTAGGATTTGGGGATTTCGAAACTAGGGTTCTTGGTAATTGGGTTTTCGAAAATAGGGTTTGTTTGAAGTTTCAAAATCGAAGCAGATCGGAATAATCGATTATTTGGAGTAATAATCGATTAAAACAGAGCCAAATACGTCGGAACCCAATACTCTCGGTTTAATCGATTATTTGGTGAAATAATCGATTATTCAGTACGGAATCGTATCGGAATAATCGATTATTTTGTCGTTTAATCGATTAAAGCGATGAGTTTGTACGAGAAAATGGTTTTCTCACTATTTTAATCGATTATTTACCTATTTAATCGATTAAAGCCGAGCTCTGAATGATAAATTTGAGCTTTTTGAAGCTTCTAAGTTACGGACTATGTACCGGCTATCTTAGATTCTATAATTACGGACTCAATCAAACTAAAACAGAGTTATTACAATACAAAAATCATCAATCTTCAATCTTCAATACTCTAAGTCTTTAAGTTCTTGGATCATCATCAAAATCAACATTCTTCATGATCATTATTTGCAACATCAAGTCCTTGAATGTTCAACAATCTCCCCTTTTTGATGATGATCAAAATTATCTTTTTAAAGCCCTTGTAATAACCTCGTTTTATCCGTCATACTAACAAACACATTAAACATACCAGATAAAATTTAAAATTGAATATAGGCTTTAAATTTTTCTCCCCTATTTTGATTATAATCAAAAAGAACTCGAAAGAACAAACATTAGATCTCCCCCTCAAAATATGCATATTTTAGAAAAAGCTCCCCCTTAATCATAGCATGAAAGAAGCATCATATTTTATTTCATAATCATTCATCCATTACAACATCAAGACAATAACAAAAGAAAATACATAACAGAATTTAAAATTCTTCACTATCATGATCATTAATGTGTGCATCAAATCTATTCTCTAAACGACACACTTTATCATCTTCTTCTTGTAGGAATCTTAGGGCGAGAGGATGAGGCCATTTGAAAGAATAGATGAAGTATGAAGAAGATTTGGAGACAAGTGAGGGAATAATGAGGCAAAGAGAGTATAGATTGCAAGAAAAACTTGATTGCAAGAGTTAGAAGTGAGTATAATTGAACTAGTGGTCTCTATATATAGGGAAAATACTTCCAACGGTCATATAGAAGAGATTCCATGGCAAAATATCCATTGGCAATGGCTAGGAGGCAAGATCTGGTCGCATTTAATCGATTATATCTCAAAATAATCGATTATCTCTATATCAGACAGCTTTAATCGATTATTTCTAGCAAATAATCGATTATCTGAGGCATTTAATCGATTCTTTCACGAAATAATCGATTATTCCAGAGAAAAATACCCTGTTTTGGACGTTTTGAGGGAAAATAATCGATTATCACTTCCAGTAATCGATTATTCCAGAGGCTATATCAAGTTTTTGAGATTTATATGCATAATAACCTATGAACATGCTACACCACGAATTTTAACATAACAATCATCCAGAAACAGTCAAATTAAGCAGATTTTAAGCTATTTCTAATATCCCTAAGTCTCTTCTAAGATCATAGAATCTATCCTTGGGTAGAGGCTTAGTAAATATATCTCGCTAATTGACGTTTAGTGTCTACATACTCTATTTTGCAGTTTCCTTTGCTTGATATGATCTCTTAAAAAGTGATGTCTAATCTCAATATGTTTAGTCCTAGAGTGCATTACTTGGATTCTTAGTTAGATTGATTGCACTCGTATTATCACACATTAATGGAATGTCATTTAAATATATGCTATAATCCTCTAATTGTTGTTTCATCCACAGAATTTGAGCACAACAACTACCAACTGCAATATATTCAGCTTCAGTGGTAGATAAAGCAACACATGCCTGTTTCTTGGAATGCCAAGATATTAAGGATGAACCTAACAAATGACATGTCCCACTAGTGCTTTTCCTATCAATTTTACATCCACCATAATCGAGCATCGAATTTCCTAATAAACTAGTACAAGCATCAGACGGATACCACAAGCCAAACCCGAGTAGTTCCTTTTAAGTATTTTAAAATATGTTTTACTGCAATTAGGTGAGATTCTTTAGGACAAGCTCGAAATCTAGCACACACACAGACAGAATGCATAATATCAGGTCTACTAGCAATTAAGTATAATAGTGATCCTATCATACCTCTATACATAGTTTGATTAACTTCCAAACCTGATTCATCCTTGTCTAAATAGCATGAAGTTCCCATGGGTGTGTTGGCTTCTTTTGAGGTGTCCATACCAAACTTTTTGAGAATCTCCTTGCAGTATTTAGTTTGAGAGATGAAATTGCCATCTTTAAGTTGCTTGATTTGTAGTCCAAGGAAGAATGTCAATTCTCCCATCATAGACATTTCAAATCTCCCTGCATAATCTTAGCAAATTCTACACATAACGAATTATCAGTTGATCCAAAAATTATATCATCAACATATACCTAGACCAATAAGATATGTTCTTTTACTTTCTTAATGAACAGTGTAGAATCAATTTTTCCTCTTGAAAAATCATTTACAGTTAGGAAACTACTCAATCTTTCATACCAAGATCTAGGAGCTTGTTTTAACCCATATAATGCTTTCTTTAATTTGAAAATATGATTAGGATTATTAAAATCTTCAAATCCAGGGGGTTGCTCTACATACACTTCTTCTTTAATAAAACCATTTAAAAATGCACTTTTAACATCCATTTGATATAATTTAAATTTCATCATAGATGCATAAGTAAGAAGTAGGCGTATAGCCTCTAACCTGGCAACAGGAGCATAAGTTTCATCATAATCTATACCTTCCTCCTGACAATAGCCTTTTGCAACAAGTCTGGCTTTATTCTTTGTTATGTTTCCATCTTCATCAAGCTTATTTCTGAATACCCATTTAGTTCCAATAACTTGATGTGACTCTTCTCTTGGGATTAATTCCCATACTTAATTCCTTTCAAATTGGTTAAGTTCTTCTTGCATGGCTATGCACCATTGATCATCTTTAAGTGCTTCCTCAATGTTTTTAGGTTCAATCTGTGACACAAAAGCAACAGACATACAAAAATTTGTCATATTTCTAGTTCTTACCCCTTTTGAGATATCACCTATGATATTGTCCATTGAGAGTCCTCTAGGTGATTGCCATTCCTTTGCTAATTGAGGAGTTTGAGAAGGCTCATTATCTTCTAAATACAGTTCATCAAGAGCCTCCCTTATATATTCATCATCACCTGCAAGTCTTTTATTTGACTCAAGAGGATTTCCCCCAAGGTCTACAATCTCATCAAAGGTAACATGTATAGATTCTTCTATATTTAAAGTTCTCCTATTAAACACTCTATATGCCTTGCTATTTAATGAATATCCTAGAAAAATGCCCTCATCGGCTTTTGAATCAAATTTTCCTAGATTGTCCTTTCCATTATTTAGCACAAAACCTTTACATCCAAAAATTTTCAAATGGGCAACATTAGGCTTTCTACCATTAAACAATTCATATGGAGTAGATTTAATAATAGACCTAATGAGCATTCTATTCAAAACATAACAAGCAGTACTAACTGCATCAGCCCAAAAATATTTAGGAACATTAGATTCATTTAACATAGTCCTAGCAAGTTCCTCTAATGACCTATTTTTCCTTTCAACTACACCATTTTGTTGGGGAGTCCTAGGAGCAGAAAAGTTATGTAATATTCCATTTTCTTCAGAATAATTCTCAAACTTTTCATTTTGAAACTCACCACCATGGTCACTTCTTAAAACTTTAATTCTTAGGTCTTTCTCATTTTGAATTTGTTTAGCAAACTTTCTAAAGACCTTAAAAGCTTCACTTTTCGTAGTTAAGAAAAATGTCCAAGTGTACCTAGAGTAATCATCAACAATTACAAGTCCATAATAATTTCCACCAAAGCTCTTTATCCTAGAAGGTCCAAATAAATCTAAATGTAATAATTCTAGGGGTTTTGAAGTGGAAATCACATTCTTTGATTTAAAAGATGATTTTACTTGTTTACCTTTTTGGCATGCATCACACAATCTATCTTTTTCAAATTTTAACTTAGGCAATCCAATAACTAAGTCTTTTGATATCAATTTATTCAAGTGATGCATGTTTATATGAGCCGCTCTTTTATGCCATAACCAAGGGTTTTCTTCCTTAGCAACTAAACATGTTATACTAGACTCATGTAAACAATCCAAATCAATCAAATATATATTATTATGCCTAATGCCTTTTAATTCTACTTTTTCGGAATCTATTAAATGTATGGTGCAAAATTTGCTTTCAAAAGTTACCTTGAATCCTTTGTCACACAATTGGCTTATGCTAAGAAGGTTATGCTTTAGTCCATCAACAAGAAGCACATCCTTAATCTCCAATGTGTTTGCACCACCTATGTTTCCAATTCCGAGAATCTTTCCTTTGTTGTTATCCCCATAAGTCACATATCCTTGTTCTTTGGCTTTGAAACTTACAAATTTCATTTTATCTCCAGTCATATGTTTTGAGCATCCACTATCAAGATACCACATAGACTTCTTTGATTTGGAAGTTTCCTACAAAACAAGAATATAGTAAACTTAGGTCTCCATAACTTTTGGGTCCTTGGGGTTAGAGACAAACAAATTTATTTAACAATTGGAACCCAAATATATTTTCCTTTAGGAACACCAAAATGTTTAATTTTACACCTATTTGAAGTGTGACCTTGTTTCATACAATAGAAGCATGCATTTGAAGTAGTTTTAGAACAAGATACATTATTAACATGACATGCTCTAGTTCCTTTTTCTACCCATACTCTTTTCTTTTTAGTTTTACTCTTTTTCAAAGGAACTCTTTGATTTACATTATTTTGAGCAATTCCCATTTCATGCTTCTTAAGATCATCAATTTCTTTTTCGGCTTTGTCAAGCAAATGGTTAAGAATATCTATGTCATATTCATGCTCTTTACAATTTGCACATGCTAAGTCCTTATCTTCATCTAAGCATACAATTTTCGTATTGGCTACCTCCTTTTCTTCTAAACATGCAATTTTCATTTTTAATGACTCATTTTCCTTTTCGGATCTTCTTAGGTTCTTCTTTACAACTTTAAATTCGTCTTTCATATTCTTAAAGGCAGTAAATAACTCATTATAAGCATTTTGCAATTCATCATGGTCATTTTCATCACTAGAGGATGAATCAGAATCACTAACCTCAAAATCAGTTGTCATTTGCCATCAAGCAAATGTTTGCTTCTATCTCCGAGTCGCTTGATCCTGAATTTGAATCACTATCATCCCAAGCAATATAGGCTTTCTTCTTGAATTGCTTTTTACCCTTATGTTCATCATTTTTCTTGTTTGGGCATTAGGTCTTCATATGCCCTGCTTCACAACAGTCATAGCATTTTATATTAACGGAAGAATTTTCTTTTACCTTTCCCTTACCTTTGAAAGGATGTCTTCCTTTTGCTTTCATGAACTTGGTGAATTTTCTTATGAAAAGACTCAACTCTTCTTCATCATTTTCCGAGTCTTCTTCTTCTTCCTTTTTATGTTTACCTTTAGAAATCTCAGTTTTGAAGGCTAGGTTCTTCTTTTGGTATTGACCTTCTTCCTCATTTAGCCTTCCAAGATCAAGCTCATGTTCTCTAAGCTTTCTAAATAACGCCGCCATGGACATAGTGGCAAGATTTTGTGACTCCGAGATGGTCGTCACCTTAGGTTGCCATTTCCTATCCAGAGATTTCAAAATTTTAACATTTAATTCATCAACGTCAAATACTTTACCTAATCCGGTGAGATGATTCACAATATGAGTGAAATGCTTTTGAACGTCGAAAATCGTTTCTCCTTGTTGCATCCAGAACATCTCGTATTCTTGGACTAGGGAGTTTTTACGCGCTCTTTTGACGTCGTCAGTTCCTTCGTGGGTCACTCTAAGCATTTCCCACATTTCCTGTGCACTTTTACAAACTGAAATTCTATAAAACTCATCAAGGGTTAGAGCAGATGAAATAATGTTTCTAGCCCTAACATCAAATTGTGCTTTTTGACTTTCGTCTGCAGTCCATCTAGAAAAAGGTTTAAGAACGTCAACACCGTTCTCAGTAGTTTTAGGAACAAATGGACCGTTTAAAATAGCGTCCCAAACGCCTCTATCAACAGACTCTAAAAATATTTGCATACGTACCTTCCAGAAAGCATAATTTTGACCCACAAAAAGTGGGGGTCTGTTGATAGACGCACCTTCGGCAAAAGTTTGATTTTGTACGGCCATTTTCAAAAATTTCAATGACTATCAAAGCAAGCTCTGATACCACTTGTTAGAATCGCGCAGCGGAATGTTCGCGTGGTCGGACAAAAACCAAGAGGGGGGGGGGTGAATTGGTTTCTTAATAAAAATTAGGTTTTCAAAATTTTCCCCAAATTTTACCGATTAAAAACTGCATAAATGTAAATAGAGAAGAGTAGAGAAGATTACACAGTAGGTTTATACTGGTTCGGATCAAAAGACCCCACGTCCAGTTGCTAATCACTCAAAAGAGGATTAACGCTGTCACTAAGAACAAATTGTTACAAACAGATTACAAATGAACAGATAAAGATCAGAATACACCTCTTTTGAAATCCACAAGAGATGATGAACAGCTTTCCCCAGAGACGGCACAACACACAATCCACTAAGAACTCCACTTAGTGATTCTTATCGCTTCTAGCCCACACCAGGTTCGAAAGCCCCCTTTCCTTGCAACAAACAGTTCTCCGGCACTCACAGCACTTAACTTTTGTATGGAAAAGGTTGTTCTACTTTTCCGAGTGCCAAAGGAGAGTTTAAGTAGGGAAATTAGGGTTTAGGATTTGGGGATTTCGAAACTAGGGTTCTTGGTAATTGGGTTTTCGAAAATAGGGTTTGTTTGAAGTTTAAAATCAGAAACAGATGGAATAATCGATTATTTGGAGTAATAATCGATTAAAACAGAGCCAAATACGTCAGAATCCAATACTCTCGGTTTAATCGATTATTTGGTGAAATAATCGATTATCTGCATCTGAATCGTACGGAATAATCGATTATTTTGCTCGTTTAATCGATTAAAGCAGTGAGTTTGTACAGAAAATGGTTTTCTCACTGTTTTAATCGATTATTTACCTATTTAATCGATTAAAGCCGAGCCTGAATGATAAATTTGAGCTTTTTGAAGCTTCTAAGTTACAGACTATGTACCGGCTATCTTAGATTCTATAATTACAGACTCAATCAAACTAAAACAGAGTTATTACAATACAAAAATCATCAATCTTCAATCTTCAATACTCTAAGTCTTTAAGCTCTTGGATCATCATCAAAATCAACATTCTTCATGATCATTATTTGCAACATCAAGTCCTTGAATGTTCAACAATAATAAAATATAATGAAATGATTTTGACAAGGTTAAATCATTCATACCCTCATCATTTCAGGTGTGGTAAAACCAAGAGAGAAAATAAATCCATAAGGAAAGCATGCATATGCATCATCCTAATAAGTCTCTCATGCATTAAAACATTCATTCTAGGGGGCACTAGATATCCTTAGACAAAGGAAAAAGAGACCCTAGTGCATTTGTAACCTTCGTCATACTTGTCTATCTACGACAAGGAAGGGACAAGTGTGCTAAGGTGTGGTAACCTTTGTGTCGCTGCCGTGAAAACGAGGCAGTCGGAGCGACGTGATGGTTTCAACTTTCCAATTTTCGCGTTTTTATTGGTGTGGTTACAACGCCTTTAGGTTATCCGATAACCGGGTTGAACCTAGGGGCGAGGTTTTCGAAAGGGCGTTCTTGGATTGTTCGATAACCGGGCTAACCCAAGAACTAATTTTGAAGGGTTCTTCTGGAGTCGCCACCGATGTTTTTACCGGAAACATCGGAAAAGGAGTGAAAAGGCGTTGGTTTTCGAAAAACCAACTTTGGTTATTAGAACCAGAGTTGGGTAAGGGAGTTAGTTACGTGTAAGGGAAGTGTTAGTTCCCTTACGACGCCCCTTTCGGGTTCCCTATGATAAGCCAGCTATTTAAATAAGTAAACCGGTGAAAATACGCTTTTACCCTTTATTTATGGAATTTAAAATTACGACTACATGACCCTAATATCTATTGCGCAATTAAAAATAAAGCACTAAAGGAGAGAGAGAGAATGTAGAAACCTTTGAGGCAAGCTTTCTATTAATTTCTTGAAAATTAGGGTACTTTTTGGCAGCCCTTCACTCTTTACAGCGCCGGAAACCTCTCAAAAACGCTATAAAAACTCTTAGAAACTCTCAGAAAACTCCGGAAGTGCTTCAGAGGGGTTCTAGGAAGAGAATTTGAGGAAGTGACAAGAGAGAGAATGGAAGAACTGTGTGAAATGAGGGGAATGACGCAACTATTTATAGGGATTCGCGCCTGTTAGGTCTAGACGGTCGTCTCGTCTGACAAGGTCGAGATGGCCGTCTCGCCTTGCAGAAATGGCAAGACGACCGTCTCACCAAACAAGACGGCGGTCCCGAATACGAGATGGCGGTCTCGACCCAAAAAGGCAAGAATCCTTATTTACATGCCGAAAATCCCTCCTATCCTAGTATGGGGCCTAATAGTCTCTCCTAGTGGCTTCTTAGGCTTCATCCATCTTCGAATAGAAGGCCTTCTGGTCTTTATTATGAGGCCGGGCAAGATTTGGGGTCTACACTTTGTTATACTTTTCAATCCATGATGGGGAAGGAACCATTACACCAAGGTGGGTGTGATGCTCTGTGAAGCGTAAGCTTTAAGGAGGATACCAAAGTTATTGTCTTAAGGCATATCCGTCCCACACTAATCATTCATTTCAAAAACAAAAATAAAAATCCTTAATTCATATGCATTCTAGAAAGTGGTTGGTCTTCTTTCTGTCCTCACCTGCGCACAAAGAGCTAAGAGGATGGAGCAGTTGGAAGAACAAAACCGCAAGCTCACCGCTGAGCTTAACTCCATGAAGGAGCAGATGACGCAGTTAATGGAGCTAATGCACCAGCAACACATCCACAATGAGGTCCCCCACAGTGACCATGCCTCTCATCATGAAGAGGAGGAGGAACCTGCCCATGAGCATGAACATGGAGCTCATGTGCAGCCTGACACGAGGGCAGTACTCATTTAACCTCTCGAGGTCTTCAAGCAACAAATTTCTACCCTAGAGGAGAGGTTAAGGGCTATGGAGGGACATAATTTTGATGTGAAGGAGGCTACCGACATGTGCCTCATCAAGAATATTTAATTCCCTCCCAAGTTCAAGGTTTCAGATTTTCTCAAGTACATGGGAATGATTTGTCCCAAGAGCCATCTTACAATGTACTGTCGTAAGGTGGCTACATATGCCGACAATGAGAAACTCCTGATCCACTACTGCTTTCAGGAGAGCTTGGCCGACTCGGCCTTGAGCTAGTATATGCAATTGGAAGGGGGACAAGTTCAAACATGGAGATAGCTGGTAGACGCCTTCCTTCATCGTTATAAATACAATATTGACCTGACTCTGAATAGGTCAGATCTACAAGCTCTGAGCAAGAGAAACGACAAGCTCTTCAAGGCATATGCTCAGCGTTGGAGGGAGTTGGCCGCTCAAGTGGAGCCCCCGCTATCGGACAAGGAAACCGTGTTCATGTTCATCAAATTGTTGACGGGTCCCTATTATGATAAGATGATAGGTAACACGTCGACCCTTTTTGCAGATGTGGTGACCATCAGTGAAAGAGTGGAGCAAGGACTAAAGAGTGGGAGGATTGCACAACCTTCCTGTAGACCCCAAATCTTGCCCGGCCTCATAATAAAGACTAGAAGAGCTCCTTTTCGAAGATGGATGAAGCCTAAGAAGCCACTAGGAGAGACTATTAGGCCTCATACTACGATAGGAGGGATTTTTAGCACAAAAATAAGGATTTTTGCCTTTTAAGGTCGAGACCGCCGTCCCAGATTCGGGACCGCCGTCTCGCCATGCGCAAATGGTGAGACCGTCGTCTCGCCACTCGTGAATGGCGAGACCGCCGTCTCGCCATTCCTGCAAGGCGAGACCGCCGTCTCGACCTTGTCAGACGAGACGGCCCGTCTCGACCTGACAGGCGCGAATCCCTATAAATAGGGCCCCCATTCCCCTCATTCCACATAGTTCTTCCTCCTTCTCTCTAGAAATCTCTTCAAATTCTCTCTCCAGAATCCCTCCGAAGCATTTCCGGAGTTTCTGAGCATTTCTAAGAGTGTTTCTGAGCGTTTCGAGAGGTTTCCGACGCTGTGTAGAGTGATGGGCTGCCACAAAGCACCCTATTTTCAAAAACAATTAATAGAAAGCTTGCTCCGGAGGTTTCTACTTTCTTCCTTTACCTTTTATCGCTTTATTTAAATTATGCGATATATACTAGGGCCATGTAGTCATAATCTTTAAATTCCGCAAATAAAAGGGTAAAAGCGTATTTTCAATGGTTTAATCATTTTTAAATAGCTGGCCTATCATAGGGAACCCGAAAGGGGCGTCATAAAGGAACTAACACTTCCTTTACGCGTAACTAACTCCCTTACCCAACTCTGGTTATAATGACCAAAGTTGGTTTTTCGAAAACCAACGCCTTTTAAAAACCCCTTTTCCGATGTTTGCGGTAAAAACATCGGTGGCGACTCCAGAGAACCCTTCAAAACTAGCTCTTGGATTAGCCCGGTTATCGGACAATCCAAGAGCGCCCTTTCGAAAACCTCGCCTCTAGGTTCAGCCCGGTTATCGGACAACCTAAAGGCGTTGTAACCACACCAATAAAAACGCGAAAAACGGAAAGTCGAAACCATCGCGTCGCTCCGACCGCCTCATTTTGACGGCGGCGACAGATGGCGACTCCACTGGGGAAGCCTAGAGAGTTGATCCCATTTAGTGATGGGCCAACTAAAAAATAAATAAACCAAGAAAATTGTGCTTTTACCCTACCTTGTATTATAACATGTTTTAATGCTTGGCTTTAATAATTGTTGTTTGTTTATATTTACGCAATTGTTTTAAATACAAATTGTACACAAACCCTTGCACACAACAGTTCCCTCTATACCTGGGGGCAAGTGAGAAATCCATAAGGAGTGAGTGGCAGGTATGGTTCGCTGTAGTGATGGCCTTGTGCCCACCAGTGTGATCGGAAACCACCACTCAAGGTGATAACCTTCCTCTTTTGGCACAAAGACTGACTATGGCCTTAGTACTAAGCATGGTCGGAAGGCTGGAGAGTGGGACCCTATAATGGGGGCACTTTGGGGGCCTTAGCCTTGGTGAGAACAGTTAGAACCTACCTTCGCCAATGCACTTTTCTGCAGGAAAATCCTACCTCGTGATTAAAACGACTTCTCGCCTGTTCGTGGATGATCGAATTGTGTGTGCATATGTTTGTTGCATTTGTCTATTGCATAGCATAATCAAACAACAGAAAAATCACAAAAAAAAAAAATATTTTTGCAATAAACGCCCTTATCTCGGACAGTCTGCCTTTTAGCTAGCCTGGTTTCAGGTTCTTTGTAAGCTAAGTAGCCACGCAGTTCCGACAGAAGAGATAAGGGACGCTAAATAACCCTTTCGCATAAAGCCATAGTTTTATCTCGAACAGTCTGCCTTTTAGCTAGCCTGGTTTCAGGTTCTTTGTAAGCTAAGTAGCCACGCAGTCCGACAGAAGAGATAAAAGGCTATAAAACAAAAATAAAAATAAAAATAAAAATCCAACAGGATTTTCTTTTCCCAAATTTCGAAACAATAAATAGGACCTTGATCAAAAATATTACACTCATATAGGTAGTTTATTTTTCAAAAAATATGTATCATACAAAACATGATAAATAAAAATAAACACTCACATTCATTCGAATAAGCATCATTTTCATAAAGCATGCATTTTGATTTTAGAAAATGGAGGGGACTAGTAGACAATTAAAGAAGGTGGATATTCCCCGATACCATACTGAGAAGTTTGAACGGCTTTGCGCAGTAATGCCACCAGAGGTCCGCGCCAATTTCGAGAAAACCTATGGACGGATTCTCGACCTGCTGAAAATCTGTGTCGACCAAGTGTTCCTCAGGGTATTAATTCACTTTTAGAACTCCAGTCTGCGATGCTTCGAATTTCTGCAGTTTCATATGGTGCCAACTTTAGAGGAGTATGAAATTATGCTAAAATGGCCCAAATCAGCCGGGGTCCATATCCGCCACGGGGCATATACTCCTGCAGCACAAGTCGCTGCCATCATCCGACTGCCTTTCCGGCAGACTACCCTGATAGGAAAAGGGAACATCCAGGTTGGAAAGTCTCAATGTTAGAAGACCATCTGTCCGACTTGGCTGAAAGGGCAGAATGGGTCGTTTTTAACAAAACCCTGGCCTTAATCATATTTGGAACGATCTTGTTTCCCTTCCACCTCGACACAGTGGATCAAGCCGTCATGGACGCCTTCTTCGCCTGGGACGTGAACTCGAAGAGTCCCTTGCTTGCAATTCTAGCCGACACCTTGCTCTCGATGGAATTCTGCCGCCAGAAGCAAGGAAAAACACTTCGTTGTTGCTCTTCACTGCTCTTCGTGTGGGGCATTACACATTTTTACGCCTCTAGCCACATGGGGATGTTCCCCGACCCTTTGAGGAGCTTCTCCAAAATCCCTCTCCAACGACGCTTAACTTCAGAATGGAGGGACGAGTTGGAACAAAAGGACGCCAACAACTTATCCTGGGTCTGCCCTTGGTTCCGACCTGGCCCAATTCTCATCAGATGTGGAGACTATCCGAATGTACCCTTGATAGGACTCAGGGGTGGCATAGCCTACTCACCTAGGGTAGCTATGAGACAACTCATGAGAACCCAAACTACGATTTCTCGAGGGGAACTCGGAGGACTGTGTTTCTTTGGAGACCCATGCACAATCGCCAACTCACTAGCCGTGAGAAAAGCATGGGAGAGACCAGTCTATATGGGAGATAGAGAGCTAGGAAAAGCTCGAGTGGCTGTCTCCGGTGACTATGAGGTGTGGAGAAAAAGAAGAGGAATGTCTCAACCATCCACCCCACTCATTACAAGCGCCAATAGTGAAGAGTTGCAAACTCAAGTCAACGCCTTGACCCAGAGGATAGAAATCATGGGAGCCCAAATAAGGGTCCTTGAAAAAAGAGAACAAGAATCTATCCTCGCCATAGATGGTCTGCAAAGGCAATGCAAGAAAAAGGATCATGAAATAGAGCGCCTCAAGGAACAATGCGCTGACTCTAACGAACAAGCCATCCGAGCATCCAAAGTCGCTAGAACTAGCTCGGATAGTCAACTTCAAGAAATAACTGCCAAATCAGCGCACCTTGAGGCTGAATCAGCAAAACAGGCTTAGACGATCAAGGAGTTGTTGCAAGAACTCACCAAGACTCGGTCAGAAATACGCCAAGAGCGAGAGGCCAATCGGAGACTCAACAGATGTCTCACTGAGCTACACTGCAAAGAAAGAGACGGGCTAGCTCAGTATGACCAAGTACTACGAAAAAAAGACCGAGCCCTTGAAAAACTCGATGAAATGCAAGCCTTGGTCGTCCATCAAGAGGCGAAGATCAAAGAGGCTCAAAGTACAGTGAAGATATGAGCCAGGCGGTCCAGAAGCAAAGTGAAGCACTTGCTCGTCACGTCCAGGAAGCCGAGAGGGAATTACATAGAGATCAAGACCCGCCTATGGGTTTCTTTAGGCTTTTCCGCTTTTGTCAAAAGTTGCTTCGTAGTATGGAATAGGGGAATGTACACCTTCTAATGGATAAATGAAATTTTTCTTTATTCCAACAATTGTCTACTTGCATGCATATCATTCATTTGCATATTTAATTTCCCCTCCTTCATTATTAATAAATAAGATAATAAAAAGGAAGGATTAACTGACACGTCTTCCAAATCAGAAGAATGGAGAGAAAGCCACTCCTAATAAAACTTTCCCCAACGGTCGACTCGCCACAAGAGGAAAATAAGCCTCGACCGTTGGTCCTCAAGAATAAAGAAGAGGGGGCAAGGACGCCAGTGCGACTATTTATGCCACGCCCTTTCCCCTACGAATCAAATAAGGTTGTACCGTGGAGATATGGACAATCTTCACCAATAAAAGAGGATATCACGAACATAGCCGGCGTCGAGGGCATGACTAGAAGTGGAAGAGTCTACTCCCCCAAGGACTCACAAGAAGATGTCCTCAGAAATAAAGGAAAAAATAAAAAGACCGAAGAAGAAAAAGAAAATAAAGAATCCAAAGAGGAGACAAAGGAATTACTCCAGTTCATAAGGCAAAGCGAGTATTCCATTATAGACCAGCTCAATCGCACACCTGCAAAGATAACGTTATTATCTCTAATGATGAGCTCGGAACCGCACAGAAACGCCCTGTTGAAGGTCTTGAGCGAAGCGCATGTACCTCACTCCATATCCCAAGAAAAGGTCGAGAGGATCGTTGGCCACATCATGGCAAGCGATCACCTCACCTTCACAGAGGAAGAACTCCCCCTCGAGGGATCTAACCATAACAAGCCCCTGCACATTTCTATCAAGTGCAAGGAATACCTCATCGCCAAAGTTCTTGTGGATAACGGGTCGTCCTTGAATGTGATGCCCAAGTGCACACTGGACAAGTTAACTATACAAGGAACCCATCTGCGCCCAAGTAGCACCATCATTCGAGCCTTCGACGGATCAAAACGAGAAGTAGTGGGAGAAGTTAATTTGCCAATTCAAGTCAGACCCACTATCTTCAACGTCGATTTCCATGTAATAGACATTACTCCAGCATACAGTTGTCTCCTCGGCAGGCCTTGGATTCATGACGCTAAGGGAGTACCTTCGACGCTCCACCAGAAAGTCAAGTTCATAGTGGGTGACAAATTGGTCACGGTCCAAGCAGAAGATGATATCCTGATCAGTGGACCGTCCACCCAACCTTATGTGGAAGCGGCCGAAGAGGCCCTTGAAACATCTTTTCAAGCGCTCGAAATCGCCAGCATAGAAAGACTTCCCAAAAGCACAAAGGTAGCCCGCATGATGATGAAGCATGGTTACCATTCTGGCCAAGGGCTGGGGGCAGACTCCCAAGGCATGAGGGAACCCCCAGAATTCAAAGACAATCCTGACAAGCATGGCCTAGGATACGACCCTACTAAGGGCCGAGTGGAAAAAGGAAAAGGGAAGTCTCCCCTCCGCACACTCAAGAAAATTTTCCGAAGTGGAGGGGTGCAAGCGTCAAGAGCTACCCTAGTCATTAGGAGATATTTTTCTTCATTTAAGGGATGTAAACCCCATTATTGTTAGAGATTATCTCTCGGGGATAGCCCGACCCCCGGGCATTTTAGGGCACATATTCCCTTATTAATTAATAAAGAATACTTCTTACTATCTGCTTCTCTTCTTGCTATTTCTGACTAGACCTCACAATAACCTTGTCTAAATAAACGGAAAAAACAGAAAAAAGAAGAACAAAAAGCGCATCCAAATAATCAACATTCGCCATTGCCATTACAATCATAGCTGATTAGAAGCACCCAAATAAGGCTTTACCTCACCATAAAAAAAGTCATGTTTCGTCAATTTTGTGAACAAAAAATAAATACACAACAAAAAGAAAGCCCATAGAAGCTAAAGGCCAAAAAGAAAGGGCAAAATACCCGGTAGGAAACCCACTAAGGGGGCTACGCAAAAGATAGGGTCAACCCGGTAGGACACCCGAACAAAAATAAAGGGTAGCCTAGGAAAAAGTTAGGGTTACAAAATAAGGTCCGCTAGGATTCCCCAAAAAATACAAAAAGAAGGAATCTAGGCAAAAGTTAGGGCCAAAACACAATATCCTAGTTCGAAAACCCGAAGGGCGATCTACGGAAGTCAACTAGCCATAAAAAGCAATGGAAATAAAACTAAGGCGCAAGTACAAAAAAGAGGGAAAAATGTTTGCTTAGACAAAACCTAAACACCTAAGCCCAACCCTAGCCAGCCATGCTTACAAAAACCACTTTCTAAATGAAAATCAACCTTCTAAAACACAAACCATTGGATTTACCTCTTTACTTCTTTTCTCTTGACCTTCACAACAATATTCTAATAATTAATTTGGGAATATGGAGGCATATAGTCAACAAGAGGATTGAAATCCCTAGAGTGAAGAAAGAGGGACACTACATGGCAAAGAGTGCTCTACAAAAGAAAAAGAAAAGGAAAAAACAGTTATCCTTCGGTCACAAGAAGTCCGGCAGGGTACAGCCAAGCACAAGAACGTAGATCAGAGGGCTTTCGACGCTACAAGACACGTCAGTGAAATCCTTCTTAAAAACTAATTGAAATAGGCATTATAGGACATCAAACATGAAAACATAGCATGCATAAAAAAGGTTTTTGAACCAGGTCCTATTTCCTTTATTTAAATAAAAAAACCTTTAATTCGAGACGACCGTCAAGAATTTCCAGACCGCCGTCTTGGTTCCCAGAAATTCGAGACCGCCGTCTCGACCAGCGAGACCGCCGTCTCGACTTAGGCAAAAATGAGACCGTCGTCCCGCTTGGCGAGATGGCCGTCTCGCTTAGACCCAAAGTCGAGACCGCCGTCTCGAGATCCCAAAAGGCCGTCTCGACCTGCACAAATTCGAGACCGCCGTCTCGACTTCCCAGACGGCGGTCCCGAATCGAATTTTTTCCTATATATAGGGGGGCGTCCTGGAGGTTCCTCACAACTCCCCTGCACTCCAACTCTCAGATCTTGCACTCTCAAGCACTTTCTGGCCAATATGTTCTGTGGAAGTCAATCAAGAAAGAGGAGAGGCACTGCCGGCGCTAGCAGTTCTTCGCCACCAGCCCCCCAAGATCCTACTCAGCTCTCGCCACAGCACCTAGCCCATCTCGAGCACATCCGGGGTTATACGTGGCACCCCATGCTCAGGCTTGACTTTGGCATCCTCGCCGAGTTTGGGTGGGAGGACGATGTCCGGGCCCACATAGATAGCATTGGGTGGGGCTTCCTGCTGCAGCCTCCCCCTACCCACGTGTACCCTCAAGCGGTACTGGAGTTCCTGGCCTCCATCTCCTACGCCGAGGCTCCCTCCATGGTCCCGGGCCTGCCACCAACCAAGATGGTAAACTACTTCATGGGTGGGACGTACCGGACTACCACCCTCGACAAATTCAATGTGAGCATTGGGTTCGTTCGGCCCAAGGATGTGCTAACTCGGGAGTACCGGGAGGCCATCTGCAGCCGTCCCACCAACCTCACCACCGGCGAAATGTGGGAAGAGCTCACCAGGTCGCCCACGCTGCCCACGCTAATGAAGGGGTCGGCACTCCCCCCAGCCCTCCGCATTTGCCACAAGCTGCTGGCTGGGACTGTCCACGAGAGGAAGGAGAGTCAGGGTAAGGTAACCCTCCCAGACCTCTTCGTACTTTACTACATGAGCCAGAGGCGACGCTGTAACCCTGGCTACTTCTTCCTGAGGGCCCTTAAGGACTTCGGGAGCAGACCAGTGGGAGTCGTCCTCATGGCTCCTCTTATCACTCCCCTGGCAGAGAAATGGGGGTGCACTGGCCGGGAAGAGCTGGCCTCCAGCTTACGATCCGAATCCATTAACGGATCGATTCTGGTCAGCATGGGGATGCTGATACGCCGTGGGACCCAATTGGTCCTTCATCCCTCGCTAGATTTCGCGCTAGACCTCCAGGACATCGTGGCGATGCACGATCTCCAAACACCTCCCGACTTCCAGCAGCCACATCAGCACCAACAACCACCGCAATACACAAGTCACTTTGCTGGTGTCGTCGCCGTCAAAACGAGGGCGGTCGGAGCGATGCGATGGTTTCCGACTCTCTATATTTTCGCGTTTTTTATTGGTGGTTACAACGCCTTTAGGTTGTCCGATAACCGGGCTGAACCTGAGGGCGAGGTTTTCGAAAAGGTGTTCTTGGATTGTCCGATAATCGGGCTAATCCAAGAGCTAGTTTTTGAGGGTTCTCTGGAGTCACCACCGATGTTTTTACCGGAAACATCGGAAAAGGAGTTTAAAAGGCGTTGGTTTTCGAAAAACCAACTTTGGTCGTTAGAACCAGAGTTGGGTAAGGGAGTTAGTTATGCGTAAAGGAAGTGTTAGTTCCTTTACGACGCCCCTTTCGGGTTACCTATGATAGGCCAGCTATTCTATCAATAAATAAACCGAAAAATACGATTTTGCCCTTTTATTTTGCGGAATTTAAAAATTATGACTACATGGCCCTAATGTCTATTGCATAATTTAAATAAAGCAGTAAAAGGTAGAGAAAGAGAGTAGAGACCTTCGAAGCAAGCTTTCTACTTAATTCTTTAAAAATAGGGTGCTTTGCGGCAACCCTTCACTCTACACGGCGTCGGAAACCTCTCGAAACACTCTAAAAACACTCTAAAGACACTCAGAAGCTCCGGAAATGCGTCGGAGGGATTCTAGAGAGAGAAACTCTTGATGTGACTAGAGAGAGAGTGAGAAAGTTGTGTGGTGTGTGGAAATGAAGGGAGGGAGCGCCCTATTTATAGGGATTCGCGCCTGTCAGGTCGAGACGGCCGTCTCGACATCCCAGACGGCCGTCTCACCTTGCAGAATGGCGAGACGGCGATGTTAGAATCGCGCAGCGGAATGTTCGCGTGGTCGGACAAAAACCAAGAGGGGGGGTGAATTGGTTTCTTAATAAAAATTAGGTTTTCAAAATTTTCCCCAAATTTTACCAATTAAAAATTGTGTAAATGTAAATAGAGAAGAGTAGAGAAGATTACACAGTAGGTTTATACTGGTTCGGATCAAAAGACCCTACGTCCAGTTGCTAATCACTCAAAAGAGGATTAACGCTGTCACTAAGAACAAATTGTTACAAAACAAATTACAAATGAAAGAGATAAAGTAAAGACAACACCTCTCTTGAAATCCACAAGAGATGAAGAACAGCTTTCCCCAGAGACGGCATAGCACACAATCCACTAAGAACTCCACTTAGTGATTCTTATCGCTTCTAGCCCACACCAGGTTCCAAAAGCCCCCTTTCCTTGCAACAAACAGTTCTCTGGCACTCACAACACTTAACTTTTGTATGGAAAGAGTTGTTCTTATTTTCTGAGTGCCAAAGGAGAGTTTAAGTAGGGAAATTAGGGTTTAGGAATTGGGGATTTCGAAACTAGGGTTCTTGGTAATTGGGTTTTCGAAAATAGGGTTAATTTGAAATTTAAAATGAAAAACAGACTGAAATAATCGATTATTTGGAGTGATAATCGATTAAAACAGAGCCAAATACGTCAGAACCCAAACCTCTCTAGATTAATCGATTATTTGGTGAAATAATCGATTATCTGTACGGAACGGTATGAAATAATCGATTATTTCTGTCGTTTAATCGATTAAAACGGTGACTTTGTATAGAAAGTGGTTTTCTCATCTGTTTTAATCGATTATTTACCTATTTAATCGATTAAAGCCGAGCTCGAATGATAAATTTGAGCTTTTTGAAGCTTCTAAGTTACGGACTATGTACTGGCTATCTTAGATTCTATAATTACATACTCAATCAAACTAAAACGAGTTATTACAATACAGAAATCATCAATCTTCAATCTTCAATACTCTAAGTCTTTAAGTTCTTGGATCATCATCAAAATCAACATTCTTCATGATCATTATTTGCAACATCAAGTCCTTGAATGTTCAACAATCTCCCCCTTTTTTATGATGATCAAAATTATCTTTTTAAAGCCCTTGTAATAACCTGTTTTATCTGTCATACTAACAAACACATTAAACATACCAGATAAAATTTAAAATTGAATCATAGGCTTTAAATTTTTCTCCCCCTATTTTGATTATAATCAAAAAGAACCCTGCAACATCAATCATAAGAGCTCCCCCTCAAAATATGCATAATTTAGAGAAAGCTCCCCCTCAATCATAGCATGAAAGAAACATCATATTTTATTTCATAATCATTCATCCATTACAACATCAAGACAATAACAAAAGAAAATACATCGATTATCTCTATATCAGACAGCTTTAATCGATTATTTCTAGCAAATAATCGATTATCTGAGGCATTTAATCGATTATTTCACTAAATAATCGATTATTCTAGAGGAGAATACCCTGTTTTGGACGTTTTGAGGGAAAATATTCGATTATCACTTCCAGTAATCGATTATTCCAGAGGCTATATCAAGTTTTTGAGATTTATATGCATAATAACCTATGAACATGCTCCACCATGAATTTTAACATAACAATCATCTAGAAACAGTCAAATTAAGCAGATTTTAATCTATTTCTAATATCCCTAAGTCTCTTCTAAGATCATAGAATCTATCCTTGGGTAGAGGCTTAGTAAATATATCTGCTAATTGACGTTTAGTGTCTACATACTCTATTTTGCAGTTTCCTTTGCTGATATGATCTCTTAAAAAGTGATGTCTAATCTCAATATGTTTAGTCCTAGAGTGCATTACTTGGATTCTTAGTTAGATTAATTGCACTCGTATTATCACACATTAAGGGTATGTCATTTAAATATATACTATAATCTTCTAACTGTTGTTTCATCCACGAAATTTGAGCACAACAACTACCAGTTGCAATATATTCAGCTTCGGTGGTAGATAAAGCTACACATGCTTGTTTCTTAGAATGCCATGATATTAAGGATGAACCTAACAAATGACATGTCCCACTAGTGCTTTTCCTATCAATTTTACA
This sequence comes from Sphenostylis stenocarpa, assembly GCA_963425845.1. Lineage (NCBI taxonomy): Eukaryota > Viridiplantae > Streptophyta > Magnoliopsida > Fabales > Fabaceae > Sphenostylis > Sphenostylis stenocarpa. The sequence goes on along the minus strand of OY731404.1, from coordinate 18,957,807 downwards.
TCCACCATAATCGGCATCAGAATATCCTAATAAACTAATACAAGCATCGGACGGATACCACAAGCCAAATCCAGTAGTTCCTTTTAAGTATTTTAAAACATGTTTTACTCGCAATTAGATGAGATTCTTTAGGACAAGCACTGAAATCTAGCACACACACGGACGGAATGCATAATATCGGGTCTACTTGCAGTTAAGTATAATAATGATCCTATCATACCTCTATACATAGTTTGATTAACTTCCAAACCTGATTCATCCTTGTCTAAATAGCATGAAGTTCCCATGGGTGTGTTAGCTTCCTTTGAGGTGTCCATACCAAACTTTTTGAGAATCTCTTTGCAGTATTTAGTTTGAGAGATGAAAGTGCCATCTTTAAGTTGCTTGATTTGAAGTCCAAGGAAGAATGTTAATTCTCCCATCATAGACATTTCAAACTCTCCCTGCATAATCTTAGCAAATTCTACACACAAAGAATTATCAGTTGATCCAAAAATAATATCATCAACATATACCTGGACCAATAAGATATGTTCTTTAACTTTCTTAATAAATAGTGTAGAATCAATTTTTCCTCTTGAAAAATCATTTGCAGTTAGGAAACTACTTAATCTTTCATACCAAGATCTAGGAGCTTGTTTCAACCCATATAATGCTTTCTTCAATTTGAAAATATGATTAGGATTATTAAAATCTTCAAATCCGGGGGTTGCTCTACATACACTTCTTCTTTAATAAAACCATTTAAAAATGCACTCTTAACATCCATTTGATATAATTTAAATTTCATCATAGATGCATAAGCAAGAAGTAGGCGTATAGCCTCTAACCTGGCCACAGGAGCATAAGTTTCATCATAATCTATACCTTCCTCCCGACAATAGCCTTTTGCAACGACCTTTTGCAACAAGTCCGGCTTTATTCTTTGTTATATTACCATCTTCATCAAGCTTATTTCTGAATACCCATTTAGTTCCAATAACTTGATGTGACTCTTCTCTTGGGATTAGTTCCCGGACTTGATTCCTTTCAAATTGGTTAAGTTCTTCTTGCATGGCTATGCACCATTGATCATCTTTAAGTGCTTCCTCAATGTTTTTAGGTTCAATCTGTGACACAAAAGCAACGGACATACGAGAAATTATTCATATTTCTAGTTCTTACCCCTTTTGAGATGTCACCTATGATATTGTCCATTGAGAGTCCTCTAGGTGATTGCCATTCTTTTGCTAATTGAGGAGTTTGAGAAGGCACATTATCTTCCAAGTATAATTCATCAAGGGCCTCTCTTATATATTCATCATCACCTGCAAGTCTTTTATTTGACTCAAGAGGATTTCCCCAAGGTCTACAATCTCATCAAAGGTAACATGTATAGATTCTTCTATATTCAAGGTTCTCCTATTAAACACTCTATATGACTTGCTAGTTAAAGAATAACCTAGAAAAATGCCCTCATCGGCTTTTGAATCAAATTTTCCTAGATTGTCCTTTCCATTATTTAGTACAAAACATTTACATCCAAAAATCTTTAAATGAGCAACATTAGGTTTTCTACCATTAAACAATTCATATGGAGTTGATTTTATAATTGACCTAATGAGCATTCTATTTAAAACATAGCATGCGAGTGCTAACCGCATCAGCCCAAAAATATTTAGGAACATTAGATTCATTTAACATAGTTCTTGCAAGTTCCTCTAATGACCTATTTTTCCTCTCAACTACACCATTTTGTTGGGGAGTCCTAGGAGCGAGAAAAGTTATGTAATATACCATTTTCCTCACAATAATTCTCAAACTTTTCATTTTGAAACTCACCACCATGGTCACTTCTTAAAACTTTAATTCTTAGGTCTTTCTCATTTTGTATTTGTTTTGCAAATTTTCTAAAGACCTTAAAAGCTTCACTTTTCGTAGTTAAGAAAAATGTCCAAGTATATCTAGAGTAATCATCAACAATTACAAGTCCATAATAATTTCCACCAAAGCTTTTTATCCTAGAAGGTCCAAATAAATCTAAATGTAATAATTCTAGGGGTTTTGAAGTGGAAATCACATTCTTTGATTTAAAAGATGATTTTACTTGTTTACCTTTTTGGCATGCATCACACAATCTATCTTTTTCAAATTTTAACTTAGGCAATCCAATAACTAAGTCTTTTGATATCAATTTATTCAAGTGATGCATATTTATATGAGCCGCTCTTTTATGCCATAACCAAGGGTTCTCTTCCTTAGCAACTAAACATGTTATACTAGACTCATGTAAACAATCCAAATCAATCAAATATATGTTGTTATGCCTAATGCCTTTTAATTCTACTTTTTCGAATTTACTAAATGTATGGTGCAAAATTTGCTTTCAAAAGTTACCTTGAATCCTTTGTCACACAATTGGCTTATGCTAAGAAGGTTATGCTTTAATCCATCAACAAGAAGCACATCCTTAATTTCCAATGTGTTTGCACCTCCTATGTTTCCAATTACGAGAATCTTTCCTTTGTTGTTATCCCCATAAGTCACATATCCTTGTTCTTTGGCTTTGAAACTTACAAATTTCGTTTTATCTCCAGTCATATGTTTTGAGCATCCACTATCAAGATACCACATAGACTTCTTTGATTTTGAAGTTTCCTACAAAACAAGAACATAGTAAACTTAGGTCCCCACAACTTTTGGGTCCTTGGGGTTAGAGACATAACAATCTATTTAAATACTTGCAAAACTTTCTCATAAAATTTTTCAAGTTATTTTAACTGATAAAAATAAGTTTTAATCGATTAAAATGTTGTGAAAAAATTTTTTAAGTTGTTTTAATCGATTGAAATGAGATTTAATCGATTAAAAGAGTTACGATCGGTCATAACAAAATTCGATCGATCATAAGCGATTCCGATCGGTCATAATTGCATTCGATCGATCATCCGACCCTCTAAGTGATTTTAATCGATTGAAACGTGTTTTAATCGATTGAAAAAAATTCGATCGCTTATAATTTGATTCGATCGATCATCCCGACCCTTTAAGTGATTTTAATCGATTGAAACATGTTTTTAATCGATTTAAAAGATTCTGACAGCTCATAATAAAAATCTGATCGATCACAATGAGTTCTAAATGGTTTTAATCGATTAAAATTAAGTTGTATCGATTAAAATACTTGTAAAAACATTTCTTTGAACACTCTAAGCGATTTTAATCGGTTCTTTCAAAACTATATCAGTTAAAAACATGTTTAAGAAAGCTTTTGTAAAAATACTTTGTTTTTAGTTGATTAAAACGATTTTAGAGGCATTTTGCAAAGATCTTTAAGTGAAGAACCTTTATGCAGTAGAAAAGATAAAATGATTTTACCTAAGCATTCTGTTTAAAACATACTAAATGATCCATTTTCTTTGAAGAGACAAACAATTCATTCAACTATAGGAACCCAAATATATTTTCCTTTAGGAACACCAAAATGTTTGATTTTACATCTATTTGAAGTATGACCATGTTTCATACAGTAAAAACATGCTTTAGATGTAACATTTGAAAATGATGCATTTCTAATTATAGATGCTCTAGTTCCTTTTTCTACCCATACTCTTTTCTTTTTAGTTTTACTCTTTTTCAAAGGAACTCTTTGATTTACATTATTTTGAGCAATTACCATTTCATGCTTCTTAAGATCATCAATTTCTTTTTCCGCTTTGTCTAGCAAATGGTTAAGAATATCTATGTCATATTCATGCTCTTTACAATTTGCACAAGCTAAGTCCTTATTCTCATCTAAGCATACAATTTTCGTATTAGCTACCTCCTTTTCTTCTAAACATGCAATTTTCAATTTTAAGGACTCATTTTCCTTTTCGGATCTTCTTAGATTTTTCTTTACAACTTTAAATTCGTTTTTCATATCCATAAATGCAGTAAATAACTCATTATAAGCATTTTGCAATTCATCATGGTCATTTTCTTCACTAGAGGATGAATCGGAATCACTAACCTCAAAATCCGAAGAAATTTTGTCATTTGCCATTAAGCAATTGTTTGCTTCTATTTCAGAGTCGCTTGATTCTGAATTTGAATCACTGTCATCCCAAGCAATATATGCTTTCTTCTTGAATTGCTTTTTGCCCTTGTGTTCATCATTTTTCTTGTTTGGGCATTCGGTCTTTATATGCCACTGCTTCACCACAACCAAAGTATTTTATATTAACGGAAGAATTTTCTTTTACCTTTCCCTTACCTTTGAAAGGATGTCTTCCTTTTGCTTTCATCATCTTGGTGAACTTCTTTATAAAAAGACTCATCTCTTCTTCATCAATTTCGGAGTCTTCTTCTTCTTCTTTCTTATTTTTGCTTTTTGAAATCTCGGTCTTGAAAGCTAGGTTCTTCTTTTGATATTGACCCTCTTCCTCATTTAGTCTTCCAAGGTCAAGTTCATGCTCTCTAAGCTTTCCAAATAACGCCGCCATAGACATAGTGGCAAGATTTTGTGACTCCGAGATGGCCGTCACCTTAGGTTGCCATTTCCTATCCAAAGATTTCAAAATTTTAACATTTAATTCATCAACGTCAAATACTTTACCTAATCCGGTGAGATGATTCACAATATGAGTGAAACGCTTTTGAACGTCGAAAATCGTTTCGCCGGGTTGCATCCGGAACATCTCGTATTCTTGGATTAGGGAGTTTTTACGCGCTCTTTTGACGTCGTCAGTTCCTTCGTGGGTTACTCTAAGCATTTCCCACATTTCCTGTGCACTTTTACAAACTGAAATTCTATAAAACTCATCAAGGGTTAGAGCAGATGAAATAATGTTTCTAGCCCTAACATCAAATTATGCTTTTCGACTTTCTTCTACAGTCCATCTAGAAAAAGGTTTAAGAACGTCAACACCGTTCTCAGTAGTTTTAGGAATAAATGGACCGTTTAAAATAGCGTCCCAAATGCCTCTATAAACAGACTCTAAAAATATTTGCATACGTACCTTCCAAAAAGGATAATTTTGACCCACAAAAAGTGGGGGTCTGTTGATAGACGCACCTTCGGCAAAAGTTTGATTTTGTCCGGCCATTTTCGAAAATTTTGAATGACTATCAAAGCAAGCTCTGATACCACTTGTTAGAATCGCGCAGCGGAATATTCGCGTGGTTGGACAAAAACCAAGAGGGGGGGTGAATTGGTTTCTTAATAAAAATTAGGTTTTCAAAATTTTCCCCAAATTTTACCGATTAAAAACTGTGTAAATGTAAATAGAGAAGAGTAGAGAAGATTACACAGTAGGTTTATACTGGTTCAGATCAAAAGACCCTACGTCCAGTTGCTAATCACTCAAAAGAGGATTAACGCTGTCACTAAGAACAAATTGTTACAAAACAAATTACAAATGAAAGAGATAAAGTAAAGACAACACCTCTCTTGAAATCCACAAGAGATGAAGAACGACTTTCCCCAGAGACGGCACAGACACACAATCCACTAAGAACTCCACTTAGTGATTCTTATCGCTTCTAGCCCACACCAGGTTCCAAAAGCCCCCTTTCCTTGCAACAAACAGTTCTCCGGCACTCACGACACTTAACTTTTGTATGGAAAGAGTTGTTCTTATTTTCTAAGTGCCAAAGGAGAGTTTAAGTAGGGAAATTAGGGTTTAGGAATTGGGGATTTCGAAACTAGGGTTCTTGGTAATTGGGTTTTCGAAAATAGGGTTAATTTGAAATTTAAAATGAAAAACAGACTGAAATAATCGATTATTTGGAGTGATAATCGATTAAAACGAAGCCAAATACGTCGGAACCCAAACCTCTCTAGATTAATCGATTATTTGGTGAAATAATCGATTATACTATACGGAACGGTATGAAATAATCGATTATTTTGCTGTTTAATCGATTAAAACGGTGACTTTGTATAGAAAGTGGTTTTCTCACTGTTTTAATCGATTATTTACCTATTTAATCGATTAAAGCCGAGCCTGAATGATAAATTTGAGCTTTTTGAAGCTTCTAAGTTACAGACTATGTACCGGCTATCTTAGATTCTATAATTACATACTCAATCAAACTAAAACAGAGTTATTACAATACAGAAATCATCAATCTTCAATCTTCAATACTCTAAGTCTTTAAGTTCTTGGATCATCATCAAAATCAACATTCTTCATGATCATTATTTGCAACATCAAGTCCTTGAATGTTCAACAGGCGGTCTCACCAAACGAGACAGCGGTCTCACCTTTCGCGAGTGGCGAGACAGCCGTCTCACCACTTGTGCAAAGCGAGATGGTGGTCTCGAATCCGAGACGGCGGTCTCGACCCCAAAAGGTGAAAATCCTTATTTTTGTGCCAAAAATCCCTCCTATCCTAGTATGGGGCCTAATAGTCTCTCCTAGTGGCTTCTTAGGCTTCGTCCATCTTTGGAAATGAGGTCTTCTGATATTTATTGTGAGACCGGGTAAGATTTGGGGTCTACAGCTGCCCCCCCTTTACCTGACTAGTCGGCTGTTGGCTTGTTGTGCCAGACAGATCGACAGGCAGGTAAAGGAGTTTGACCCTCTTGCCCGGTTACCCTTCGGATGTTCCATCTTGCGGCGGTTGATCTTCTGGGGAAAACTTGTGTTCGTGCACTTCCGGGATATTCCTTCTGACGGTAGCCGATCCCTTCGGTGAACACGTGGTAGAAGCTCAGGATACTCCTTCTGATGGTAGTCGATCCTTCGGTTGATGGGTATAAACCTCCCATCAGGCTGGTAGTTGCAATCCGTTGTGTGGGACTGGATGGGTATGAACCCCCCATCAGGCTGGTAGTTGCAGTCCGTTGTGTGGGACTGGATGGGTATGAACCCCCCATCAGGCTGGTAGTGCGACTTACTGATCCGGCTCGAGCGCAGATCAGGCGCAACACGTGCGCGGGTTGATAGGTATAAACCCCCTATCTGGCTGGTACAGTCCACTGCGTAGGACTGGTGGTAGCGGTGGCTTACTGTTCAGGTGGCCCATGCGCCGGTTGGGCACTCCTTGTGTGCTGGTTGATAGGTATGAACCCCCTATCAGGCTGGTACAGTCCACTGCGTAGGACTAGTGGTAGTGGCGGCTTACTGCTCAATCGCTCATGCGCCGATTCCTTGGGGAGTGATTTTGGTAGATGTACTTGGACTTCTTTGAATGGTCTTCCGGGTTGTGCTGGGGATTTTGTTGGTATTTCATCCAGCTTTGTTGGTTGTTGGGGACTCTTTGTTTTTGACTTTTGGTGGTGATCATTCGACTTTTGTTGGCTGGTCGGATGAGTCCTATTTATTGTTCGACTTTGTCTTGGTAGTCGAAGCTTTGTTGGTTGAGGTGATGACTTGTCTTAATCCTACCTTTTTTCTCACGGTTTTATCTCTTTTTTCTCGCGATATAGGATTTTGGCTTTTTTCTTGAGCGTACGTCTTTTTACTCTTAGTTTTTTTTGTTACGCTGACTTTTGGAAAGAATGGCAAAGAATGCGTGAAATAAAATTTTATTCATAAGGAAAATTTTATTACAACCACCTATTCTTACAAGTACTGTCCCTAAGGGCTATCATCTGGAGACGACCCGGGGTGGGGGAATTGCTGGTATACATATTCCCAGAATTCTGCTTGTTCCCGGGCTTCATCATCGTACCTTTGCTGGAATGTTGTCCAGTCTTGTCTCATCCCCTGCTGATATTGGTACATCGTCTCCAGCCGGGTGTCAAAGGCTTCTTGCCTTTGGGAAAATTGTTCCTACCTTAGGGACATCTGCTCTTGCCGCATCGACATCTGATCGAATTGCTGGCGGAGATCGTTGATGTTGCGGTTTAGGCCAGCAAAGTCATCAGTGTACTGCGGGGGTTGTTGGTGCTGATGTGGCTGCTGGAAGTCGGGAGGCGTGGGGAGATCATGCATTGCCACGATGTCCTGGAGGTCCAGCGCGAAGTCCAGGGAGGGATGAAGGACCAACTGGGTCCCTCGGCGCATCAGCATCCCCATGCTGACCAGGACCGATCCGTTGATGGACTCGGATCGAAGGCTTGGGGCCAGTTCTTCTCGGCCAACACATCCCCATTTTTCTGCCAAGGGAGTGATGAGAGGAGCCACGAGGATGGCTCCCACTGGTCTGCTCCCACTGGTCTGCTCCCGTAGACCTTAAGGGCCCTCAGGAAAAAGTAGCCAGGGTTGCAGCGCCGCCTCTGGCTCATGCAATAAAGAACAAAGAGGTCTGGGAGGGTTACCTTACCCTGATTCTCCTTCCTCCCATGGACAGTTCCAGCCAGCAGCTTGTGGCAAATGCAGAGGGCTGGAGGGAGCGCAGAACCCTTCATCAGCGTGGGTAGTGTGGGCGCCCTGGTGAGCTCCTGCCACATCTCAGCGGCGGTGAGGCTGGCGGGGCGACTGCAGATGGCCTCCTGGTATTCCCGAGTGAGCATGTCCTCGGGTCAGAAGAATCCAATGCTCACATTGAATTCGTCGAGGGTGGTTGTCCGGTATTCCCCACCCATGAAGTAGTTCACCATCTTGGTGGGTGGTAGGCCTAGGACCATGGAGGGAGCCTCGGCGTAGGAGATGGAAGCCAAGAACTCCAGTACCGCTTGAGGGTACACGTGGGTAGGTGGAGGCTGCAGCAAGAATCCCCACCCGATGCTGTCTATGTGGGCCCGGACATCGTCCTCCCACCCAAACTCGGGGAGGATGCTGAAGTCGAGCCTGAACATGGGGTGCCATGAGTAACCCCGGATGTGCTCGAGGCGAGTCTAGTGCTGCGGCGACAGCTGAGTGGGGACTTGAGGGGCTGGTGCCGAAGAACTGCTGGCACCGGCAGTGCCTCTTCTCTTCCTGGAGGGGTTTCCACGGAACATATTGGCCAGGAGGTGCTTGGAAGTGGTAGATCTGAGAGTTGGAGGGTTCTGGAGTGCAGAGAGTTGTGAGGAAGCCCCTCCTTCGCACCCCTATATATAGGGGGAAAATTCGGTTCGAGACCGTCGTCTGGGAAGTCGAGACGGCGGTCTCGATTTTTTGCAAGTCGAGACGGCCGTCTGGAATCTCGGGACGGCGGTCTCGACTTTGGGTTCAAACGAGACGGCCGTCTCGCCAGGCGAGACAGCGGTCTCGATTTTGCCTAAGTCGAGATGGCGGTCTCGTCGGTCAAGACGGCGGTCTCGATTTGCTGGGGGGACCGAGACGGCGGTCTGGAAATCCCAGACGACCGTCTCGAATTTTCGGTTATATATATATATATTTTTTTTTTTTTTTTTGAATAAGAAAATAGGACCTGATTCAAAAACATTTTATGCATGCAATGTTTTTATGTTTGATGTCCTATAATGCCTACTTTAGTTAATTTTTCAGAAGGATTTAACCGGCGTTTCTTTTGTAGAGCATTCTTTGCCATGTAGTGTCCCTCTTTCTCCACTCTAGGGATTTCAATCCTCTTGTTGACTATACGCCTCCATATTCCCAAATTAATTATTAGAATTTTGGTATGAGGGTCAAGAGAAAAGAAGTAAAGAGGTAAATTCAATGGCTTGTGTTTTAGAATGTTTATTTTTTAGAAAATGGTTTTTGTAAGCATGGTTGGCTTAGGGTTAGGCTTAGGTGTTTAGGCTTCGTCTAAGAAAACGTTTTTTCTCTTTTTTTTGTATTTGCGCCTTTTAGTTTTATTTCTATTGCTTTTAATGGCTAGCTGATTTCCCTAGATCGCCCTTTGGGTTTTCGAACTAGGATATTGTGTTTTGGCCCTAACTTTTGTCTAGGTTCCTTCTTTTTGTAATTTTTGGAGAATCCTAGCGGACCTTATTTTGTAACCCTAACTTTTGCCTAGGCTACCCTTTATTGTCGTTCGGGTATCCTACCGGGTTGACCCTATCTTTTGCGTAGCCCCCTTTGTGGGTTTCCTACCGGGTATTCTGCCCTTTTCCTTTTTGGCCTTTGGCTTCTATGGGCTTTTCTTTTTTTTGTGTATTTATTTTTTTGTTCACAATATTGGCGAAGCATGACTTTCTTTTATGGTGGGGTAAAGTCTTATTTTTTGTGCTTCTAATCAACTAGCTTGATGGTAATGGCAATGGCGAATGTTGATTATTTGGATGCGCTTTTTATTCTTCTTCTTTTTTTTCGTTTACTTAGACTGGGTTATTTATGAGGTCTAGTAAAAAATAGAGAGAAGAGAAGCAATTTGTAAGAAGTATTCTTTATTAATTAATAAGGGAATATGTGCCCTAAAATGCCCGGGGGTCGGGCTCGCCCCGTGGGATAATCTCTAACAATCATGGGGTTTACATCCCTTAAATGAAGAAAAAGATCTCCTAATGACTAGGGTAGCTCTTGATGCTTGCACCCCTCCACTTCGGAAAATCTGCTCGAGTGTGCGGAGGGGAAACTTCCCTTTTCTTCTTTCCGCTCGGCCCTTGGTAGGGTCATCTCCTAGGCCATGCTTGAAAGGATTGTCTTTGAATTCTGGGGGTTCCCTCATGCCTTGGGAATCTGCCCCCAGTCCTTGGCCAGGATGGTAACCATGCTTCAACATCATGCGGGCTACCTTTGTGTTTTTGGGAAGTCGCTCTATACTGGCAATTTCGAGCGCTTGAAAAGATGTTTCAAGGGCCTCTTCAGCCGCATCCACATAAGGTTGGGTAGACGGTCCACTGATCAAAATGTCGTCTTCTGCTTGGACCGTGATCAATTTGTCATCCACTATGAACTTGACTTTTTGGTGGAGCGTTGAAGGTACTGCCTTAGCGTCATGAATCCAAGGCCTGCCGAGGAGACAGCTATATGCTGGAGTAATATCCATTACATGGAAATCGATGTTGAAGATAGTGGGTCCAATTTGGATTGGCAAATTAACTTCTCCCACTACTTCACGTTTTGATCTGTCGAAGGCTCGAACGATGGTGCTGCTTGGGCGCAGACGGGTTCCTTGGATATTCAACTTGTCTAGTGTGCACTTGGGCATCACGTTCAAGGAGGACCCGTTATCCACAAGAACTTTGGCGATGAGGTACTCCTTGCATTTGACTGAGATATGCAAGGGCTTGTTGTGGTTTGACCCCTCGAGGGGGAGTTCTTCCTCTGTGAAGGTGAGGTGATCGCTTGCCATGATGTGACTGACGATCCTCTCAACCTTTTCTTGGGATATGGTATGAGGTACATGCGCCTCGCTCAAGACCTTCAGTAGGGCGTTTCTATGCGGTTCCGAGCTCATTATCAAAGATAACAACGTAATCTTTGCGGGTGTGCGATTGAGCTGGTCTATAATGGAATACTCACTTTGCCTTATGTACTGGAGTAATTCCTCTGTCTCCTCCTTGGATTCCTTATTTTCTTTTTCTTCTTCGGTCTTTTTATTTTTTCCTTTATTCTTAAGGACCTCTTCTTGTGTGTCCTTGGGGGAGTAGACTCTTCCACTTCTAGGCATGCCCCCAATGCCAGCTATATTTGTTATTTCTTCTCTTATTGGTGGAGATTCTCCATATCTCCACGGTACAGCTTTATTTGATTCGTAGGGGAAAGGATGTGGCATAAATAGTCGCATTGGTGTCCTTGCCCCCTCTTCCTTATTCTTGAGGACCAACGATCGAGGCTTATTATCCTCTTGCGGTGAGTCGATTGTTGGGGTAAGCTTTATTAGGAGTGGCCTTCTCTCCATCCTTCTGATTTGGAAGGCGTGTCAGTTAATCCTTCCTTTTTATTATCTTATTGTCGCCGCCGTCTAAAAAAAGAGGCAGTCGGAGCGACGCGATGGTTTTTCGACCCTTTTGTTTTCGTGTTTTTTATAGGTGGTTACAATGCCTTTAGGTTGTCCGATAACCGGGCTAACCTAGGGGCGAGGTTTTCGAAAGGTGTCCTTGGGTTGTCCGATAACCGGGCTAACCCAAGGACTTATTTATTTTTGGTTCTATGGAGTCGCCACCGATGTTTTTACCGGAAACATCGGAAAAGGGGTTTAAAAGGCGCTGGTTTTCAAAAACCAACTTTGGTCATTAGAACCAGAGTTGGGTAAGGGAGTTAGTTACGTGTAAAGGGAGTATTAGTCCCTTTACGACGCCCCTTTCGGGTTCCCTATGACAGGCCAGCTTTTATTGTTAATAAATAAACCAGAAAATATGCTTTTGCCCTTTTTATTATGTGGAATTTAAAGTGATGATTACATGGCCCTAATCTATTGCATAATTAAAATTAAAACGTTAAAAGTAGAGAGGGAGAAATTAAACCTCCGAAGCAAGCTTTTTATATTTCTTTAAGAAAAATGGGTGCTTTTTGGCAGCCCTTCACTCTACAAGACGTCGGAAACTCTTCTAGACGCCGAAAAATGCTCTCAAATACACTCAGAAACTCCGGAAATGCGTCGGAGGGATTCTAGAGAGAAGTTTTTAGAGAGAAGGCAGAGCTAATGCTTGAGGTGTGTGGAAATGAGGGAGGGAGGACCCCTATTTATAGGTTTTTGCGCTGTCAGGTGGCGAGACCGCCGGTCTCGTCTGACAGGGTCGAGACTGCCGTCTCGACCTGCCAAGCGCGGCGAGACCGCCGTCTGGGGAAACGAGACCGTAGTCTCGCCCTTCACAGGTGGCGAGATGGCGGTATGGGAAATCCAGACGGCGGTCTCGTCCCAACAAGGCGAGAAAACTTATTTTTTCGTACAGAAACTCCCTCCTATCCTAGTATGGGGCCTAATAGTCTCTCCTAGTGGCTTGTTAGGCTTCGTCCATCTTCGAATAAGAGGCCTTCTGATCTTTATTTGGAGGCAGGGCAAGATTTGGGGTTTACACTTATTTATTAAGCGTGAAGGAGGGGAAATAAAATATGAATGTCATGCATGCAAGTAGACAATTGTAGAATAAAAGAAAAATTTCATTTATCCATTCAGAAGGTGTACATTCCCCTACTCCATACTATGAAGCAACTTTTGGCAAAAACGGAAAAGCCTAAAGAAACCCACAGGCGGGTCTTGATCTCTATGTAGTTCTCTTTCGGCTTCCCGGACGTGATGAGCAAGTGCTTCGCTTTGCTTTTGGACAGCCTGGCTCATATCTTCGCTGTATTTTTGAGCCTCTTTGATCTTCGCCTGTTGATGGACGACCAAGGCTTGTAGTTCGTCGAGTTTTGCGACGGCTCGGTCTTTCTCTTGTAGTACCTGGCCATACTGAGCTAGCCCATCTCTTTCCTTACAGCGTAGCTCAGCGAGACTTTTGTTGAGTCTTCGGTTGGCCTCTCGCTCTTGGCGTATGTCTGACCGAGTCTTGGTGAGTTCTTGCAATAACTCCTTGATTGTTTGAGCCTGTTTTGCTGATTCGGCCCCCAAGGTGTGCAGACTTGACGGTTATTTATTGAAGTTGGCTATCCGAGCTGGTTCTGGCGGTTTTGGATGCTCGAATAGCTTGTTCGTTTAAGTCAGCACACTGATCCTTGAGGCGCTCTATTTCATGATCCTTTTTCTTGCATTGCCTTTGCAGACCATCTACGGTGAGGATAGATTCTTGCTCTCTTTCTTCAAGGGCCCTCATCTGGGCTCCCATGATTTCTATCCTCTGGGTCAAGGCATTGACTTGAGCTTGCAGCTCTTCACTATTGGCGCTTGTAGTGAGTGTGGTGGATGGTTGAGACATCCCTCTTCTTTGTCTCCACACCTCGTAGTCACTGGAGACAATCACTCGAGCTTTTCCTAGCTCTCTATCTCCCATATAGACTGGTCTCTCCCATGCTCTTCTCACGGCTAGTGAGTTGGCGATTGTGCATGGGTCTCCGAAGAAACACAGTCCTCCGAGTTCCCCCCGAGAGATGGTAGTTTGAGTCCTCATGATCTGTCTCATAGCTACTCTAGGTGAGTAGGCTATGCAACCCCTGAGTCCTATCAAGGGTACGTTTGGATAGTCTCCACATTTGATGAGAATTGGGCCAGGTCGGAACCAAGGGCAGACCCAGGATATACTGTTGGCGTCCCTTTGTTCCAACTCGTCCCTCCATTCTAAAGTTAGGTGTCGTTGGAGAGGGATTTTGGAGAAGCTTCTCAAAGGATCAGGGAATATCCCCATGTGACTGGAGGCGTAGAGGTGCGTAGCGCTCCACACGAATAGCAGTGAAGAGCAGCAGTGAAGTGTTTTTCCTTGCTTCTGGCGGCAAAATTCCACCGAGAGCAAGGTGTCGGCAAGAATTGCAGGCAAGGGACTCTTCGAGTTCACGTCCCAGGCGAAGAAGGCGTCCATGACGGCTTGATCCACTGTGTCGAGGTGGAAGGGAAACAAGATAGTTCCAAAAATGATTAAAGCCAGGGTTTTGTTGAAGGCGACCCACTCTGTCCTTTCTGCCAAGTCAGACAGGTGGTCTTCTAACATCGAGACTTTCTAACCCTGGATGTTCCCTTTTCCTATCAGGGCAGTCTGTCAGAAGGGTAGTTGAATGATGGCAGCGACTTGGGCTGCAGGAGTATATGTCCTGTGGCGGATATGGACCCCAGCTGATTTGGGCCATTTCAACATAATCTCATACTCCTCTAAGGTAGGCACCATATCGAATTGCGGAAATTCAAAGCACCGCAGACTGGAGTTCCAGAAATGGATTAATACCCTGAGGAACACCTGATCGACACATATCTTCAGTAGGTCTAAAATCCATCCATAGAATTTTTCAAAGTCGGCACGGACCTCTGGTGGCATTACCGCGCAAAGCCGTTCCAAATTCTCAGTATGATATCGGGGAATATCCACCTTCTTCAATTGTCTACTAGTCCCCTCCATTTTTCTAAAACCAAAATGCATGTTTTATGAAAAATGATGCTTATTTGAATGAATGTGAGTGTTTATTTTTGTTTATCATGTTTTGTATGGTATTTACATTTTTTTTTTTGAAAAAATAAACTACCTATATGAATGATGTTTATGAATCAGGTCCCATTTATTGTTTTGGAAACAGATTTTATTTAGTATTTTATTTTTATTTATTTGTTTATTTTATAGCCTTTTATCTCTTCTGTCGGAACTGCGTGGCTACTTAGCTTATAAAGAACCTGAAATCAGGCTAGCTAAAAGGCAGACTGTCCGAGATAAAATGTGGCTTTATGTGAAAAATATTTAGCGTCCCTTATCTCTTCTGTCGGAACTGCGTGGCTACTTAGCTTACAAAGAACCTGAAACCAAGCTAGCTAAAAGGCAGACTGTCCGAGATAAGGGTGTTTATTTGGAAAAAATATTTTTTGTGATTTTTCTTCTGTTGCTTGTTTATGCTATGCAACAGACAAATGCAACAAACATATGCACCCACAATTTGATCATCCGCGAACAAGCGAGAATTCGTTTTTATCATGAGGTAGGGTTTTCCTGTAGAAAATTGCATTGGCGAGGGTAGGTTCTAACTGTTCACACCGGTGGGCACAAGGCCATCACTACAGCGAACCGTACCTGCCACCCACTCCCTATGATTTTCTCACTTGCCCCCGGGTATAGAGGGAATTGTTGTGTGCAAGGGTTTAAGTACAGCTTGTATTTCAAACAATTGCGTAAGTATAAACAAACAACAGTTATTAAAGCCAAACAGTAAAACATGTTATAATACAAGGTAGGGCAAAAGCGTTCTTTTCTTGGTTTATTTTATTTTTAAGCTGGCCCATCACTGAATGGGATCAACTCTCTAGGCTTCCCCAGCGGAGTCGCCATCTGTCGCCGCCGTCAAAACGAGGGCAGTCGGAGCGACGCGATGGTTTCCGACTCTCTATATTTTCACGTTTTTTATTGGTGGTTACAACGCCTTTAGGTTGTCTGATAACTGGGCTGAACCTGAGGGCGAGGTTTTCGAAAAGGTGCTCTTGGATTGTCCGATAACTGGGCTAATCCAAGAGCTAGTTTTTGAGGGTTCTCTGGAGTCGCCACCGATGTTTTTACCAGAAACATCGGAAAAGGAGTTTAAAAGGCGTTGGTTTTCGAAAAACCAACTTTGGTCATTAGAACCAGAGTTGGGTAAGGGAGTTAGTTACGCGTAAAGGAAGTGTTAGTTGCTTTACGACGCCCCTTTCGGGTTCCCTATGATAGGCCAGCTATTCTGTTAATAAATAAACCAGAAAAATACGCTTTTGCCCTTTTATTTTGCGGAATTTAAAAATTATGACTACGTGGCCCTAATGTCTATTGCATAATTTAAATAAAGCAGTAAAAGGTAGAGAAAGAGAGTAGAGACCTTCGAAGCAAGCTTTCTATTTACTTCTTTAAAAATAGGGTGCTTTGCAGCAGCCCTTCACTCTACACGGCGTCGGAAACCTCTCGAAATGCTCTAAAAACACTCTAAAGACACTCAGAAGCTCCGAAAATGCGTCGGAGGGATTCTAGAGAGAGAAACTCTTGATGTGACTAGAGAGAGAGTGAGAAAGTTGTGTGGTGTGTGGAAATGAAGGGAGGGAGCGCCCTATTTATAGGGATTCGCGCCTGTCAGGTCAAGACGGCCGTCTCGACATCCCAGACGGTCGTCTCGCCTTGCAGGAATGGCGAGATGGCGGTCTCGCCAAACGAGACGGTGGTCTCGCCTTTCGCGAGTGGCGAGACGGCCGTCACGCCAAACGAGACGGCCGTCTCACCACTTGTGCAAGGCGAGACGGCAGTCTCGAATTCGAGACGGCGGTCTCGACCCCAAAAGGCGAAAATCCTTATTTTTGTGCCAAAAATCCCTCCTATCCTAGAATGGGACCTAATAGTCTCTCCTAGTGGCTTCTTAGGCTTTGTCCATCTTCGGAAAGGAGGTCTTCTGATATTTATTGTGAGACCGGGCAAGATTTGGGGTCTACAGCTGGCGTAAACCGCAACATCTCCGACCTGCGCCAGCAATTCGATCAAATGTCCGTGCGGCAGGAGCAACTGTCCCTAAGGCAGGAAGCCTTTGACACCCGGCTGGAGACGATGTACCAATATCAACAGGGAATGCGGCAAGACTGGGCAACATTCCAGTAAGAATACCGCGATGAAGCCCGGGAGCAAGCAGAATTTTGGGAACATATGTACCAGCAATTCCCCTATCAAGGATCGTCTCCAGAAGATAGCCCTTAGGGATAGTACTTGAAAAATGGCTGTAATAAAATTTTCCCTTATGAATAAAATTTTCTATTTCATGCATTCGTTGCCACCCTTTTTTTCAAAAGTCAGCGTAAGAAAAAAGAAAGCTAAAGAGCAAAAATACGTACGCTCAAGGAAAAATCCAAAATCCTAAAATCGCGAGAAAAAAGAGATAAAACCGCGAGAAAAAGGCAGGATTAAGACAAGCCATCACCTTGACCAATAGAATTCGACAACCAAGATTGCCCGACTAGCCAGCAAGAGTCGGGTAATCACCACCAGAAGATAAAAAACAAAGAATCCCCACCAACCAACGAGCTGGATCAACACCTACAACGTCCCCGGCACAGACCAGACAAATCTCAGAAGACGAGAGAACACATCTCAAACCTCGGCGCATGAGCTAGAGCAGTAAGCCGCCACCACCGCCAAAGGGTCAGCTACCGCAAGAAGGAGCATCCGGAGGCACAAACACCAGATGGGGGTGCATATTCATCGGGCCTTACAAAAGGGGGCTTGCCGGACAAGGGTTCATACTCGTCAAACACCAGATGGGGGTGTATACTCATCGGGCCTTACAAAAGGGGGCTCACCGGGCGAGGGTTCATACTCGTCAAATCGAGCGAGAGTTCATATTCGTCAAACCAGATGAGGGTTCGTGCTCATCAGCCCAAAGGATCGGCTTCCGCAAAAAGGAGCATCCCAGAGGCGCACCACACACTTCTTATCTAGAAGATCAACCGCCACAAAGACGGAGCATCTGAAGGACCAGCCGGGCAAGAGGGTCAACTCCTTTACCCTCCAGTCGATCTCCTCGGCACAACAGGCCAGCAGTCGACTAGTCGGGTAAAGGGGGGGCAGCTGTAGACCCCAAATCTTGCCCGGCCTCATAATAAAGACTAGAAGACCTCCTTTTCGAAGATGGATGAAGCCTAAGAAGCCATTAGGAGAGACTATTAGGCCCCATACTAGGATTGGAGGGATTTTTAGCTCAAAAATAAGGATTTTCGCCTTTTAAGGTCGAGACCGCCGTCCCAGATTCGGGACTGCCGTCTCGCCTTGCGCAAATGGTGAGACCGCCGTCTCGCCATTCCTGCAAGGCGAGACCGCCATCTCGACCTTGTCAGACAAGACGGCCTGTCTCGACCTGACAGGCACGAATCCCTATAAATAGGGCCCCCATTCCCCTCATTCCACACAGTTCTTCCTCCTTCTCTCTAGAAATCTCTTCAAATTCTCTCTCTAGAATCCCTCCGAAGCATTTCCGGAGTTTCTGATCTAAGAGTGTTTCTGAACGTTTCGAGAGGTTTCCGACGTTGTGTAGAGTGAAGGGCTGCCATAAAGCACCCTATTTTCAAAAAGAATTAATAGAAAGCTTGCTCCAAAGGTTTCTACTTTCTTCCTTTACCTTTTATCGCTTTATTTAAATTATGTGATAGATACTAGGGTCATGTAGTCATAATCTTTAAATTCCGCAAATAAAAGGGTAAAAGCGTATTTTCAATGGTTTAATCATTTTTAAATAGTTGGCCTATCATAGGGAACCCGAAAGGGGCGTCATAAAGGAACTAACACTTCCTTTACGCGTAACTAACTCCCTTACCCAACTCTGGTTATAATGACCAAAATTGGTTTTTCGAAAACCAACGCCTTTTAAAAACCCCTTTTCCGATGTTTCTGGTAAAAACATCGGTGGCGACTCCAGAGAACCCTTCAAAACTAGCTCTTGGATTAGCCCGGTTATCGGACAATCCAAGAGCGCCCTTTCGAAAACCTCGACTCTAGGTTCAGCCCGGTTATCGGACAACCTAAAGGCGTTGTAACCACACCAATAAAAACGCGAAAAACGGAAAGTCGAAACCATCGCGTCGCTCCGACCGCCTCTATTTGACGGCAGCGACACTTCCTCATCCAGTGTGTCGCCATCGTCAAAAGAGGTGGTCGAAGCGACGCGATGAATTTTGCTTTGACTCGTGTTTTTTTAAGGTGATGTTACAACGCCTTTAGGTTGTCCGATAACCGGGCTGGACCCAAAGGCGAGGTTTTCGAAAAGGGTTTTGGATTCGCCACCAGTATTTTATTTGGAAACATTGGAAAAGGAAGAAAAAGAAGGCGTTGGTTAAAAAAAAACAACTTTGGCTATTATAACCAGAGTTGGGTAAGGGATTTAGTTACGTGTAGGGAAGATATTAGTTTCCTTACGACGCCCCTTTCGGGTTCCCTATGATGGACCATTTGTTTTATAAATAAAAAACTCTAAAATTACGCTTTTACCCTTTATTTATTTGCAGAATTTAAAATGTTGACTACATGGCCCTAATAGCTAATGCACAGATAGATGTGATAAAAAAATGATGAAAGAAGAGGGAAAGTGTAGGAACCTTCGAAACAAGCTTTTGTATTTAATATTCTTGGTAAATGATGCTTTTTGGTAATCCCCCGCTCTACAATGTTGGTCGCTCTTCCTCGCAACACTACATAATGCTCTCTAAGAATACTAAGAAACTCCGTAAATTTTTCGGAGGGATCCTAGGAGAAGAATTTGAGAAAGTTGCAGAAGGAAAAGTTGAAGAATGATGTGAAAAGGATGAGATTGTGCCCCCCTTGTCGCCGCCGTCAAAACGAGGCGGTCAGAGCGACGCGATTGTTTCGACTTTCCATTTTTCGCGTTTTTATTGGTGGTTACAACGCCTTTAGGTTGTCCGATAACTGGACTGAACCTAGAGGCGAGGTTTTCGAAAGGACGTTCTTGGATTGTCCGATAACCGGGCTAAACCAAGAACTAGTTTTTTAAGGGTTCTATGGAGTCGCCACCGATGTTTTTACCGGAAACATCGGAAAAGGAGTTTAAAAGGCGTTGGTTTTCGAAAAACCAACTTTGGTGGCGAGACAGAGGTCTCGCCATTCGCGGGTGGCGAGACGGCCACTCGCCAAACGAGACGGTGGTCTCGCTAATCGTGCAAGGTGAGACGGCGGTCCCGAATCAGGTACGGTGGTCTCGACCTTAAAAGGCGAAAATCCTTATTTTTGTGCTAAAAAACCCTCCTATCCTAGTATGGGGCCTAATAGTCTCTCCTAGTGGCTTCTTAGGCTTCATACATCTTCGAAAAGGAGGTCTTCTGGTCTTTATTATGAGGTCGGGCAAGATTTGGGGTCTACACCCCTTTTATAGGAATTCGTGCCTATCAGGTTGGGACCATTGTCTCGCCAAACGGGACGGCGGTCTACCCTTGGCAAATGGCGAGAAGGTCGTCTCGCCAAACGAGATGGTGGTCTCGCCATCGGCGATTGGTGAGAAGGTCGTCTCGCCATTGGCAAGTGGCAAGACGGCTGTCTCGCCAAACGCGACGACGGTCTCGCCCTTTGCCGATGGCGAGACGGCGGTCTCGACCTTCTACGTGGAATTTCTTATTTTTCCCGTACAAAAAACCTTCCTACTCTAATATGGGGCCTATTGGTCTATCCTAGGGACCTTTTAGGACTTGCCCATCTTCGAATTGGAAGTCTTCTGCTCTTTATTTTGAGGCGAGGCAAGATTTGGGGTCTACAGCTGCCCCCCTTCACCTGAGTAGCTGATTTTTGACCCCTTATGCCAAAAAGATCGGTTGGAGTGAAGGAGTTAACCCTCTTTCCCGTCAGTCCTTTGGATGCTCCTTCTTGCGGTAGCTGACCCTCTGGACAAAAAATATGTGTGTGTGCCTCCGGGGTGCTCCTTCATGCGGTAGCCGACCCCTTTGGTCGAAAAAGGTGTGAACCTCCGGGATGCTTCTTCTTGCAGTAGCCGACCCCTCGTTTGATGAGTATGAACCTCCATCTGGTTGCTTGTAGCTTTGGGATACACCTTCTTGCAGTAGCCGACCCCTCAGCTAAAGAGTGGTAGAAACTCAGGATACTCCTTCTTGCGGTAGCCGACCCCTCGGTTGATGAGTATGAACCCCTATCCGGTTGGTGCAGTCCACCATTGTAGGACTGGATGAGTATAAACCCCTCATCTAGTTGGTAGAGTTTTCAGTCCACCATTGTAGGACTAGATGAGTATAAACCCCTCATCTGGCTGGTAGAGTTTGTAGTCCACCATTGTAGGACTGAATGACTATAAACCCCTCATCTAACTGGTGCAATCCACTTTGTAGGATCGGTTGCGTCCATTTGGCTGGTGCAGGTTGATGGATATGAAACCCCCATCTGGCTGGTGCAGTCCATTTCGTAGGACTGGTGGTGGTGGTAGCTTACTGCTCTAGCTCATGCGTCGGCTGATGGGTATGAACCTCCCATCTGGCTGGTGCAGTTCACTTCGTAGGACTGGTGGTGGTGGTGGTGGCGGCTTACTGCTCTAGCTCATGCGCCGTGGTTTTGCCTGTGTGCACAGGTCTTTGTCTTCAGGACCTTCCTTGTCCCGAAGTGGTGGTGGCGGCTTATTGTTCTAGCTCATGCGCCGGCTCTTTGTGGAGTGGTTCTTTGTAGATATTTGTTTTTGACTTTTCTGACGAAGTCTTCTGGTGTGCCGAGGACTCTTTGTTTTTTTGGCTTTTTCCAATAGCCATCTAGCTTGTCGATTGCTAGGGATTCTTGGTTTTGGTTTTTTCCATAGCCATCCAACTTGTTGCTCGCTGGGGATTCTTGATGGATGCTTTTTAAGTAGGCACGAATCTACTGGGGATTTGTTGATCTTGGTGACCCCTCTTGAGTGGGCGGATATCCATTGAGGATTTTTTTATTTTGATGGTGCCTCTGAGCAAGTAGATACTCCATTGAGGTTCTGGTAATGCCTCTTAGTAGGTAGATGCTTCATCGAAAGTGAAGACTTTTGACTCTATTTGTTTCGCCTCTGACTAGGCTGATATTCCCTTCTGAGGATGTTGGCTCTTGCTTGCCAGGTTTTGCCTATGCGTAGGAAAATGACTTTCTGATGATGAGTTTGAAGTTTTGCCTTTGCAGTAGGCTCACTGGGGATCTTTCTTTTTTATTAATCAACTAGGGAATTGATTGACTTCCCGGGGATCCGATTTTGGTAGCCCTTTGGGGGAATGGAGTCTCGACTCCTTATAGGTGCGGGCTGACTTTTGTGATGCTCTTATTTTGATGGGGGGAATGAAATTTCCGATTCCTTCTTTTTTTGTTGATTTTCCCTTTTTCTGAGGTGACCCACTTAGGGATTTTATTGATTTCCTAAAAGTTAGGATTTTTATTTGATTTCGTCTTTTTTCGCGATTTATCTCTTTTTTCGCAATTTGAAATTTGGCTTTTTTTGGGATAATGCGTGTACTTTTTTACTTTGTAGTTTCTTTTATACACATAGGCTTTTTCCTTCTTTTTGGGGGGTCCACAAGGGATGAGGTTTTTTCTTATGAGCTCGTTATTTTCCTTGGGGAGATCCACTTGGGGATTTTTATTCGTCCTTCTCTGTTGCAGCCCTTTCTTTTGGATATCCGCTGGGGATGCAAGGGTTTTCTTCTTTTTTCTCTTTTTGTTGTTGAGCCCTTGATGGTATGGAGTATTTTTGTTTTGCCTTCGGAGTAGGCAGGGATCCTCTTGGGGATGACTAAGCCTTTCCGTCGGCTTTTTCTTTCTTTGATGGTTGTGTCTTCCTTTTATTGGGTGGAGGGGAAAATGTTGGAGCTTTGACTTCTGGAAGTTCTTATTTCTTCTGAGTTATTTGATGAGGACAACTCGCTCTTCTTTTTGAGGGAGGGTAATGTTTGAAGACTTATTACTTTCTTTGTGCCTTCCTTTCTGGGTAGAAGGATGGCGGTTGGAGCTTTAACTTCTGGAAGCTCTTATTTTGCTCTGAGTTGCTTAATTATTGGTGGTAACTTGCTCTGCTTTCTTGAGGGAGAGCATTATTTGGAGACTTTTTTTGAGCACTTCCTGTTTTTCCATCACAAACATGGAGGTAGTCTCCTTATATGCATGAATGCTTTTCATTTTTTTATTATTTATCTGACGTAATTTTTATTTCTTTTGTTTTTTATCCTGAAAAAGTCATTTTTATGCGACTACTTATGTGTGGATGCCCTAAATGC
This sequence comes from Sphenostylis stenocarpa, assembly GCA_963425845.1. NCBI lineage: Eukaryota > Viridiplantae > Streptophyta > Magnoliopsida > Fabales > Fabaceae > Sphenostylis > Sphenostylis stenocarpa. The sequence continues at coordinate 18,934,761 of OY731404.1, read as the reverse complement.
GATTTATTTTTATTTGATGCATCTAGGAAAGTGACTAACACTCTCCTATTGGACTTTCATGATTATGTTGATGGGCTCCTTTTTTATTCATATTTTTGTAGCCCTAACTTTTGCCCAGACCGCCTTTGTGGGGTTTTCGATCTAGCAGGCTGCCTTGATTTTTGCCTAGGATATCTTAGCGGGCTTTTTCCTTTTTAACGAGTGTCTTATCTTTTGCCTAGACCGCCCTTTGCAGGTATTCAATCTACCAGGCTGCCCTATCTTTTGCCTAAGAATCTCCTAGTAGGCATTATTATTTTTTTTTTCATTTTTCTTTTTAAATACTTCCTTGTTTGATATGCATGATATGATCTTGACAAAAGACTTTGCACATATTTATGATTAATCAATAAAGAGGCATTTTCATAATTTGGTTAAGAGAAAGGAAATGAAAGAGAATTTTATTAACATGTATAAACAAAGGTTTATTATTTTTGTAAAAGGATTACAAATGAAATTTAGAAGAATGGCAGGCCAAGGTTGGTTAAACTGTGTGGGCTACAACAATCATGTCTATGATATCTCCCCCCTGGTTCTCGTAGTTGCTTCTGTTGAGATGTTCGAGCTCGAAATGAAGACTATGCAAGGCTATCTGCTTCTGGAAGGATGTTGTCTTAGCCGCCTTCCGGTTTTCGACTAAGGCAACCATTGCCCTTTTCTTTCTTCTCTCCCTTTTTGAATCCTCTAAATTTTTCCTAGGACGTATCCTTGCGAGGCGAGTGGACCCTAACTTTTGCCCAGGATGCCCTTTAGGGTTTTCATCCTGGCGAGCATGAGCAATGTGCTTCAAGCATAATACTTCTTCACCGTATTGGGGTTGACCGGGTATCGAAGTTCTTTTCAGTACATGTCAGTGAGGATAAGAATTCCTCCCGAGGAAGCTCGTTTAATCGCAAAGGGTCTTTCACAATTTGTCGCCCATTTTCCCATTTTGTCCTTTTGGGCCGGAATCAATTTATTTACCATTAAATCTCCCTCATGGTAAATATGGGGGTTAACCTTTTTATTGTAAGTTTTTTTTTTTATAGGCTTTGTTCATGATGTATGGTGTTCAACCGTTTTTCTTCTATTAGATTCGAGTGATTGTATCAGTCTTGGACCCACTCAGCTTTTATCAATTTTGCTTCCATGATAACTTGTAGGGAAAGTATTTTGACCTCTATTGGTAAGACGCACTCCATGCATATACAGGGAAAATGGAGTGGCTTCTATGAAGGATCGTACGGAACTTTGATAACCATGAAGGGCAAAAGGCGATATTTCATGCCAATCTTTGCAGGTTTTGACCATCTTCTGGGTGATCTTCTTGATGTTCTAATTGGTTACCCCTATTGCACCCTTCATCTTAGGTTGGTAGGGAGAGGACTTATGATGTTGGATTCTCATGTCTTGGAATGTCATGGTAAGACCATGCACATGTGTCCATATACTCCCTTAGTTTTTGTGCTAACCCATCCTCGACGTTATCAATGATTTGGGTATCAATACTTATTTCTTTTTCTCTTGCCTCCAAATCGATGGCCTTGATTTCTTCTCGGTGAGCTTACTTTATTAGCAGCCTTTGCATGTCCGGGGAGATGGTCCCCTTCTCACTGTCTGACCCGATCCATTCGCCTTCGGCTTTCGGATCTCCAGAGAGTCATCCATCACAGACATGATTTTTTTTATTTACGGTTTTGTTTAGGCTTAGATTTTATTGTCAATTGTTTTAAGGGAGAAAAGAATATGAATGCTTATGAGAATGCCTCATTTTATTGATAAAAAAGAAATGTTTACAAAGCCCTTTTAGTCAAGGATCTCGCGGCCACGAGCGGGGACTGCGAGAGATATGCAAGAAACTTAAAAAACATGAAGATCCCTAGTCAGCTAGCCCTCTCTATCCATCCTCATTGCTCTAGTGGCGATAAAGGCTTGATATCCACGTCGGGAGCATTGAAAGTGATCCACCCAACATTCAATAAATCTTGAACTTTATGCTTCAAGTTCAAGCAATCTTCCACAGAATGTCCAGGAGCACTCGAGTGGTAATCATAATTTTCGTTCGGCTTATACCACTCGGGGTAAGGTGGACCCGTCTTCTTTGGAGGGATACATACTAGGAGCTTGGCCTCTAACAGCTTCGGCAGCAGACTCCCATAGGAGGTTGGAATTGGGGTGAACTCCTTTCTTTGCTTTTGTGGCTGCCTAGCTTGTTGCGCAGTGGTAGAAGGAGTGGTAAGTTTAATGGCATTCACGTTTATCTCCTCCTTCTTGCTAAGGAACTTCCTGAATGATGCATTGGGAGTGGGAGGTTGAGTGATCCTTCCGCTCTTCAGTCCTTGCTCCACCCTTTCGCCTATGTGGTCGATGTGGATGCCTTGATGGCGCTTTAGTTTCATTAACTGCATTATCTGCTCCTTCATGGAATTAAGCTCAGTGATGAGCTTGCAATTCTATTCTTCTATGTGCTTCATTAACCGAGCCATTTGCTCCTTTATGGTGTTAAGCTCAATGGTGAGCTCACGATTTTTTTCTTTCGATTGTTCCATCCTCCTGGCCTTTTGTGCACGAATGAGGACAGGAAGAAGACCAGTCACTTTCTAGAATGCACATGAATTAGGGTTTTTATTAAAAATGAATGATTGGTGTGGGATAGATATGCCTTAAGACAATGGCTTTGGTATCATCCTTAAAGTTTCATGCTTCACGGAGCACCATACCCACTTCGGTATCATGGTTTTGACAAGTATAACGAAATTCAACATATACCTTAGTACACTAGTCCCTTCCTTGTGGATGGTTACAAATGTGTTCGGGGCCTCTTTCACCTTTGTCTTAGGGATATCTAATGCCCCTAGCATGAATATGTTTATGTGTGCATTAGTGCAAAAAGGCGGCATATGTTCAAAGTGAGATAACTTTTGATTGGATGTCAGATTTGGACGCACAACATATCAAAACGAAGAGGAAAAGGTGAAGAACAGGTGGCAAAGGGGATTTGGCCCAACAATTTTCCCAAAAAATGCTCCTAAGACCCATTTTTTGAAAGATTTATTAAGATGATGTGTGTGCATACTTTCCTTATGCATTTATTTTCTCCCTTGCTTTTTCCACTTATGAGATGATGCGATATGAATGATATGACTTTGTCAAAATCTTTTTATTCAAATTCATTATTTTGTTTTTTTATTCAAATTATTTGATTTATTTGTTTTATTTGATTTATTACCTTTTATCTCTTTTGTCGCACTGCGTGGCTACTTAGCTTACAAAGAACCTGAAATCAGGCTAGCTAAAAGGTAGACTGTCCGAGATGAAAATGGTTTATTGTGAAAGAATAGTTTTAACGTCCCTTATCTCTTCTGTCGAACTGTGTGGCTACTTAGCTTGCAAAGAACCTGAAATCAGGCTAGTTAAAAGTCAGACTGTCCGAGATAAGGGTGTTTATTGCGAAAACTTTTTTTGTGGTTTTTCTATTTCTATCTATTGTATGGTTATGCTATGCAATCAAATGCAACAAACAAATGCACACACAATTCACTCATCCGTGAACAAGTATGACGACGTTTTAGGGGTCTCCTACAGAAGAGTGCATATTCAAGGTAGTTCTAATTTTCCTCACCAAGGTCAGGCCCCCAAGGTGTCCCCCATTATAGGGTCCCCGCTCTCCAGCCTTCCGACCATGCATGGCACTAAGGCCTTAGTCAATATTTGTGCCAAAAGAGGAAGGTTATCACCTTGAGTGGTGGTTTCCGACCATACCGGTGGGCTCATGGCCCTCACTGCGGCAAATCGTACCTGCCACCCACTCCCTATGGATTTCCCACTTGCCCTCGGGTATAGGGGAAACTGTTGTGTGCAAGGGTTTGTGTACAGTTTGTATTTCAACAATTGCATAAAATAAAAAAACAACAGTTATTAAAGCCAAGCAATTAAAGCATGTTATAAAACAAGGCAGGGTAAAAGCGAAATTTTTAAGTCGTTTATTTATCAAACTGGTCCATCACTAAATGGGATCAACTCTCTACGCTTCCCCAGTGGAGTCGCCATCTGTTGCCGCCATCAAAAGAGGCGGTCGAAGCAAAGCGATGGATTTGACTTCGACTCGCGTTTTTTTAAAGTGATGTTACAACACCTTTAGGTTGTCCGATAACCGAGTTGGACCTAAAGGTGCGGTTTTCGAAAAGATTTCTAGAGTCGGCACCAATGTTTTATTCGAAAACATTGGAAAAGGAAGAAAAAGAAGGCGTTGGTTAAAAAAACCAATTTTGGCCATTATAACCAGAGTTGGGTAAGGGAGTTAGTTACGTGTAGGGAAGGTATTAGCTTCCTTACGACGCCTCTTTCGGGTTCCCTATGATGGACCGTTTATTTTGTAAATAAAAAACTTTAAAACTACGCTTTTACCCTTTATTTATTTGCAGAATTTAAAATGTTGACTACATGGCCCTAACAGCTAATGCACATATAGATGTGATAAGAAAAACGATGAAAGAAGAGGGAAAGTGTAGGAATCTTCGAAGCAAGCTTTTGTATTTAATATTCTTGGTAAAGGATGTTTTTTGGTAATCCCTCGCTCTACAATGTTGGTCGCTCTTCCTCGCAACACTACAAAATGCTCTCTAAGAATACTAAGAAACTCCGGAAATGCTTAGGAGGGATCCTAGGAGAAGAATTTGAGAAAGTTGCAGAAGGGAAAATTGAAGAATGTTGTGAAAAGGATGAGGTTGCACCCTCCTTTTATAGGAATTCGCGTCTGTCAGGTCAGGACCGCCGTCTCGCCAAACGGGACAGTGGTCTCACCCGTGGCAAATGGCGAGAAGGCCGTCTTGCCAAACGAGACGGTAGTCTCGCCATTGGCGATTGGCGAGAAGGCCGTCTTGCCAAACGAGACCGCGGTCTCGCCATTGGCAAGTGGTGAGACAGCCGTCTCGCCAAATGAGACGACGGTCTCGGCCTTCTAGGTGGAATTTCTTATTTTTCCCCTACAAAAAACCTTCCTACTCTAATATGGGGCCTATTGGTCTATCCTAGGGACCTTTTAGGCCTTGCCCATCTTCGAATCGAAAGTCTTCTGCTCTTTATTTTGAGGTCGGGCAAGATTTGGGGTCTACATAGTGCATTATTAAAGAAGTTCCTTGGCAAGAAGGAGGAGAGAAGCGTGAATGCCATCAACCTTGCTACTCCTTCTTCCTCTTCGCGACCAGCTAGGCAGTCACGCAAACAAGAAAGGAAATTTACTCCCCTTTCAACCTCCTATGGGAGTTTGCTGCCAAAGTTGGTAGAGGCCAAGCTCCTAGCATGTGTCCCTCCAAGAAAGATGGATCCACCCTACCTCGATTAGTACAAGCCAAGCGAAAAATGTGATTACTACTCGGGCACTCCTAGGCATTTTGTGGAGAATTGCTTGACCTTGAAGTATAAGGTTCAAGAGTTTTTGGATGTCGGGTGGATCACTTTTGATGCCCCCGCTCCTAGTGTGGACACCAAGCCTCTATCGCAACCAGAGTAATAAGGTTGGATAAAGAAGACCAGTTGTTTAGGGCCCTTTATGTTAGTATTCATTTTTTAAAAGCTTCTGGTGTATCTCTCGTGGTCCCTGCCCTTGGCTGCAAGATCTTTGATTAAAAGGGCTTTGTAAATATTTCTTTTTTATCAATACAATGAGGCATTTTCATAAGTATTCATATTCTTTTTCATTCTTTTCTCCCTCATTATTCTTTCAAAATAATTGATAATAAAATCTAAACCTAAACAGATCCATAAAACACAATCATGTTTGTGATGGATGACTCTTTGTGGGATCCGAAAGCCGAAGGCGAATGGATCAGGTCAGACAGTGAGGAGGGGATCGTCTCCCCGGACATGCAAAGGCTGCTAGAAAAGGAAGCTCGATCTATACAGCCCTACCAAGAAGAAACCAAGGCCATTGATTTGGGGCAAGGAGATGATAAGAGGGAAATAAGTATTGGTACCCAAATTGATGATAACGTCAGGGAAGGATTGATACAACTGTTAAGAAAGTATGTGGATGTATTCGCATGGTCCTACTATGACATGCCACGACTGTTGAACGTACAAGGATATGATGCCTGAAGATTTTGATGATGTTTTAAGAACAAAGGACTTAAAGACTTATAATCATTTGTATTTACTTGTAATAACTTTGTTTTGTCTTTTTGAGTTTGTAAACTTAGAGTCCAAGATAGTCTGCACATAGTCCATCCTCTGAAAGTTCATTTTTATCAAAACCACTCTATGATAATCGATTATCACCCAGGATAATCGATTATCCTGCTTAAAACTTGTTTTTGAAAAACTTGCTGGAATACTCGATTATCTGAGTTGATAATCGATTATCCCAATTAATCTGGTTTCTGAAAGTTCTAGAATAATCGGTTATCTTAGAGGATAATCGATTATCCTGGTCCAGATTTCACTTTACAAAAATTTGTTCTGTGATAATCGATTATCACTTATGATAATCGATTATCTGCGTCTGTTATGATTTTGAAATTCGAATTTGGACCTATTTTCGATACATCTATTCCCCATACCCTAAATCTCTCTATTTAAGGTTCTCTATGGGTCTCTGAACTACACAACATTTTTCATACAAAAGTTAAGAGTTGTGATTGCTAGAGAACTTTGTGTAGGGAAGAAAAAGGGGCTTTTGAAACCTAGTGTGGGCTAGAAGCGATAAGAATCACTGAGTGGGTTTCTTGGTGGATTGTGTGTTGTGCTGTCTCTAGAAAAAACTGTCATCATCCTTTGTGGATTCAAAGGAGGTGTTCATCTCTTGTGTGACTCAAGAGAGGTATTTTCTAATCCTTATCTTTCGTAATTTGTAATCTATTTTAAAATGTAATTATAGTGACAACGTTAATCCTCTTTTAGAGTGATTAACAACTTGACGTAGGGTCTTTTGATCCGAACCAGTATAAATTACTTGTGTAATCTTTTTTCCCTTCTCTTTACTTTACAAGCATTTTAATTGGTGAAATTTGGGAAAAAATTTTAAAACCCTAATTTTTATAAGAAACTAATTCACCCCCCCTTCTTGGTTTTTGTCCTTACATGCAAACATTTAGCTGCGCGATACCAACAAAGACATTAAAATCCAACATTATAATTCCTCTCCCTACTGACATAAAATGAATGGTGCAGTAGAGGCAGCCAATAAGAACATCAAGAAGATCATTCAAAAGATGGTCAAAACCTACAAGGATTGACATGAAATGTTGCCCTTTGCCCTTCATGGTTATCGAACTTCCATACGAACCTCCACAGGAGTTACTCCATTCTCCCTTGTATATGACATGGAGGTCGTACTTCCGATAGAGATCGAAATACCTTCCTTACGAGTTATCATGGAAGCAAAATTGACAGAAGTTGAATGGGTCCAAAGCCGATACTTGACCAGTTGAACTTAATCGAAGAAAAGTAGTTGGATGCCATATGTCGTGGACAAGCCTATCAAAAGAAGATAAAAAAAGGCTTACCACAAAAAGGTCAACCCCCATACTTACCATGAGGGGGATTTAGTGGTAAAGAAATTGCTTCCGGCCCAAAAGGACAAAGTTGGAAAATGGGCGGCAAATTATGAAGGGCCCTTCGTGGTTAAGCGAGCTTTTTTGGGAGGAGCTCTTATCCTCGTCAACATGGATGGAGAGGAACTTCGACACCTAGTCAATTCCGATGCGGTGAAGAAGTATTATGCTTGAAAACATTGCTCAAGACCACCATAATGACAACCCGCAAAGGGCATCCTGGGCAAAAGTTAAGGTCCACATTCCTCGCTAGGATACATCCTAGGCAAAATTTAGAGGTTTAAAAAAAAAAAGAGCAATGGTTATCTTAGTCGAAAACCAAAAGGTGGTTAAGGTAACATCCTCTAGAAGCAGGTAGCTTGTATAGTCTTCATTCCAGGTTTGAGCATCTCGACTGAAGCAACTAGGAGAACAAGGGAGGCAGATATCAGAGACATGATTGTTGAAGCTCATACAGTGTAACCACCCTTGGCCAGCCATTCTTCTAAATCCCCTTGTAATCCTTCTGTAAAAACAAAAAGAAGAAATAAAAATTTTGTTCATGCATATCAATAAAATTCTCTTTCATTTCTTTTCTCTTGACCAATTCATGGAAATGCCTCTATATTGATAAATCATAAATATGAGCAAAGTCATTTTGTCAAGAACAAATCATGCATGTAAAACAGGGAAGCATTAAAAAAGAAAAAATGAAGATAAAAAATAATAATGTCTGCTAGGAGATTCTTAGACAAAACCAGGGCAGTATGCTAGATCGAAAACCCCAAAAAAGGGCGGTCTAGGCAAAAGTTAAGGCACTCATAAAAAGGAAAAAGTCTGCTAAGATGTCCTAGGCAAAAATTAAGACAGCCCACTAAATCGAAAACTCCAAAAAGGCGGTCTAGGCAAAAGTTAGGGCTAAACAAAAAATATGAATAAAAGAGGAGCCCATCAGCATAATCATGAAAGTCTAGCAGGAGAGTGTCGATCACTTTTCTAGATGCATCAAATAATAGAATAGATTGCATTTAGGACATCCACACACAAGTAGTCGCACAAAATGACTCTGTCAAAATCAAAAAAGAAAAATAAAGATCTCTTTAGGTAAATAACAAAAAATGAGAACCATGCATATAAGGAGACTAGGCTCCATTTGTTTGATTGAAAACAAGAAGCGCCAGGATCGAGTCTCCAAATAATGCTCCCCCTCAAGAAAACGGAGCAAGTTGTCACCATTGATCAAACAAGTCAAAGCAAAATAAGAGCTTCTAGAACCCAAAGCTCCAACCACCATCCTTCCACCCAAGAAAGAGAAGGCACAACCATCAACAAAGATAAGCCAATAGAAAGGTTCAATCATCCCCAAGCGGATCTTTGCCTACTTTAGAGGCAAAATAAAAAACAGTACCTTAAGGCTCAGCATCACCACCACATGAGTCATCAAGCATACTCAATCAAGTCTCTGCCACATTCCCCAATGGAGAATAAAGGCTTCACGAAAGCCCATCATCAAACAAACATGGAGTCAAATCTCCGTACTCTTAAGTGCTCAATAAGAAGAAAAAGAACAAAAAACCATTCATCCCCAGTGGATGCCCAAAAAGAAAAAAGGCCATAAAAAAGAAAGACCAATAAATCCCCAAGTGGATCACATCCAAAAGGAATAAAGCAACCAAACCAAGGAATCAGAAATTCCATTCCCTAGTGGAATAAGAGCTTCACAAAGCCATCTCACATCAACATCAATCAAGAAACCAAGATTATCCCCCCAAGGAGCAACCAAAATCAGATCCCCAGAAAGCCAACTAATTCCTTGGAGGATCACCAAAAAGAAAAATATATTCCCAGTGAGCCTACTACAAAGGCGATCTTCAGACTCATCCTTAGAGAGTTGTTGGCCTATGCATAGGCAAGACCTGGCAAGTAAGTGCTAGCATCCCCAAAGGGAAGATCAACCTATTCAGAGGCAAGGCAGTGCAACCAAAAGTCTTCACTCCCAATGAAGCATCTGCCTACTTAGAGGCATCATTAAAATCAACAAATCCTTAGTGGATTCCTACCTACCTCAGAGGCAATTATCAAAAACCCCTAGCAAATCAACAAGTTGGATGGCTATGGAAAAAAACTCAAAATCAAAGAATCCCTAATGATCAACATTCTGGATGGCTATGGAAAAAGCCCAAAATCAAAGAATCCCCAGTGATCAACAAGTTGGATGGCTATTGTAAAAGCCCAAAAATCAAAGAATCCCCAACGATCAACAAGCTGGATGGCTATTGTAAAAACCCAAAATCAAATAATCCCTAACAATCAACAAGCTGGATGGCTATTACAAAAGCCCAAAATCAAAGAATCCCCAGTGATCAACAAGTTGGATGACTATTGTAAAAGCCCAAAAAAAAAATCAAAGAATCCCCAGCACACCAGATGACTACACAGAAAAGTCAAAAACATTTTCAAGCAGACCTACTCCCCATGGAGTCAGCGCGTGACCAATATTAGTAAGCTGCTATCACACAATTTAGTCCGAGGAAAGGACTCAAACCAGATGGGGGTTCGTACTCATCAACCACAGGATCCAAGGGAACATCCTGTAGGCGAGTCTTACAAAAGGGGATTCAGACTAGATGGGGGTCTGTACTCATCAACCATAGGATCAAAAGGAACATCCTATGGGAGATTCTTACAAAAGGGGACTCAGACTAGATGGGGATCTGTACTCATCAACCACAGGGTTAGCTACCACATCAAAGGAACATCCTGAGGAAGAGTCTTACAAAAGGGGACTCAGACTAGATGGGGGTCTGTACTCATCAACCACAGGGTCAAAAAGAGCATCTTGAGGACGAGTCTTACAAAAGGGGACTCAGACCAAATGGGGGTCTGTACTCATCAACCACAGGGTCAGCTACCACATCAAAGGAGCATCCTGAGGATGAATCTTACAAAAGGGACTCAAACCAGATGGGGGTCTGTACTCATCAACCATAGGGTAAAAAAGGAACATCCTGTGGACGAGTCTTACAAAAGGGGACTCAGACCAGATAGGGGGTTTGTACTCATCAACCATAGGGTCAGCTACCGCATCAAAGGAGTATCCTGGGGACGAGTCTTAAAAAAGGGAACTCAGACCAGATGGGGGTTTGAACTCATCAACCACAGGGTCAAAAGGAACATCCTATGAGCGAGTCTTACAAAAGGGGACTCAGATCAGATGGGGGTCTGTACTCATCAACCACATGGTCAGCTACCTCATCAAAGGAGCATCCTGAGGATGAGTCTTATAAAAGGGGACTCAAATCAGATGGGTTTGGTACTCATCAAACCAGATGGGGATTCGTACCCATCAACGAGTCTTACAAAAGGGGACTCAAACCAGATGGGGGTTCATGCTCATCACCACAGGATCGAAGGGAACACCCTGTGGTCAACCTCAAAGAAGACATCCACATTCATCGTCTGGAAGATCAGCTACCGTACCAAAGGAGCATCCGAAGGACGACCTGGCAAGAGGGTTAACTCCTTCACTCGCCAACCGGTCTTACAGCACATTCCCCAACAACCGGTCAATGGGTTAAGGGGGGCAACTGTAGACCCCAAATCTTTCCTGACCTTACAATAAAGTTCAGAAATCCTCTGTTTTGAAGGTGGACAAGACTTCATTAGACCCCTAGTAGTGTCCACTAGGCTCCATATAAGAAAAGGAGAGTTTTCTTAGAAAATAAAAATAAAATTTTGTCAGAAGACCCGGGACGACCGTCCCACCCTCCTTGGTGGATTGGGGCGGTCGTCCCAAATCCTAGACGGACGTCCCACCTTCCTTGGTGGTATGGGATGGCCGTCCCAAATCCTAGAGGTCGTCCCACCCTCTTTGGTGGCCTAAGACGGTCGTCCCACCTGACAATATTCGGGACGACCATCCCACCTGACAAAATCCGGGACGACCGTCCTGGCCTCCTAGGTGAGCGTGCCTATAAATAGGACGTTAGTCCACACACTTTTTTACACCTTCACACCTCTAGAAACTGTTATACGCACCGAGTGATCTTTCCGATTGTCCTTTTAAGCAAAAATTGGTTTAAGGAAGTCTCTTTTGAAACATCCGGCTCTCGGTAGTTTAAATTTTATTTGTTCGAGGGAGGAGTGCTCGTGTAGTGCGAGGAGACTGTCAAAAAGCGTCCTCAAGTTTAAAGATTTATAAAAGCTCACTTTGGAGGTTCTTCTCAAACCCTTAATATTTTATCGCTTTCCTTTGTGTGCATTAGAAATTAAGGTCATGTTGATATTTAAATAAATATTGCAAATAAATAAATAGAGTAAAAGCGCAATTCCTAAAGTCTTTATTTTATGAATTAATCCATCATAGGGAACCCAAAAGGGGCGTTGTGGGGTGCTAACACCTTCCCCACATGTAACTAACTTCTTTACCCGACTCTAGTTATAATGACCAAAGTTGGTTTTTCTTAACCAATGTCATTTTTATCCTTTTTCAATGTTTATGGTTAAAACATTGGTGGCGACTCCATAGAACCCATTTTTGTGAAAACCTCACTTTTAAGGTTAGTTTGGTTATCGAACATCCTAAAAGTGATGACCAAATTATTTTTATGAAAATACGAGATTCAGCCATCGCGTCGGAACCGCTCGCACCTTTTCGTCCCCCTTGCGGGGGAGGGACGACAACACAATGTAAAATAAATATGGTGACAATTTTGTAAATAAGTTTACACATAGTACTTCGTTGCTAACTGAGGTATATGTACATATTTTATCGATTAGGTAGTATGGAGAGCCACTCCACTTGCAGGATCAATATCTACTTGTACTGATGCACTTCTTTTGTGATTTAGGCCCCTCTCTCTCATGAAATGGCTCATTGGTTATTAACTAAACAATATAATATGTACATATACATTGGTTCTAATAGTAATCGATATAATATGTAACCAACATACTATATTAGTTATTATTATAACTTTTGTAGTATATACATGTAGACCCCAAATCTTGCCCGGGCTCCAAATAAAGTCAGAAGATCCCCTATTCGAAGACGGCCGGAGCCTAACAAGCCACTAGGAGAGACTATTAGGCTCCCATACCAAGATAGGAGGGTTTTTTGGCCCAAAATAAAGTTTCTCGCGTTGAAGGGGACTCCCGGGTCAAGTCTCGCTCAAGCGAGTACGTCCGTCGCTTGAGCGACAGGTGCCGCAAACAAAGGGGACTCCCGGGTCAAGTCTCGCTCAAGCGAGTATGTCCGTCGCTTGAGCGACAGGTGCCGCAAACAAAGGGGACTCCCGGGTCAAGTCTCGCTCAAGCGACTGGTATACTCGCTTGAGCGATGGATGCTCCAACAAGACCGGGGTCTCGTTGACTACGAAAACGAGACCGGGGTCTCGTTCACCCAGACCGGGGTCTCGTTACCAGCGAAAACGAGACGGCGGTCTCGTTGTACGAGACGGCGGTCTCGTTGATCATGTTAAACGAGACGGCGGTCTCGTTGTACGAGACGGCGGTCTCGTTACTTATGGTAAACGAGACGGCGGTCTCGTTGTGCGAGACGGCGGTCTCGTTGCTGTCAGACGAGACCGGCGGTCTCGCCATCTGACAGCGTGAAAACCTATAAATAGGGGCTCTCCACCCCTCATTTCCACACACCACAGCTGCATAGCTCTCCCTTCTCTCTAAAACTTCTCTCTAGAATCCCTCCGACGCATTTTCGGAGTTTCTGAGTGTTTTCAAGAGTGATTTTCGCCGTTCGAGAGGTTTCCGACGTCTTGTAGAGTGAAGGGCTGCCATAAAGCACCCTATTTTTCCAGAGAATTAATATAAAAAAGCGTGCTTCGGAGGTTCAAATTCTCTCTTTCCACCTTTACCGCTTTTATCTTAAATTATGCAGTAGACATTAGGGCCATGTAGTCATACTTTTAAATTCCGCAGAATAAAAAGGGCAAAAGTGCGTTTTTCTAGTTTATCAATAAAAATAAGCCGGCCTATCATAGGGAACCCGAAAGGGGCGTCGTAAAGGGACTAATACTCCCTTCGCACGTAACCAACTCCCTTACCCAACTCTGGTTCTAATGACCAAAGTTGGTTTTCGAAAACCAACGCCTTTTTTAAAACCCCTTTTCCGATGTTTATGGTAAAAATATCGGTGGCGACTCCATAGAACCCAAAATAAATAAGTCCTTGGGTTAGCCCGGTTGTCGGACAACTCAAGGACACTTTTCGAAAACCTCGTCTTTAGGTTAGCCCGGTTATCGGACAACCTAAGGACGTTGTAACCACCAATAAAAACGCGAAAACAAGAGGGTCGATAAAACCATCGCGTCGCTCCGACCGCCTCTTTTTGACGGCGGCGACAGATGGCGACTCCGCTGGGGAAGCCTAGAGAGTTAATCCCATTTAGTGATGGGCCGGCTTAAACAATAAATAAACCATGAAAATAGCGCTTTTACCCTACCTTGTATTATAACATGCTTTATTGTCTGGCTTTCAATAAACTGTTGTTTGTTTATACTTACGCAAATTGATTGAGATATAAACTGCACACAAGTCCCTTGCACACTACAGTTCCCTCTATACCCGGGGGCAAGTGAGAAAACCATAGGGAGTGGGTGGCAGGTACGGTTCGCTGCAGTTAGGGCCTTGTGCCCACCAGGTGTGATCGGAAACCACCACTCAAGGTGATAACCTTCCTCTTTTGGCAACAAGACCGACTTCGGCCTTAGTGTTGAGCATGGTCGGACGGCTGGAGAGTGGGGACCCTATAATGGGGGCACCTTGGGGGCCTTAGCCTGGTGAGAACAGTTAGAACCAACCCTTGCCAATGCACTTTTCTGCAGGAAAACCCTACCTCGTGATAAAAATGAATTCTCGCCTATTCGTGGATGATCGAATTGTGTGTGCATATGTCTGTTGCATTTGACTGTTGCATAGCATAAACAAACAACAGAACAAAATCACCAAAAAAAAATATATTTTACAAATAAACACCCTTATCTCGGACAGCTCGCCTTTTAGCTAGTCCGGTTTCGGGTTCTTTGTAAGCTAAGTAGCCACGCAGCTCCGACAGTAAGAGATAAGGGACGCTAAATATTCTTTCGCATAAAGCCACATTTTATCTCGGACGATCCGCCTTTTAGCTAGCCTAGTTTCAGGTTCTTTGTAAGCTAAGTAGCCACGCAGTTCGACAGAAGAGATAAAAGGCTATAAAATAAAAAGCAATAAAAATCAAAATAAAAATCCAAAAAAAATAAAATAAAATAAAATAAAATAATAATAACAAAATCAAAACATTTATAAAATAATGTTGACAAAGTCGTGTCATTCATATTGCATCATGCCATAAGTGAAAAAACAAGAGAGAAAATAAATGCATAAGGAAAGTATGCATACGCATCATTTTAATAAACCTCTCAAAAATGTGTCTTAGAGGCGTTTTTTGGGAAAAATATCGGGCCAAATCCCCTTCGGGAATTTGCAGTTTGGTTCTTCACCTTTTTCTCTTCGCTTTGGTATGTCTGTACGTCCAAATCTGGACATCTCGATCAAGAGTTATGCCACTTTGAACATCTCGCTGCCTTTTGTAATGGTGCATGCATAGATACATTCATTCTAGGGACCACTAGATATCCCTAAGACAATGGCGAAAGAGGCCCCGAGCACATTTGTGACCTTCGCGGCAAGGAAGGGACAAGTGTACTAAGGTGTGATGGTGACCCCCATTATACTTGTCAAATCCGTGATGGGTAAGGAACCATTACATCAAGGTGGGTAGGATACCCCACAAAGCGTAAGCTTTAAAGAGGATACCTAAGCCATTGTCTTAAGGAATATCCATTTCATAAATCATTCATTTTAAACAATAAAAATCTTTTGGCATTCTAGAAAGCGGCTAGTATTCTTCATGCTGTCATCCTCATGCAAAAAAAAAAAAAAAACATAAAATCCCAAACACTATCATACATCATGTTAGAAAATAAAACATGATAATGTTTAGGAAAAACAAACACTTGCATACATGCATCCACCAAACTTCATACATCTAACAATAGACAGTTGAAGAAAGTGAACATTCCTCAATACCATGAAAAGAGGGTAAGGCATTCGCATGCCATGCACAAAAAAAAAGAAATTAAATAGAAATTCTAACCCGCCTATTTAGGCTTCAAAACATTGCATTGAGGAATGTACACTGTATGGACGAAATAAATAAAATTGTTTCTTTTCATCATCTCTCAACCGTCTATTGCGTTGCATTCATGAATTGCAAGATAATAAAAAGAAAGGATTAGTCGATGTGCTCTCCGTGAATTAGAATAAGATGGAGAGTAAGCCTTCGTCATCAAGTTCTCTCCAACGGTTGATCCGCCCAAGGAGGATAATAAGCCTCAACCGTTGGGTATCCGAGTTAATAAGGAAGAAGGGGCAAGGATATCGTTACATTTGTTCACCCCATACATCAAATAAGGTTGCACCATGGAGATACGCAAAAACACTGCCCATTAACAAGAATATCTCCACAATAGCTGGCATTGGGGGCAAAATTAGAAATGGAAGAATCTACTCCCCCGAGGAGCTACCAGACAATGCTCCCAAGAATAAAGGAAAAATAAAAAGACCGAAGAAAAACATAATCCAAAGAGGAAACTGAGAAGACTTTGGACTCATGACGCTAGGCAATAAGCTCGGTCACAAAGACGACATTCGGATCAGCAAGTCGTCTATCCTACTTTGAATAAAAGCGGCTAAAAAGGACCTTCGAAATACCTTTTGCCAATATAAAAAGACTTCCCCAACAATATGAAGGTGGCCCACGAGATAAGAAAATATGGATGCCGCCCAAACCAAGGGCTCGTTAGAAACTCTCAAGAAATAAGAGAGCCACCAAATTTTAAAGACGATCCTTTAAAGCATTACCCTATAAAGGATCAAGCTGCACAACGGAGAAAAGGGAAGTCTCCCTTCGCACCTCAAATCGATTCTCCCGAGTAGAGGGATTCAAGCGTCAAAAGCGACTTTAGTCATTAGGTGTTTTCCTTCCGATTCTTAGGGCTTGTAAATCCAATGACTATTAGAAATTACTCCTCGGGCTAGCCCGACCCCCGAGCATTGTAGGGCACACATTTCCCTATTAATTACAAAGAATGCCATTCTTACTTTCTGCTTCTCTTCTTGCTATTCATGTCTAAACCTCATTAATAACCATGTTTAAGCAAACGTTTTCAAAAGTGCGTCAAAGTAATCAAAATGAGCCATTGACCAAAATAAAAGTCAAATCCATCATCACTGATCGACTAGAAACACAAAATAAGGTTTTACCTCGTCATAAATAAAGTCATGTTTCGCCAATGTTGTGCAAAAAGAAAACAAAAATCAAAAGAAGCCCATAAAAGCCAAAAGTCAAAAGAAAAAGGCAGGATACCCGGTAGGAAACCCATTAAAGGGGGCTACGCAAAAGTTAGGGTAAACCCGCTAGGAAACCCGAACAACCATAAAGGGTAGCCTAGGCAAAAACTAGGGTTACAAAATAAAGTCCGCTAGGTTTCCCAAAGTAACAAAAAAAAAAAAAAGAGAAACCTAGACAAAAGTTAGGACAAAACAAAACACAACATCCTAGGCTAAAAACCCAAAGGGTAGACTAGGGAAGTCAATCAGCTCATAGCAAGCGCCATACAATAGGACGTCACTCCATAAACAAAACGTTTGTTTAAACTAGCCTAAACACTCTAACCAACCTTGGCTAGCCGTGCTTACAAAAACCATTTTTTGTCAAAATAAAACAATTCTAAAACACAAGCCTTTGAATTAAATATCCTCTTCTTTCTCTTCTCTTGACCCTTACTACTACAACATTCTAGTAATTAGTAGGGAAATGTGGAGATAGTAATCAATAGAAGGATTGACATCCCCAAGGAAAAGGAGGGGCGCACTCGACACGGCAAAGTCGCTCTACAATTAAACACAATCATTCTTTGGTCATGATAAAGTCAAGACGGCGAAATTGGTATAGCCTATTCTCGTCAACGAAAGTACAAAACGTCGAAGCATATCAAGAGTAAAAGCACATTGGTTAATCCTTTTGAAAAATTAATTGAAATAGCATTATAGGATGCATATCGCAAACATTGCATGCATATGATAGGCTCATATCTCTCATAAAAAAAAAAAAGAAGAGAAAGAAAAAATGACAATAAAAAGAATAATGTCTGCTAGGAGATTCTTAGGCAAAAGTTAGGGTAGCCTGCTAGATCGAAAACCCGCAAAGGGCGGTCTAGGCAAAAGTTAGGGCATTCATAAAAAAAAAAAGGGAAAAAAGCCCGCTAAGATATCCTAGGCAAAAAGTAAGGCAGCCCGATAGACCGAAAACCCCAAAAGGGCGGTCTAGGCAAAAGATAGGGCTAAACCAAAAAATGAATAAAAGAGAGGGGTCCTTCATCATAATCATAAAAAAGTCCAGCAGGAGAATGCCAGCTCACTTTTCCAAATGCATCAATAAAAAAGAATAGATTGCATTTAGGGCATCCACATACAAGTAGTCGCACAAAACGACTTTGTCAAGACAAAAAATGAAAGAAATAAAAAATTACTTCGATAATAAAAAAACACAAAAAAATGAAAAGCATTCATACATATAAGGAGACTAGCTCCATGATTGTGATTGAAAACAGGATCACCGAGACCAACTCTCCAAATAATGCCCTCAAGAAAACAGAGCAAGTCGTCAATCAAGCGACTCATCAAAATAAGAGCTTCAGACTACCATCCTTCTACCCAAAAAAAGAAGGCACATATAAGAAGAAGAGCGAGTTGTCATCATCAAATAAGCTCGAAGAAATAAGAAGCTTCCGTAAGCAAAAGCTCCAGCTCATCATTTTTCTACCCAATAAAAGAGGGCACAATCATCAAGACATCATAAAAGAAAAGCCGACGGAAAGGCTTAGTTATCCCCAAGAGGATCCTTGCCTACTCCGGAGGCAAAACAAAAAGATTACCTCACGACTCACTCGCATCACCACATGAGTCATCGAGCACACTCACCCAAAGTCGCCTCCACACTCCCCAATGGAGAATAAAGGTTTCAAGAGCCCATCATCATCAATAGTCAAAAGAGTCCAAACCAACAAGGGCTCAACAAAAAAAAGAGGAAAAAAGAAGAAAACTCTTGCATCCCCAGCAGATGTCCAAAAAGGCCATGACAGAGAAGGCCAAATAAAAATCCTCAAGTGGATCTCCAAAAAATCCAACAAAAAAAGAATCAGAAATTCCCACTCTCCAATGGAATAAGAGCTTCACAAGTCTAGCTCGCATCAACCTCAATCAAGGAGCCAAGACTCCATTCCTAGAAAAGAAAAATCAGATCCCCAGGAAGTCAAAAAGAAAAAAAAAAAAAAAAAAACGTCAAAAAGAAAGGAAAAAGCCAGCGTAATAAAAAGAGACTAAAAAGTAAAAAGGCTTACGCATTATCCCCACAAAAGCCAGATTTCAAAAATCGCGATAAAAAAGAGATAGATCGCGGAAAAAAGGCGAAATCAAAACCATTGCAGCAGAATAAAGAGCTTCAAGGAAAATAGCTCTAACCTTCTACACCAATAAACAAAGGTACACCGAAAAAGCCAACTGAAAGGCTTGGTCATCCCTAGCTGAATAAGAGCATAGGCAAAGCCAGCTCAAAACAACAACATCCAACAAGGAGTCAAAAACTCCATTTTTCCCTCAGGGGGCAAATCAAAATTAGATCCCCGGAAGGAAACCAATTCCCTGTGGATCAATCAAAAAGAAAAATCATCTCCAAGTGAGCCTACGACAAAGGCAAGTTCCAAAGGCAAGAGCCAATTTCCCCGTAAAGGGACATCCACCTATTCGGAGGCAAGCAAGTATAAAGTCTTCACCACTAATGAAGCATTCGCCTACTCGGAGGCATAGGAAACAAAAAAAAAAAAAAAAAAAAAAAAAAACTCCATTTCCCCAGAGAAATAAGAGCTTGAAAAAACCAGCTCTCATCAACACCAAACAAGGAGTCACAACTCCATTCCCCAAAAGACGATCAAAATTAGATCCCCGGAAGGCAACCAATTCCCCGTGGATCAATCAAAAAGAAAAACTTACCCGGAGAGCCTACCGCAAAGGCAAAACTTCAAACGCATATCCTCGTAAAGCTACTTGCCTAACATGGATATCCCTAGTGGAACGCATAGGCAAAACCTTGCAAGCAAAAAAGCAACATTAGCCTATTCAGAGGCAAAGAAAAAGTCAAAACCAAAAGTCTCGCACCTCCAAACGTAACATCCGCCTACTCGTAGGCATTACCAAAAACTCAATGGATATCCGCCTACCCAAGAGGCGTCACCAAGATCACCAAATCCCCGGAGGATTCCCGCCTACCTAAGAGGCACTTATCAAAAAATCCCCGACAACCAAGCAAAGCTCGGATGACCACCACAAAAGATCAAAAACAAAGAATCCCCAAGCAATCAACAAGCCGGACGAACACCAACAAAATCCCCTGCGTGACCCGGATGACTATTCAAGAAATCCGAAAAGCAGTCAACTCAACACAAGCAAGCACTCTCCGTAGAGCCGCGCTGATCTCGCGCCCGAGCCGTATCGCAAGTCGCATTACCACCCCGATGGGGGCTCATACCCATCCTGGTCCCATACAACGGACCGTACCACCCCGATGGGGGGCTCATACCCATCCTGGTCCCATACAACGGACCGTACCACCCCGATGGGGGCTCATACCCATCCTGGCCCCATACAACGGACCGTACCACCCCGATTGGGGGCTCGTACCCATCCGGTCCCGCACAACGGACCGCAACTACCAGCTCGATGGGGGGTTTATACTCATCAACCGAAGGATCGGCTACGTCGGAGTAGTATCCGGAGGTTCCACCACGTGTCCATCGAAAGGATCGGCTACGTCGAAGTAGTATCCCGGAAGTGCACGAGCATAGAAATCATTCCCGCAGAGTCTGGCGCATGAGCGACCTGAGCAGTAAGCCGCCATCACCACCAGTCCTACGCAGTGGACTGCGCCAGCCAGATAGGGGGTTTATACCTATCAACCAACACACGAGAAAGCGCCTTGCCGGCGCATGGGCCACCTGAACTGTAAGCCGTCATTACCACCCTGATGGGGGGCTCATACCCATCCGGTCCCACACAAATGGACTGCAACTACCAGCCTCGATGGGGGTTTATACTCATCAACCGAAGGATCGGCTACGTCGAAGTAGTATCCGGAGGTTCTACCACGTGTTCACCAAAGGGATCGGCTACGTCGAAGTAGTATCTCGAAGGCACGCGACCACAACATTTCCCCGCAGGATCATCCGCCACAAGATGGACATCCGAAAGGCAACCGGGCAAGAGGGTCAACTCCTTTACCCCCGCCGATCATCCCGACAACGAAGGCCAGCAATCGACCGGATGGGTAAAGGGGGGCAGCTGTAGACCCCAAATCTTGCCCGGCTCCAAATAAAGTCGAAGATCCCCTATTCGAAGACTGCCGGAGCCTAACAAGCCACTAGGAGAGACTATTAGGCTCCCATACCAAGATAGGAGGGTTTTTTGGCCCAAAATAAAGTTTCTCGCGTTGAAGGGGACTCCCGGTGGTCAAGTCTCGCTCAAGCGAGTACGTCCGTCGCTTGAGCGACAGGTGCCGCAAACAAAGGGGACTCCCGGGTCAAGTCTCGCTCAAGCGACTGGTATACTCGCTTGAGCGACGGATGCTCCAACAAGACCGGGTCTCGTTGACTACGAAAACGAGACCGGGTCTCGTTCACCCGCACCGGGTCTCGTTACCAGCGAAAACGAGACAGCGGTCTCGTTGTACGAGACGGCGGTCTCATTGATCATGTTAAACGAGATGGCGGTCTCGTTGTACGAGACGGCGGTCTCGTTGCTTATGGTAAACGAGACGGCGGTCTCGTTGTGCGAGACGGCGGTCTCGTTGCTGTCAGACGAGACCGGCGGTCTCGCCATCTGACAGCGCGAAAACCTATAAATAGGGGCTCTCCACCCCTCATTTCCACACACCACAGCTGCATAGCTCTCCCTTCTCTCTAAAACTTCTCTCTAGAATCCCTCCGACGCATTTCCGGAGTTTCTGAGTGTTTTCAAGAGTGATTTTCGGCATTCGAGAGGTTTCCGACGTCTTGTAGAGTGAAGGGCTGCCATAAGGCACCCTATTTTTCCAGAGAATTAATATAAAAAAAGCGTGCTTCGGAGGTTCAAATTCTCTCTTTCCACCTTTACCGCTTTTATCTTAAATTATGCAGTAGACATTAGGGCCATGTAGTCATACTTTTAAATTCCGCAGAATAAAAAGGGCAAAAGTGCGTTTTTCTAGTTTATCAATAAAAATAAGCCGACCTATCATAGGGAACCCGAAAGGGGCGTCGTAAAGGGACTAATACTCCCTTCGCACGTAACCAACTCCCTTACCCAACTCTGGTTCTAATGACCAAAGTTGGTTTTCGAAAACCAACGCCTTTTTTAAAACCCCTTTTCCGATGTTTATGGTAAAAATATCGGTGGCGACTCCATAGAACCCAAAATAAATAAGTCCTTGGGTTAGCCCGGTTGTCGGACAACTCAAGGACACTTTTCGAAAACCTCGTCTTTAGGTTAGCCCGGTTATCGGACAACCTAAGGACGTTGTAACCACCAATAAAAACGCAAAAACAAGAGGGTCGATAAAACCATCGCGTCGCTCCGACCGCCTCTTTTTGACGGCGGCGACAATACATATTACATTAAGTCTAATATGTCACAAACTACATTGGTTCTAATAATAACTAATTGTGCTATTTTCTAGGGCATAAACCTAATGTGCCTTATCACTTTGCTTCAATTTGCATTCTCTTTCACATTTATCTCTCTTCCCTTCTAGCAATATCACCACCACCATGAACATTTCGTGCGACCACCTTCCCTTATAACCACCCTTCCTCGAGGCTCTTTACCCATTGTCACAATCCAATATATCACATCTGTAAAGGACATTGATGGAGGACCATCTAGGTCATAACACAATGAGCCTCAACTAAGGCTCATGGCTATAAAGATTGAAGAAGAAGATTATTAGAGGATCTTTATACAGTGCATCATACTAATTTTCTATCTTAGCCTTGTAAAAATATTGCAGATATTGTATAAAATTGTAAATCTTTCTTTTCTTGTAAAATTAGGAGGGACACACTCACCTTAGACAAGATACCATGGACCACACTTTAAGCCTTGAGCGAGCCACCATGAGCCTAGGCACATCTCACACTAGAAGAGCCAAGGTTTAAATCTTGGTTACAACATAAGGGGACATCCCATATATAAACTCTCACATGAAGAAATTTAAGAGAGTTAGGACTAAAATGGGTGACCTCTACAAAGAAGGAGAGACAAGTGTCAAGTCTTGACTACAACAAAAAGATCGTTATTTCTCTTCAGAAATTCGGTCAAAGCACACAAGTGAGGTCTAAGCTTCAATTCTTAGTTTCATCAAAGGAGAGCTCTCAACCTTATAAACATTTAAAATAGAATTAAATTGAGTAAGGTGGGAATTGAAGCTAAGTATACGGTGGTGCGACACATAGTATGTGTAAAGTGATTTTTAGTCCCAAATAATGATATGGAAACATGTAATTTAAGTAGAAAATTAAAAAGAGAGAAGTGGAAACATAAAGAGGAACCTGAGCAATTATGCAATTAAAGGAAAAAATTGATAAAATGGAAGAGAAAAGAAAAAGGAAACTTATGAAAGGTGTTCACGCCACTTGGAAGAAGCTCCCAGATACGTGAAGGATGGTGATCGCCACTTGCTTCATGACAAGATAAGATCACAAAATTTCAACTAAGAGATAATATCTATCTCAAGAGTTTGCAAAATGCAAAAATTAACTCTTATTCAATTTCAAGTGTGAGCATACAAGAGGAGTAGGGACTTTATTTATAGGCTTGGGAGCACAAGTAGTGGGCATAAGCTAGGAAATGTGGGACTTTGGAGCAACCAAGGGAGAAGTCCCACATCTCCCCACTACTTGTTCTCCTAAGTGTTTATAAGCCCAAAAAACACTAAAACAACAAAAACTAATCTACGATGAACTAAAATAAGCTAGAACATGTAAATGGGCCGAGAATACAGGCCCAAAATCCTATACTACTCTTTTCAAGAGAAGGAGTAAAGAAGCAAGGATATAGTCTTGTTCATGCTTCGTGTTACCCTTCTATTTTCTTCTTTTTGTGCCCCATCTATGATCACATCATCCCCCTATGATGGAGAGGATTTGACCACGAATCGGGTAGACCTGCAAAAGGAGAAAGATCAACCACATTAAAGGAAGTACTCACATTATAAGAATCAGGCAAATCAATTTCATATGCATTGTCATTTATTTTGCGAAGGACTTGAAAGGGGTCATCTCCTCTTGGATTGAATTTGGATTTCCTTTGAGAAGGAAATCTATCCTTCCTTAGGTGAACCCAGACCCAATCACCAGGAGAAAAGGTGACTTTCGTCCTATATTTATTTGCTTGAGAAGCATATTTTTCATTTTTCTTTTCTATTTTGGTTTTGACTCAACTATGGAAATCTTTAACAAGTTGGGCTTTAGAAACACCATCCATGCATATAAAGTCAAAGTCAGGAAGGGGGAGGAGGTCCAATGGAGTGAGGGGGTTGAAACCATATACAATATGAAATGGGGAATATGATGAAGTGGAGTTAACTACCTTATTATATGCAAAGTCAACGTGGGGTAGTAACTCCTCCCACTACCTAGGGTTGTCCTCAATACAGCATCGTAATAATTGACCTAAAGTTCTATTAGTAACTTCTGTCTGACCATCTGTTTGTGGATTACAAGTGATAGAGAATAAAAGTTTAGTGTCAAGCTTATTCCACAAAGATCTCAAGAAGTGACTAAGGAACTTAGAGTCTCTATTAGACACTATAGTTTTGGGTAACCCATGTAGGCAGACAACCTCTCTAAAGAATAAGTTAGCAATGTTTACAACATCATCGACTTTGTGGCAGGGTATAAAATGAGCCATTTTAGAAAATCGGTCCACTACCACAAAAATAGAATTCATCCCTCTTTTGGTCCGACATAAACCCAAAATAAAATCCATAGAGATGTCAACCCAAGGTGAACTAGGGACTGGAAGAGGGGTGTATAAGCCATGAGGATGGGTTGTAGACTTAGCATGTTGACAAGGAATGCATTGACTACATACATGTTTATGCATGTGAGGCCAAAAGAAATGTTCATGTACTATGTCTAAAGTCTTTGCTACCCCAAAATAACCCATTAAACCACCCTCATGTGCTTCTTTGATGAGAAGAAATCTTAAGGATCCCTTGGGTACACATAGGCATTTATTTTTTAAAAGGAAACCATTATTTGAGAAAAAAAATCCTTGTGTGGCCCATGGGAGCATAAGTTAAAAGTGGAGGAGAAATCAATATCATCTTGGTATAACTCCTTGATGTTATCAAACCCAAGAAACTTAGTTTCCAAAGTAGTCAAAAGAGTATGTCTTCTAGATAGGGCATCGACCATTATGTTTGAAGCACCTTGCTTGTGTTTGATAACATAAGGAAATTGTTCTAAGAACTCCACCCACTTGGCATGTCTTTTATTGATTTTGCTTTGACCTTTCAAATGTTTTAAAGTTTCATGATCACTATGGATCACAAATTCTTTTGAAATCAAGTAATGTTGCCAAGTATGCAAAGCTCGAATAAGAGCATAAAGTTCTTTATCAGAGGTGGAATAATTTAAGTGACTTCCTTTCAAATTCTCACTAAAGTCAGCTATGGGATGCCCTTCTTGAAGAAGAACAGCCCCAATGCCTACATTAGAAGCATCACACTCAACTTCAAATGATTTAGAAAAGTCAGGAAGGGCTAGAATGGGAGCATTAGTTAACTTATCTTTTAAGATTTGAAAACTCTTTTGTTGCTCATCTCCCCATTGAAACCCTACATCTTTCTTTACTATATCACTTAAAGGAGCGAAGAGAGTAGAGAAGTTAGGCACAAACGTCTATAAAAACTAGCTAGCCCATGAAAACTCCTAACATCTTTGATGTTTTGAGGAGTGGGTCAATCCCTAATGGCAGTTATTTTATTAGAGTCGACTTGGACTCCTTTGGAGCTTATTACAAATCCTAAGAAAACTACTTGTTCCATACCAAATAAACATTTTTCCTTATTGCCAAATAAAGATGCACCCCTTAAAGTTTGAAGAACACTCCTAATATGCATGTAATGATCCTCTATGGACAAACTATAGATTAAGATGTCATCAAAATAAACTACTACAAATTTGCCTATGAAAGGTCTAAGGACATGATGCATGAGACGCATGAAGGTGCTAAGAGCATTTGTCAAACCAAAGGGCATGACTAACCACTCATATAATTCAAACTTGGTTTTAAAAGCAGTTTTCCATTCATCACCCTCTTTGATTCTAATTTGATTGTATCCACTCTTGAGATCAATTTTAGAAAATATGGTGGAACCATGAAGCTCATCTAATAAATCATCTAGCCTAGGAATGAGATATTTATCTTAATGGTAATGTTGTTGATAGCCCTACAATCTGTGCACATACGCCATGACCCATCCTTTTTAGAGACAAGTATAACAGGCATAACACGTGGACTCATGCTATCTCTAACCCATCCTTTGGACATCAAGCCCTCAACTTGTTTTTAGATCTCTTGGGTTTCAGTAGGGTTTGTTCTATAAGCTGGACGGTTTGGAAGAGAAGAACCAGGGATAAAATCAATTTGGTGTTCAATCCCTCGTATAGGAGGTAACCCATTAGGAGGATCTTGAAACACATCATTGAACTCCTCTAGCAAACTATCTAACTTAGGAGAACTTATGAGAGAGGTGGTGGATAAGAATTGGCTAGTGGGAAGCATGCAATAAATTAACTCTCTTTTGTCGATCACTCTTATTACCTCCTTGTAAGAGATTAAGCAGTTGTGTTTCAATCTCTCTTCTTCCTTTTTCTTTTTCATAATAAGGTGATCATGAATTTCTTTTGGGGTTATATGTTTAAGAATGATCTTGCGCCCATGGAAGACAAAAGACATCCTATTAGTAAGGCCATCATGTTGAACATTTCTATCAAATTGCTAAGGCCTTCCTAACAAGATGTGAGTTGCTTCCATTGGTACAACATCACACAAAACCTCATCTTTATATTTTCCAATGGAGAATGAGATGAGAACTTGTTTATTGACTAGGATTTCCCCCTCCTCACTTAACCATTGTAGCTTATATGGCTTGACATGAGATATAATAGGTAATTGGAGTTTATCTACCACTCTTGTGCTGGACACATTAGTACAATTGCCCCCATCAATGATCAAGGAGCAAACCTTATTATTGATAAGACATCTTGTATGAAAAATGTTTTCTCTTTGAGTTTAATTTAAGTCCTTGTGAACTTGACCCAAAAGACGTCTTATCACTAATAAGTCTCCATCAAAAGGGGCTTTGTACTCATCCTCAGAAGTAGAAGAGGAAGAAATGTGAGTGTGTGAAGGGGAGGGAGGTGTGGAAGTGTCAGTGATGACTTCTTCTCCCCTAATGAACATTGCCCTTTGATTAGGGCATGCAGAAGCAATATGACCATGCCCTAAACATTTAAAACACTTAATGGATCTAGGGTGAGAAGGTGATTTAGGTTTGGAAGTGTGTGGAATGTGAGAAGAGTGATGACCGGATTTGTGAGTGGCCTCCTTAGAAACATCCTTATTTTTTTGTTTGGATGATGGTGATGTATAGAAAGAGTCTTGAGAAGGTTTGGAAAATTTATCTTTAGAAAATTTTCTAAAAGACTCCTTCCTGAAAATTTGTTTTTCCACTTTGATTGCTCTATGCACGACCACATTCAATTTTTCATCATCATGAAGCTCAACTATATCTTGAATGTTTCTATTGAGCCCACTAACAAATCTAGCTTTTATTGTCGTTCATTCTCCCTGGTGTTAGTCCTATGCATGAGCACTTCGAGCTCTCTAACATATTCCTCCACACTTCGTCTTCCTTGATTAAGTTGTTGGAGCTTAACTAAGAGCTCCCTAGTGTAGTGTGGGAGCACAAAACGCGTTTAAAAAATGTCCTTAAAGTGTTCTCACATGATCGCATGTGGTCCCGTGGTTTTAATGCCCATCCTAAAGAGCCATTGCATGGCATAGTCCTTTAAAGCTAAGAAAGCAAACTTTACATGCAAGCCTATATCTACATCATACAAATAAAAAATATGCTCTAATTTAACTATCCAATCTAAATAAGAACTAGGATCCTTGTTTCCATCAAATTTGGGAAGATCAAGCTTGCGAAATTTCTTCACTTGAGCCCCAAAGTCTTGATGCTCGGCTGCTCCTTTCCTATAGCCATGTCTATAGCCACGATGATTGTTATGATGAGTGTTGGTGCGACCACAGAGAGGGGAAGGGTCCTCATGGCCGATGAGTTTTAACTCCTTGTCCATCCTTGTGTTGAGCAAGTCAAGTTGGCTTTGGAGACTCTTAAATGCCTGGGCCATATTGAACTTTCTAGTGGCACTCCTAACATCATTATCTCCAATTTCCGTCGAACAATGCTTAGAAGAACCTAGAAAATCCATGACAAACAATTGTACACAAAAGAAAAACTAGAGAAAATTGTTAGTTAAATCAAAAGTAAACCTCACCAAGTGTATAACTCTTGGTCATACTCAATTTAGGAGGGAAGGAGCACTCTCACTCAAGCAAAAATATCAAGATAGAGGGTTTTCTTTTAGGAAAAATTGAGAAGCAATTTGAGCACAAATGCAAGAGAAAGATGATCAATCACCAAGCTCAATTAAAAAGAAGTAAAATCGAGAGGCATAAAACACACAAAGCCAAAAAAAAGTTTAGAAATTACAAGACAAGTAATGTGAAATTGAACCTGAGTAAAGCAAGAAAAGGTTGAAACCAAGAAAGGTAATAATTCTAGAGTTTTTTGTTTTTGAATCAAGGAAAAACTTAAAATAACACAAGTAAGAAAATAGGATATAGCTCAACAAAATAGCAAGATAATTTAACTAAGAACTAGAAAGTTCTTAAATGTCCTATCTCAATTTATATGTTCAAAAAGAATTTGTCCTATCTCAATTTATATGTTCAAATAAGAATTTCAAACACAAGTGATCATGTATATCCTTCGGCCAAGACAGTTTTGAAAGCTCAATTGATTTAATATGTGTAAATTGAAGAGTTGGATTTTTTTTTAAGGTAATGAACATATAAAAAAATAAGAACACTTAAATCCTATATGTAATCCATCTCAATTCCAAACATGTAAAAATCAATGTATCATTTAAATAAACAAGTTCAAAGCAAATTGAGAAGCTAGAAAACTCTTAGGAAACAATGAACATATGACTCAATTAACAAAGCTAGAAGCAAGAAACAAGACACTAAAATCCAGCCACGAATATCAAGGAGAATCTGGATAAAAAAAATGACAAAGGAAGACACAACCTACTTGTTGGAAACCTCCAAGCTAATCACTATGAAAGCAATGAGGGGGAGATTGATGGAAATGTTCCTGCATTCCCAAGAGATGATTTTGATGATGATTCAAGTCAAGTACATTCAAGTCAACACCATTCAAGATGAATTTAAAGACAAGCTGAATTTATGACTTAGGTGACAATGTGAAACATTTCCCTACATGCCCAATATATGTTTTTGATAAAGATGATGATTCAAGCAAGCCCAAGATGATTCCTGAAGACTAGATAGAGTCTTAGAATACTGGATATGGAGGTACAAGTTGATGAAGTAATATTATGCATAAGCCTCCAAAGCACAAGTGTGATAAAATTCATAACATGATATTTTTCACTGTCATAATTAATTATGATGCACCAGAAATGGAAAAATGATTTTCTCTATCATAATTAATTATACTGGTAATATAATCAATTATGGCAATTCAAATTTGAAAAATATATCCGTTTTAAAGAATAAATGTTTTTGAATACGTCCTGATTTTCTCTATGATATTATTAATGTCCAACGACCATTTTCTGATGCTATTTTTCTATTTAATTAAGTTTTGATGAAAAATAAAAAATACACAATTACAGAATTCGAAAATACAATTTACATTCAATCAGTTTTGAGAAAAAAATTCTGAACAAGGCAACAGAGATATTTTAAACATTTTGAGAAAACCCTCTTCTCTACTGTCTTCTGTGCTTTCATTGTTAATCACACTTGTTCTTGGAGATTGACTGTAGACCCCAAATCTTGCCCGGCATCCAAATAAAGAGCAGAAGACCTCCTATTTGAAGATGGACGAAGCCTAACAAGCCATTAGGAGAGACTATTAGGCCCCATACTAGGATAGGAGGGAGTTTCTGAACCAAAAAATAACTTTTCTCACCTTGTTGGGACGAGACCGCCATCTGGATTTCCCAGACCGCCGTCTCGCCTCATGCAAGTGGCGAGACCGCCGTCTCGCTTGACGAAACGGCGGTCTCGCCACCTGCGAAGGGCGAGACGGTGGTCTCGCTTCCCCAGACGGCGGTCTCGCCGCGTTTGACAGGGCGAGACGGCGGTCTCGTTGGACGAGATGGCGGTCTCGACCCTGTCAGACGAGACCGGCGGTCTCATTGGACGAGACGACGGTCTCGACCCTGTCAGACGAGACCGGCGGTCTCGCCACTGACAGGCGCGAAAACCTATAAATAGGGGTCCTCCCCCCCTCATTTCCACACACCACAAGCTTTAGCTCTCCCTTCTCTCTAAAAACTTCTCTCTAGAATCCCTCCGACGCATTTCCAGAGTTTCTGAGTGTCTTTGAGAGCATTTTTTCGACGTCCAGAAGAGTTTCCGGCGTCTTGTAGAGTGAAGGGCTACCAAAACGCACCCAATTTATTGAGAAATTAATAGAGAAAGCTTGCTTCGGAGGTTTAAACTCTCCCTCTCTACTTTTACTGCTTTAATTTTAAATTATGCAATAGATTAGGGTCATGTAGTCATAATTTTAAATTCCGCAAAATAAAAAGGGCAAAAGCGTATTTTTCCGGTTTATTTATCAATAAAAAAGCTGGCTTGTCATAGGGAACCCGAAAGGGGCGTAGTAAAGGAACTAATACTTCCTTTACCACGTAACTAACTCCCTTACCCAACTCTGGTTCTAATGACCAAAGTCAACGCCTTTCAAAAACCTTTCCCGATGTTTCCGGTATAAACATCAGTGGCGACTCCATAGAACCCAAAATAAATAAGTCCTTGGGTTAGCCCGGTCATCGGACAACCCAAGGACACCTTTCGAAAACCTCGCCCCTAGGTTAGCCCGGTTATCGGACAACCTAAAGGCGTTGTAACCACCCATAAAAAACGCGAAAACTAGAGGGTCGAAAAAACCATCGCGTCGCTCCGACCGCCTCTTTTTTGACGGCAGCGACAGATGGCGACTCCGCTGGGGAAGCCTCGAGAGTTGATCCCATTTAGTGATGGGCCGGCTTAAAAATAAATAAACCAAGAAAATAACGCTTTTGCCCTTAACTTGTATTATAACATGCTTTACGGTTTTGCTTTAATAACTGTTGTTTGTTTATACTTACGCAATTGTGTGAAATAAAAACTGTACACAAACCCTTGCACACAACAGTTCCCTCTATACCCGGGGGCAAGTGAGAAAACCATAGGGAGTGGGTGGCAGGTACGGTTCGCTGTAGTGAGGGCCTTGAGCCCACCAGTGTGATTGGAAACCACCACTCAAGGTGATAACCTTCCTCTTTTGGCAACAAGACTGACTACGACCTTAGTGCTAAGCATAGTCGGACGGCTGGAGAGTGGGGACCCTATAATGGGGGCACCTTGGGGGCCTTAGCCTGGTGAGAACAGTTAGAACCAACCCTTGTCAATGCACTTTTCTGCAGGAAAACCCTACCTCGTGATTAAAATGAATTCTCGCCTGTTCATGGATGATCGAATTGTATGTGCATATGTTTGTTACATTTGTCTGTTGCATAGCATAAACAAACAACAAAGAAAAATCACAAAAAATATTTTTTCCAAATAAACGCCCTTATCTCGGACAATCTGCCTTTTAGCTAGCCTGGTTTCAGGTTCTTTGTAAGCTAAGTAGTCACGCAGTTCCGACAGAAGAGATAAGGGACGCTAAATATTTTTCGCATAAAGCCATATTTTTATCTCGGACAGTCTGCCTTTTAGCTAGCTTGGTTTCAGGTTCTTTACAAGCTAAGTAGCCACGCAGTTCCGACAGAAGAGATAAAAGACTATAAAAAATAAATCCAAAATAAATAAAATAATAATAACAAAATCAAAACATTTATAAAAATAATGTTGACAAAGTCGTATCATTCATATTGCATCATAAGTGGAAAAAACAAGAGAGAAAATAAGTGCGTAAGGAAAGTATGCATACGCATCATTTTAATAAACCCTTAAAAAATGGGTCTTAGAGTCGTTTTTTGGGAAAATTACTGGGCCAAATCCCCTTCGGGTGTTTGCAACCTGATTCCTCACCTTTTTCTCTTAGTTTTGATATGCTGTGCGTCCCAATCGGACAACCCAGTCAAAAGTTATCGCACTTTGAACATCTACTGCCCTTTTGTACTGGTGCATGCATAAATACATTCATTCTAGGGAGCACTAGATATCCCTAAGACAATGGCAAAAGAGGCCCCGAGCACATTTGTGACCTTCGCAACAAGGAAGGGACAAGTGTACTAAGGTGTGATGGTGATTGCCATTATACTTGTCAAAATCTGTGATGGGGAATGAACCATTGCACCAAGGTAGGTAGGATACCCCACAAAGCATAAGCTTTAAGGAGGATACCTAAGTCATTGTCTTAAGGAATATCCATCTCATAAATCATTCTTTTTAAACAATAAAAATCATTTTGCATTCTAGAAAGCGGCTGGTATTCTTCACGCTCTCATTCGCATACAAAAAAAAAAAATACAAAATCCTAAACACTATCATACATCATGTTAGAAAATAAAACATGATAATGTTTAGGAAAAAACCAAACACTTGCATACATGCATCCACCAAACTTCATCCTCATAGCATCATCTAGAAGTAGGCAGTCGAAGAAGTGGACATTCCTCAATACCATGTGAAGAGGATAGGGCATTCGCATGCCATACACGGGAAGTAAAAAAGGAAGTACATACAAATTTTAACTAACCTGTGCGTTCCTTTAGGGCTTTTCACCTTTAAAATGTGCTTTGAAACGTTGCATTGAGGAATGTACACTGTCTGGATGAAATAAATAAAATTGTTTGTTTTCATCATCTCTTCAAACGTCTATCACATTCATAAATCGCATGCATTCAGTCTCACTTTAATAAATAATAAGATAATAAAAAGAAAGGATTAATTGATGTGCTTCCCATGAATCGGAATAAGATGGAGAGTAAGCCTTTCGTCATCAAGTTCTCTCCAATGGTTGATCCGCCCAAGGAGGATAACAAGCCTCAACCATTGGATATCCAAGTTAATAAGGAAGAGGGGGCAAGGAGGCCGTTGCATTTATTTATATCTCGAACCAAATAAAGTTGTACTATGGAGATACACAAAAACATCGTCTATCAATGAAGATATCTCCAGCATAGCCGGCATTCGGGGGCAGAATTAGAAGTGGAAGAACCTACATCCCCGAGGAGCTACAAGACAATGCTCCCAAGAATAAAGAAAAAATAAAAAAACCGAAGAAAAACATAATCCAAAAAGGAAATTGAAGAGACTTTGGATTCACGACGCTGAGGAAATTCACGACGCTCCGCCAAAGAGACAAGCTCAGGGTAGGCGACAAGCTAGTCATAGTTTGAGCTAGAGACGACATTCAGATCAGCAAGTCGTTTGCCCTACCTTGAATGGATGCGACTGAAAAGGACATTTGAAATATCTTTTGCCAATACGAAAAGACTTCCCCAACAATATGAAGGTGACCCACATGATGAGAAAATAGGGGTATCGCCCAAACCAAGGGCTCATTAGAAACTCTCAAGGAATAACGGAGCCACCAGATTTTAAAGACAATCCTTTAAAGCAATGGCCTAGGGCATTACCCTACAAAGGATCAAGCTACATGGAGAAAAGGGAAGTCTCCCCTCTGCAGCTCAAATCAGATTTTCCCATATGGAGGGGTTCAAGCGTCAAAAGCGACTCTAGTCATTAGGTGTTCTCCTTCTGATTCTTAGGGTTTGTAAATCCAATGACTATTAGAGATTATTCCTCGGGGCTAGCCCGACCCCCGAGCATTGTAGGGCACATATTTCCCTATTAATTACAAAGAATGTCATTCTTACTATCTGCTTCTCTTCTTGTTATTCATGTCTAAACCTCATTAATAACCATGTTTAAGCAAACATTTTCAAAAGTGCGTCAAAGTAATCAAACTGCGCCATTGACCAAAATAAAAGTCAAATCCATCACTACTGATTGACTAGAAACACAAAATAAAGTTTTACCTCGTCATAAATAAAGCCATGTTTCGCCAATGTTGTGCAAAAAGAAAACAAAAATCAAAAGAAGCCCATAAAAGCTAAAGGCCAAAAAGAGAGGGCAAGATACCCGGTAGGAAACCCACAAAGGGGGCTACGCAAAAGTTAGGGTAAACCCGCTAGGAAACCCGAACAACCATAAAGGGTAGCCTAGGCAAAAATTAGGGTTACAAAATAAAGTCCGCTAGGTTTCCAAAGCAAGAAAAAAGAAACCTAGACAAAAGTTAGGACAAAACAAAACACAACATCCTAAGCTGAAAACCCAAAGGGCAGACTAGGGAAGTCAATCAGTCATAGCAAGCCCCATAGAATAAGACGCCACTCCATAAACAAAATGTTGTTTAAACTAGCCTAAACACTCTAACCAACCTTGGCTAGTCGTGCTTACAAAAACCATTTTTTGTCAAAATAAAACAATTCTAAAACACAAGCCTTTGAATTAAATATCCTATTCTTTCTCTTCTCTTGACCCTTACTACTACGACATTCTAGTAAGTAGTAGGGAAATGTGGAGATAGTAATCAATAAGAGGATCGACATCCCCAAGGAAAGGGAGGGGCGCACTAACATGGCAAGTCGCTCTACAATTAACACAATCATTCTTCGGTCATGAAAAAGTCAAAGACGGCAAAATCGGTACAGCCTATCATGTCGACAAAAAGCACATAACGTCGGAAGCTCATCAGAAGTAAAAGCACATTGGTTAATCCTTTTGAAAAATTAATTGAAATAGTATTATAGGATGCATATCGCAGACATTGCATGCATATGATAGGCTCCTATCTCTCAAAAAAGAAGAGAAACAAAAAATGACAATAAAAAGAATAATGCCTGCCAGGAGATTCTTAGGCAAAAGTTAGGGTAGCCCGCTAGATCGAAAACCCGCAAAGGGCGGTCTAGGCAAAAGTTAGGGCATCCATAAAAAAGGAAAAAGCCCGCTAAGATATCCTAGGCAAAAATTAAGGCAGCCCGCTAGATCGAAAACCCCAAAAGGGCGGTCTAGGCAAAAGATGAGGCTAAACCAAAAAAATGAATAAAAGAGAAGGGCCCTTCATCATAATCATAAAAAAGGTCCAGCAGGAGAATGCCAGTCACTTTTCCAGATGCATCAATCAAAAAGAAAAGATTGCATTTAAAGCATCCACACACAAGTAGTCACACAAAACGACTTTGTCAAGGTAAAAAAATAAAAAATCACTTCAAATAAAAAACAAAAACAAAAAGCATTCATGCATATAAGGAGAATAGCTCCATGTTTGGGATTGAAAACAGGATCACCGAGACTGAGTCTCCAAATAATTCCCTCAAGAAAACATAGCAAGTCATCAATCAAGCGACTCAGCAAAATAAGAGCTTCCGGAAATCAAGAGCTTTAGCTACCATCCTTCTACCCAGAAAAAGAAGGCACACATAAGAAGTCTTCAAACATTTTTCAAGAAAGAAGAGCGAGTTGTCATCATTAAATAAGCTCAAAAGAAATAAGAAGCTTCCAGAAGCCAAAGCTCCAGTCATCATTTTTCTACCCAATAAAGGAGGGCACAATCATCAAACATCATAAAAGAAAAGCCGACGGAAAGGTTTAGTCATCACCAAGAGGATCCCTTCCTACTCTGAAGGCAAAACAAAAATACTCCTCACGGTTCAGCATTACCACCACATGAGTCATCAAGCACACTCACCCAAAGTCTCCTCCACACTCCCTAACGGAGAATAAAGGCTCCAAGAGCCCATCATCATCATCATCAACAGTCAAAAGAGTCTGATCTCCATACCATCAAGAGCTCAACATAAAGAGAAAAAAGAAGAAAACCCTTGCATCCCCAGTGGATATCCAAAAGAAAGGGTCGCAACAGAGAAGGTCGAATAAAAATCCCCAAGTGGATCTCCCTACAAAAAGGATGAATAAGGAAATCTCCATCCTCAGTAGAATAAGAGCTTCATAAGGTCAGCTCGCATCAACATTAATCAAGGAGCCAAGACTCCATCCCAGAAAAATCGGATCCCCATGGAAGTTAATAATCCCTTGATGGATCACCTAAGAAAATTTTATCCCCTGTGGATCCCCAAAGAGAAGAAAAGCCTGCGTGCATAAAAAGAAACTCAAAAGTAACAAGGCACATGCATTATCCCAATAAAAAAGTCAGATTTCAAAATCGCGATAAAAAAGAGATAAATCGTGGAAAAAGGCAAAATCAAATAAAAATCCTAACTTCCAGGAAATCAAATCCCTAAAGTGGGTCACCGCAGAAAAAGGGAAAATCAACAAAAAAGAGGAATCAGAAATTCCACTCCCCCCAACAGAATAAGAGCATCACAAATGCCAGCTCACACCCACATCAATTAAGGAGTCAAAACTCCATTCCCTCAGGGGGCAAATCAAAATTAGATCCTCGGGAAGGCAATCAATTCCCCAGTGGATCACCAAAAAGAGAAAAATTATCTCCAGTGAGCCTACGACAAAGGCAAATTCCAGACTTACATCCTTAGAAGAGTCATTTGCCTAGGCGTAGGCAAGATCTGGCGAGCAAGAGCCAATTTCCCCAGAAAGGGACATCAACCTATTCGGAGGCAAGCAAGTATGAAGTCTTCACCACTAATGAAGCATTTGCCTACTCAGAGGCATTACCAGAAACTCAATGGATATCCGCCTACTCAAGAGGCGTCACCAAGATCAACAAATCCCCAGAGGATTCCTACCTACATAAGAGGCACTCATCAAAAATTCCCGACAACCAGCAAAGTCGGATGACCACCACAAAAGATCAAAAACAAAGAATCCCCAGCAATCAACAAGCTGGACGAACACCAATAGAATCCCCGGCACAGACCGGACGACAATTCCCAGAAAAGACAAAAAACAAAGACAGAACACATCTCAACAACGGCGCATGAGCTACCCGAGCAGTAAGCCGCCACTACCACCAGTCCTACGCAGTGGACTGTACCAGCCTGATGGGGGGTTCATACCCATCCAGTCCCACACAACGGACTGCATTTACCAGCCTGATGGGGGGTTCATACCCATCCAGTCCCACACAACGGACTGCAACTACCAGCCTGATGGGGGGTTTATACCCATCAACCGAAGGATCGGCTACCGTCAGAAGGAGTATCCCGAGGTTTTACCACGTGTCCACCGAAGGGATCGGCTACGTCAGAAGTAGTATCCTGGAAGTGCACGAACACAGAAATCACTCCCCAGGGAGCCGGCGCATGATCAGAATCAGTAAGCCGCCACCACAGCCAAAGGATCAGCTACCGCAAGATGGAGCATCCGGAGGCTTAACACCAGATGGGGGTGTGTACTCATCGGGCCTTACAAAAGGGGGCTTACCAGACGGGGGTTCATACTCGTCAAACACCAGATGGGGGTGTGTACTCATCAGGCCTTACAGAAGGGGGCTTACCGGGCGGGGGTTCATACTCGTCAAACCACCAGATGAGGGTTCGTACTCATCAGCTGAAGGGGTCAGCTACCGCGTCAAAGGAGCATCCCAGAAGCGCACAACACAACATTTCCCCAGAGGATCACCCACTGCAAAAACGGAGTATCTGAAGGGCAACCGGGCAAGAGGGTCAACTCTTTTACCCTCCAGTCGATCACCTTGGCACAAAAGGCCGGCAGTCGACTGATTGGGTAAAGGGGGGGCAGCTGTAGACCCCAAATCTTGCCTGACCTTCAAATAAAGAGCAGAAGACCTCCTATTTGAAGATGGACGAAGCCTAACAAGCCATTAGGAGAGACTATTAGGCCCCATACTAGGATAGGAGGGAGTTTCTGTACCAAAAAATAAGTTTTCTCGCCTTGTTGGGACGAGACCGCCATTTGGATTTCCCAGACCGCCGTCTCGCCTCAGGCAAGTGGCGAGACCGCCGTCTCGCTTGACGAAACGGCGGTCTCGCCACCTGCGAAGGGCGAGACGGCGGTCTCGCTTCCCCAGACGGCGGTCTCGCCGCGTTTGACAGGGCGAGACGGCGGTCTCGTTGGACGAGACGGCGGTCTCGACCCTGTCACATGAGACCGGCGGTCTCGCCACTGACAGGCGCGAAAACCTATAAATAGGGGTCCTCCCCCCCTCATTTCCACACACCACAAGCTTTAGCTCTCCCTTCTCTCTAAAAACTTCTCTCTAGAATCCCTCCGATGCATTTCCGGAGTTTCTGAGTGTCTTTGAGAGCAGTTTTTCGACGTCTAGAAGAGTTTCCGGCGTCTTGTAGAGTGAAGGGCTGCCAAAACGCACCCAATTTATTGAGAAATTAATAGAGAAAGCTTGCTTCGGAGGTTTAAACTCTCCCTCTTTACTTTTACTGCTTTAATTTTAAATTATGCAATAGATTAGGGCCATGTAGTCATAATTTTAAATTTCGCAAAATAAAAAGGGCAAAAGCGTATTTTTCCGGTTTATTTATCAATAAAAAAGCTGGCTTGTCATAGGGAACCCGAAAGGGGCGTAGTAAAGGAACTAATACTTCCTTTACCACGTAACTAACTCCCTTACCCAACTCTGGTTCTAATGACCAAAGTTGGTTTTCGAAAACCAACGCCTTTCAAAAACCTTTCCCGATGTTTCCGGTAAAAACATCGGTGGCGACTCCATAGAACCCAAAATAAATAAGTCCTTGGGTTAGCCCGGCCATCGGACAACCCAAGGACACCTTTCGAAAACCTCGCCCCTAGGTTAGCCCGGTTATCGGACAACCTAAAGGCGTTGTAACCACCCATAAAAAACGCGAAAACTAGAGGGTCGAAAAAACCATCGCGTCGCTCCGACCGCCTCTTTTTTTACGACGGCGACATTGACATTCTACAAGCTTGTACAATTTGTTGTCTCCATTACCCAGGTGTGTCTGTTCTTATTTTTATTACCTTCATCCTTTTTGCATTGGTTGAAAAGGAGGTGTTTTTCATCCCTAGTGTGATTCTAGGGAGGTGTTCATCCTTAGTGGGATTCTAAGGAGGTGTTTTCATCCTTTGATTTGTTCAGAGGAGGTGTTCATCCCCAGTGGGATTCTAGGGAGGTGTTCATCCTTAGTGGGTTTATAAGGAGGTGATTATCCTTTTAATTAGTTTACTTTGTACTGGTTCTTCTGCTGAGTTGATTGTAATTTGTAAACTGAATTTGAAAGATAGTGAATGGGGAGTCACTCTTGTGTTAAGAGTTGACTGGGAATTGGATGTAGGGTTGGCTATACCCGAACCAGTACAAATCTCTGTGTGCTCTTCTCTTTCCCTTATGTCTTTCCCTTATCTCTTTCTCCTTTCCTGATTATATTATTGCTTCCGCTTTAACAAATTATTGACTCACAAATAAATTTTTAATTTGACATCTATTTTAATTTGTGCATCTATTCACCCCCCCTCTAGATGTCATTTGTCTAACAAGTGGTATCAGAGCTTGGTTAGATAAGATATTTCTAAATGATCTGTCAAGATGTCTATGCAGAATCAGGTTTACAGGGAAGGAGCCTCAATAAACAGACCACCATTATTTAAAGGAGAAGACTATCAGTTTTGGAAGGCAAGAATGAAAATATTTTTACAAACACTAGATTATGGTGTTTGGGATGCTGTACTCAATGGTCCTTACATTCCGATGAGAACAATGGAGTCTGGAGTTGTTCCAAGGACTTTTGATTAATGGACGCCGGATGAAAACAAGCGTGCCCAATATGATGTAAGAGCCCGAAACGCTATTGTTTTTGCCTTAACTCGTAATGAATTTTTCAGGGTCTCACAATGCAAGACAGCAAAAGAAATATGGGACACTCTTGATGTAACACATGAAGGAACAAATGAAGTAAAGCGAGCACGTAAGAACACACTCATCCAGGAGTATGAATGATTTCAAATGCAGCAAAATGAAAGCATCACGGATTTCCAAACACGCTTCACACATATAGTAAATCACTTGAAAGCATTAGGAAAAAGTTTTGACAATGAGGAGTTGAACACAAAGATCTTGAAATCCTTAGATAGGAATTGGCAACCAAAGGTCACTGCTATTACAGAATCAAAGGATCTCACAAAAATGAATATTGCTACTCTATTTGGAAAGCTGCAAGAACATGAGATGGATCTACAAAGGTTAAAGAACGGTGAACAGAATCAAACCAAGATGATAGCTCTAAAAGCAGAAAAATCTTCACAAGACGAAAGCGAAAATGAAGGTAAGTTTTCGGACTCCGATATGTCTCTTTTTGTTAAACAATTTTCTTGCTTTATGAAGAACAGGAAAAAGAAACAGCAAAGAAAGGAGAACAAAAATAAATTTCATTGCTATGAATGTGGAAAACCTGGTCATATCAAATCCGACTGTCCGGAACTTAAGAAAGAGAAGAAAGATGTGAAAGATAAGAAGAAAGAGAAGAACGATACCTATAAGAACAAACACAAAACTTATATTGCTTGGGAGGATAATGATTCTTCCACAACACAAGAGAGTTCTTCCGAAAGCAGTGATGGAGAAGAAGAAGCAAATCTTTGCTTGATGACAAAAAGTGATGATGAAGCCTCATCATAGGTAAGTAGTACAAATTCCTTAAATGAATATGATGAGTTATTTAAAGAATATCAAGATATGTATGAAGGTTTTACCAAGTTATCTAAGAAATACAATGCACTTAGGCAAAAGTTTAATGCATTAGAAAATATTGTTGGTATTCTTGAAAAAGAAAATGAGTGCTTAAAGAAAGATGTTGAGAAATCTAAAACTTTGTCTAAAAATAAAGAAGTTGTTAAACCTTGTGAAAATTGTAATCTTTTGGAAAATGAGATTTTCAAGTTAGAGAAAATAATAAGCAATTTTTCAAAATCTTCTGAAAATCTTGATTCGATATTAGGTTATCAAAGAGGAAATTCTAGCAAAGCTGGACTTGGTTACAAACCCAAAGAAAGTCTAGAACCTCATAAAACTATTTTTGTGAAAGAGTCAAGGAAAACAAATGTGAAACCAGTTTCAAAAACTTTAAGAAACGCATTTAGACCTTTTCAAAGAAAACCAACATGTTTTTATTGCATGAAATTAGGTCATACATCAAATAGATGTTACATAAAACATTTTGGCATATCTAATGGCAAATATGAATGGGTGCCTAAAGGAACAAAGCATTTATACATGTCTAGATGATAATTTGAGCATCTAATTGATTATCAGAATTGAAATTTTTTTCTTGTTGTCATAATCAATTATGTTGACCAACTTTGAAATTTGAAAGTTTGAATTTTGAAAATTTGAATTTATGAAAATTTGAAATTATAAAGTTTGAAATCTTGTAATTTGAGATTTTTGAAATTTGAAATTTTGCAGTTTGAGATTTGTTTTTGCAATATGAGATTTTTGAAATTTGAAATTTTGCAATTTGAGATTTTTGAAATTTGAAATTTTGTAGTTTGAGATTTTGAAATTTGAAATTTTTGCAGTTTGAGATTTTTGAAATTGAATTTGAATTGGAATTTGAAATTTGAATTTGAAATTTGGGATTAGAAATTAGAAATTTGAAATTGGTTGGAATTTGAATTTGAAATTTGAAATCTAGAATATGAGTGCATTTGAATTTGAAAGCTGCCTAAATAAGAAGACTGCAATGGAGGGAAACTATTGCATTTAATTCCATTATCTCTATAATCATTTTATTCCCCTATCTTTCTCTCTCTTCATTTGTCTTGGGTATCCTAGATATTGTTTCCTTAATATTATATTCTTCTCTATGACACTTTTTAATGCATTATCTTATCTACCTTGATTTATATACTAATATGTACAAATTTCTTCTCAGTTTCTATTGCAATATTTTTCATAATTATTAATGAAACATGAAAATATTTTGATGATATTAATCTATCTGAAACAAGGGGAGATTTTTTTCTTATAATATTTTTTTTTAATTATCAATGAAATAGGGAGATATTTTGATGATATTAATCTGTGTGAAACAGGGAAGATTTTTTCTTATAATATTTTTTTATGATTATCAATGAAATAGGGGGAGATTTTTTGATGAATTAAAATCTGTGTGAAATTATTTCCTATCTAAATTAAACAAGGGGAGTTAAGAGAAGTATTTGCTCATATGAGTTAGGGGGAGTCTTGTTATTAATATATCCAGGCGGAGATTAAGAGACTCTGACACTTGATACAAATCTGTGTTAATCTTGAGC
This sequence comes from Sphenostylis stenocarpa, assembly GCA_963425845.1. Taxonomy (NCBI): domain Eukaryota; kingdom Viridiplantae; phylum Streptophyta; class Magnoliopsida; order Fabales; family Fabaceae; genus Sphenostylis; species Sphenostylis stenocarpa. The sequence goes on along the minus strand of OY731404.1, from coordinate 18,892,513 downwards.
TGACAATATAGAGTCAAGCATTTTAATTCATTTCAGGTGTTTCCTTGATCATCATCAAAAATGGGGAGATTGAAAGCAATGAGGGGGAGATTGATGGGAATGTTCCTGCATTCCCAAGAGATGATTTTGATGATGATTCAAGTCAAGTACATTCAAGTCAACACCATTCAAGATGAATTTAAGGACAATCTGAATTTATGACTTAGGTGACAATGTGAAACATTTCCTTACATGCCCAATATATGTTTTTGATAAAGATGATGATTCAAGCAAGCCCAAGATGATTCCTGAAGACTAGATAGAGTCTTAGAATACTGGATATGGAGGTACAAGTTGATGAAGTAATATTATGCATAAGCCTCCAAAGCACAAGTGTGATAAAATTCATAACATGATATTTTTCACTGTCATAATTAATTATGATGCACCAGAAATGGAAAAATGATTTTCTCTATCATAATTAATTATACTGGTAATATAATCAATTATGGCAATTCAAATTTGAAAAATATATCCGTTTTAAAGAATAAATGTTTTTGAATACGTCCTGATTTTCTCTATGATATTATTAATGTCCAACGGCCATTTTCTGATGCTATTTTTCTATTTAATTAAGTTTTGATGAAAAATAAAAAATACACAATTACAGAATTTGAAAATACAATTTACATTCAATCAGTTTTGAGAAAAAAATTATGAACAAGGCAACAGAGATATTTTACACATTTTGAGAAAACCCTCTTCTCTACTGCCTTCTGTGCTTTCATTGTTAATCACACTTGTTCTTGGAGATTGACATTCTACAAGCTTATACAATTTGTTGTCTCCATTACCCAGGTGTGTCTGTTCTTATTTTTATTACCTTCATCCTTTTTGCATTGGTTGAAAAGGAGGTGTTTTTCATCCCTAGTGTGATTCTAGGGAGGTGTTCATCCTTAGTGGGATTCTAAGGAGGTGTTTTCATCCTTTGATTTGTTCAGAGGAGGTGTTCATCCCTAGTGAGATTCTAGGGAGGTGTTCATCCTTAGTGGGTTTCTAAGGAGGTGATTGTCTTTTTAATTAGTTTACTTTGTACTGGTTCTTCTGTTGAGCTGATTGTAATTTGTAAGCTGAATTTGAAAGATAGTGAATGGGGAGTCACTCTTGTGTTAAGAGTTGACTGGGAACTGGATGTAGGGTTGGCTATACCCGAACCCATATAAATCTCTGTGTGCTCTTCTCTTTCCCTTATCTCTTTCTCCTTTTCTGATTATATTATTGCTTCCGCTTTAACAAATTATTGACTCATAAATAAATTTTTAATTTGTGCATCTATTCACCCCCCTCTAGATGCCATTTGTCTAACACACTCCTGTTGTCATAGAAATTTGCTGCAGAAAGTGGTGTAGTCACAGAATTACTTGCTGGAAAATTGGACCAAGTATGTTGTGGAAAACATCAAACACTTGGAGCACACCAAAAGGAAGACCAAATCATTTTCGGTCCAGCAGCTCACAAATATAAGGCAACATCAAATTAAGGAAGCAATTAGCAAGGAAATGATCAACAAGCATTGAACAAAAAGGAAAAGAAAACCGGACACAAATTTAGAAGCAAATTACCTACAGATATAGTGAAGAAAAAAATTTCTACTTAAGCATGCAACCAAGAAAAGAAAAGATAACCTAAGCTCTAGATACCAAATGATATGAAAACATGCAATTTAAGTAGAGAAATTAAAAAGAGAGAAGTGGAAACATAAAGAGGAAGCTAAGCAATTATGCAATTAAAAGAAGAAATTGATAAAATGGAAGAGAAGAGAAAAAGGAAACTTATGAAAGGTGTTCACACCACTTGGAAGAAGCTCCCAGATAAGTGAAGGATGGTGATCGCCACTTGCTTCATGACAAGATAAGATCACAAAATTTCAACTAATAGATAATCTTTATCTTAAGAGTTTGCAAAATGCAAAAACTAACTCTTATTCAATTTCAAGTGTGAGCATACAAGAGGAGTAGGGACTTTATTTATAGGCTTAGGAGCACAAGTAATGGGCATGAGCTAGGAAATGTAGAACTTTGGAGCAACCAAGGGAGAAGTTCCACATCTCCCCACTACTTGTTCTCCTAAGTGTTTATAAGCCCAAAAAACACTAAAACAACAAAAATAATCTAAGGTTAACTAAAATAAGCTAAAACATGTAAATGTGTCAAGAATACAAGCTCAAAATCTTATACTACTTTTTTTAGGAGAATAAGTAAAAAAACAAGAAGATAGTCTTATTCATACTTCGTATTACCTTTTTATTTTCTTCTTTTTGTGCTCCATCTATGATCACATCACCTAGGATAGTGAGTAAGGAGAGGAGGAACATCCATAAATAGAACCTTCATGTTTGTATATTTGACGCTTTTGAATTGAATGAGTATTGAGTATGTACTTGCTTTTAAAGCTTGTCCCCTTACTAGTTCTCTTAAGTCTTTAAAATTAGGAGTAATTTTCTCCTACCCTTCCTACAGGGAACCTTTTTAAGGGGCTTGTATCAGTTATCTTGAAGAACTTGGGGAATATTTTTAACCTTTTGGGGTACTCATGGTGACTTCCATCGAATTGGTTCTAGGAGGACCTTGCTTCCATCTAACATTGAAATGTGAGATTTATTTTTGGTTTCTTTGATTTTTTTTTTTTTTTCAGATTTGGTGTGTTGTTACTTGTTAAAGGCATAAGATCTATGCTTTGGTGTTGCTTAACAAATGGAGGCTCGGTGAGGAAGGACTTTGGTTTGTTGTACAACAAGAATAATGCATTACAAAATTTGATTTTGAGTTTGGATACATCGTAGGGAAGAGGATACAATCTTACAGGGAAAATAATATCACATTAATTATACTATAACTGATATAAAAAGAAAAATCTTTTTACGTAGTCTGAAATTATATAGATTGACATAAATATTTTTTTTTAACCAATGTAAAATATATATGATGTAGTAATGAGTATAACACTCATATATATATATATATATATATATATATATATATATATATATATATATATATATATATATATATATATATATATATATATATATATAACATAAAATATGAATTTGAGAAATATTTACTTAGAGAATAAGTTTTTAATCCTTATTCTTAACATCTAATGAATTAAAATTAATTATTATTTTAGATTAATAATAATAATAAAATCAATTCTTATTTTAGAAATGAATAAATCATATTTATCTTATAATTTACATATTAAAGAATTATATATGAAATAAAATTAATTTTATTGATATAAATTAAATTTTAAAAATATATATTTTACTTCTATTTAAAATTATTTTATTGAATTAAGTAATTAAGTAAATATATTATAATTTATTTATTTGATTTTCAATCACTTCTTGTCACATTTAAAAATATAAATTAAATTGAATTTATTAAATTTTTTTACTTGACCTATTAGGCCATATAAACTTAAATTGAAAAGCTTATTTTAATAACCTTAATTAATTATAAAGTATAAAAAATAAAATATTTTGAACGTGAAAGAACAAATTTTTTCTATCGCTTAAAATTAAATTACAGTCAAATATTATTGATCCAAAATTAATTAATATATCATATTAAAAAATATAAAAACATATGTAATATTATTTGTTTAATTAATATAATTGCTAATTTTGAAAATTTCAAATACTATTATATTCATGAGATTTATTTTGTAATTTGTTTTCATCTATATAATTTAGGTTATATGTTCTTTCTTCTCCTCTTTAAATTTATATATTTTATTTAGTTTTTCTTAAATATAAGTAAAATTAATTAAAAATATATTTTTTTCTCGGTTTCATTTCTCCCAAATATATACTTAAATTTTAATGTATGAAAATAAAAATGGTGTAATAATAATAAAAAAAAAGGGACATAAGTCCTCTGTATGTTGCTGGTCATAAATAAATTGTACGGCCTAATAAGAAGTTAAATTTATTGCTTCGTTGCAGAACCGGGTGTGAGATTTGTAGAGTCTTCCTGAAGCGGTGCCTTGCTTCTACAACGCTGACACCGAGCATTTGTGGTTCTTTGTTTTGCGTCTGAGAGCTTATTCTCTTCGTTTTTCTCTTTGGTCGTGCTTCCTCTTCCAAATGAATATGCAATACGTGAAGCAATTGCTCCGTAATATCTGTAAGTTCTCTTTCTTCTGTTCTCCATTTTAATTCCCCAAGGTTCAATCTACTGCTGCATTTGGTACAGTGCAACCACAGTAACAACGTTTTTACTCTGCCTACTGTATGTGAATTAAAATCATGAATCGCCATTTAGTGGAAAAGAATCTGCTAATATGGAACGACATTGATTTTAGATTGTGGATTAGGAATTGAGATGGAGGGTGTTTTTAGGGATCGAGACCATCATTTATTCTTCATGCATGTCCACACTTCCTTATTTCTATTTGTTGTAGGATACAATAGATACAGTAACACCCTTGATTTGTTTCAGATTGATTGCACATAATCCCTTGCTTATGTTTCCGGCGACTACTTCCCATATAATGTACACAATGTAATGTTTATTAAGTGCATTAGCGAAACGTATAAGGGGTGTCGAGAGTAGTGTTATTCAAACAATTAAGGAGATTATTGTAATATTAACGATGGTTGATGTAATGTTTTTCAAACCATTAAGAGAGTTAATTGTAGGGACAGGTAAAAAGAGAAAAGTGTGTTCAATCTTGAAAAAATCTCTCGATTGTTTATTCAACATATGTCTGCTACAAAATTCACTATTAAATAATGCCAGTGAATTTGTCTTAAAAGATCGTGTTTCGTTGTTTAAAACCAAATATGGTGATTTTCTTATAAACATGTTTTAATCCAAACAAAATTTACTTTGTTTCAAACCCAATTGTAATCAAAATTAATTTTACAAAATCGAGATATGTGAATGTGAAGTTTACAAACACTCACCCTACTACACATTAAGCAGGCAATACAGTAGTTTCCTGATTTTAAATTGTGAATTAGGAATTATTAGGAGTTATTTAATATATTTTACATATTTGAATATTACTTAATATTTGAACTTATAATTCATGTAACACAGTCTGCCACCTTTTGCTTTTCATATGATCAATGGGCATCATTGAAACTCTTGCTTTTTATATATATTTTTTTCTAAATTATACATGAGTGAGAGCTTACCACTGATGTGGAACTTGGGGAAGCCCGCAAGTGGCCCCCCAGGGAAGGAAGCTGGGTGGGGCATTGCATGGTCTGAACCCACACACTCATTGCACTTGTCACAGGTTCATATAGCTTTATCAACTGAGCAGTGTCTAGAGGACAACAGAACATTTGTATCCAAATCAAGAAACAAGATAAGCCAAAGGAAAACCAGAATGAATTGATATTTTGAACAAAGAAACCACAATACTAAACTATCCCAAGAGATATATTGCTCTCCAAAGAATACTAAGCCTCCCACCAACAAGAATGAATAATTCCCCCCTTTTGGTATGTTACAATATTATTTATGTATCCCTCCTATACCCGTATGAACTAACCAGTGCTAACTAACTCACATTCCATTTGTCTTTGCTCCTTTTCCTCTCTTTCTATAGTACACATCCCAAGGTTTTTACTCAAGTTTCTCATTTAACACCTGGACCTCCTTATCGGGTATAATAATACCACCCCCTGAGAGATTTTAATATTCTTCAATATATAGATGATAGCAATCCAATTATTTGTACATAGAGAATTAAGAAACTAACTCACGACAAAAGATATAGTTCATCTTCCCAACCAATATTCTATACTTATGGGACCTTAGAGTGACTCCCCCTGATTAGGTAGGAATTTGGCATTGGAATTCATGGGTGTGCCAGTAGACTTTGAACTCATTAACCCAACTTCTTTCTAAATTTCTAATGCATACTTTCTTTGAGAAGTAATAATTTCATTGTTAGATTATGCTACCTCAATCCCCAACAAATGTTTGAGTTTGCTAAGGTCTTTGGTCTGAAAGTGGTGACAAAGGTGTTGCTTCACTTATGAGATGTCATGGTGATCACTAAATGACAAATATCATCAACATATACTACTAGACAAATATATCCAACACTTGAGTGACGATAGAATACTAAATGATCTGTCTTGCTACGAGTCATATCAAATTGTAGAACAATAGTGCTAAATTAGCTAAATCAAGCCCTAGGAGACTGCTTGGGACCATATAAAGATTTGCGAAGATGACATACCAATTTAGAAGACTCTCCTTGAGCAACAAAACCTAGAGGTTGCTCCATATAAATATCTTCCTGCAAATCACCATTAAGAAAACATTACTGATATTCAATTGATAAAGAGACCAGCATTGAAGAACAATCATGGCTATGAATAAGCAAACAGAGGTCATCTTTGCAATTAGAGAAAAAATGTTACCATAGTTCAACCCAAAAATTTGTGTATAACCTTTAATCACTAAGCGAGTTTTGAGACAATCAATAGTACCATTAGGACCAACTTTGATAGTAAAAATCCACTTGCAGGCAACAAAATATTTTCCAAAAGGATAAAGGAATGAATTCCCAAGTACCACTATTCTGAAGTGCACTTATGTCATCAAGCATGTTCTAACTTCAATTAGGATGGGTTAAGGATTCACCTACAAATTTTGGAATTGAGAAAGAAGAAATAAAAAAATAGACAAATATAAAGTGATGACGATAACTTATGATAACTCAAAGCAATATAATAAAGAGAGGATTTACGGGTAGAGCGTATACCTTTACAAAGGGTAATGGGAAGATCAGAATCAATAGGTATTTACGATTGTTAAAGAAAATAGTAGAGAGAGATATGAATAAAATCCCATATATGTATAGGGGAGGAACAAATATCATATAGATATCATGATTCTTGTTGGTACAAGAGTCCTTACCCTTAACATTATATCTTTCTCAATCCCCCAACAAAATAACTAAGATATGGACTCTCTAGAAGCCTAGGAACTTGTGAAGCCAAGACCTTAAATCGATCAATGAAAGATTCCACTTAATCCTCTTGTTTTATCAACTTCAACTCTTTAGAAGGTTTGTCTAATTGATCGGCTCCAAACCTTAGGATTAGGGTTTGCTTCATGTTTTTCCATGTGGGTTCTTCTTCTTCCCTCCACAAGTTGAACTAGTTGATCATACTTCCCTCCATATAAATTTTAGTGAGTCTCACCTTCCCCATCTCTGTCATGCAAAAATCCGCCTTGCTAGGTTTTCGCGATTGAATGATAACAACTCAACCTTTTTGGCACAAAAACAAAATGCTGAGTCAATATTTGTTGACCCAATGTTCTTGCCATTTACCTCTCCTCTTCATTTTCCATGCAACTAATTTCCCCCTTCTTGAAGTGCGTTCAATCTGTAAATTTCCCTAAGCAAAGCTTGTTATGTTGCATTCATTTCAGGCATTTTCTCAAAAAATGCCGCTTGTGACACTTAGAATGATCCAATGGAAGTATCTTATTTTGCACCTGGGTTTCAAGAATGTCTACCCTCTTGTTCATTCTTCTATTCATGTGGTTTGTATCTCGTAGATGTTGGGTTATTCAAGTGTGAGTCTAAGTCCCACATTGAGTATGAATGAGAAAGTTGAGCAACATATAAGGAAATAAAACTCATAATCTAATGTCTTAAGGTTTTGTATTGAGAGTGATGTCAATCTTTTATGTGGATTGAGTTCATGTCTCATTGGTGAAATTTCTCCCTGGTGAATCCCCCTCGAAAGATCTAACAGTGGTATCAGAGCCGATGGTTTGTATGGTTAACTGATAGTTTAAGAGTGGTCTTTGTATCGAAAATCTTCCTAACAGTGTGTTAGGTAAGCGTGTCCCATTATGATGAACGGCGGTACATTATGTGAAAAGACTCATACTTGAGGGGGAGATTGTTGGGAAATCCAAGTAGGAGTCTAAGTCCCACATTGAATAAGAATGAAAAAATTGAGCAACATATAAGGAAGTAAGAACCATACCCAATGTCTTAAGGTTTTTGGTTGAAGATGGTGTCAGTCTCTTATGTGGGTTGGACTCATATCTCATTAGTATTGTTTCTCCTTAGTGAATCCCCTTGAAAGATCCAATAGTGGTATTAGAACCGATGGTTTGTGTGGTGACCGGCAGTTTGAGAGTGATCCTTGTATCAAAAGTCGTCTTGAATATAGGTTAGGTAAGTATGTCCTGTTAGGATGAACGACGGTACATAGAAGGACCACTAGTGAGCTCGAGGGGATGTACCAATGTGAAGGGACTTACACTTGAGGGGGAGATTGTTGGGTAATTCAAATGTGAGTCTAAGTCCCAGTTTGAGTAAGAATAAGGAAGTAAAATCCATAACCCAATGCCTTAAGGTTTTGGGTTGAGAGTGATGTCAATCCCTTTTGTGAATTGAGCTCATGTCTCATTGGTGTTATTTCTCCAAATCAAGATAAGCCAAAAGAAAACGAGAATGATTTGATATTATTGAACAAAGAAATTGGGATATTGAAATATCCCAAGAGCTATATCACTCTCCGCATAGTACTTGGCCTCCCTCCAACAAGAATAAATAATTTCCCATTTTAGTATGTTGCAATATTATTTAGAAATCCCTCCTATATTGGAACTAACTCAAATTCCATTTGTCATAGCTCCTTTCCCTCTCTTTCTATAGTACACATACCAAGTGTTTGGCTTAAGTTTCTCATTTAACACCTGGACCTCCTTATTGAGTCTAACAGTTTACTTGTGGAGTTTATGTCATTTATGCATAAGAATAGTTGAAAGATGCCCAATGCCCAGTAAATTTGTTGTTACCACTCTGGTTATGGGTTGATGCTATAATGGTTCATGAAGAACTATTTCAACAAATGTCTTATCGGAATGGGTCCCAAGTTTTTATTGCCAAGTATTTAAGTTTCATTTGTTTTTGTTAATACAATATTCATGCTAGGAAATTGTATCCTAATATTCGTATAATCATATATCTATGCTTCAATTGAATGTGCAGATTCTACCAAAATTTTTCTCAACCGAGAAAAACCACATTGGAACAATATGCATAGTGTTTTTATCCGGTTTCATTTGCGAAGGTCAAAAGCTTACAAGGTAGAAGATAAGCTAAAAGAAGAGCAAGAAACACAACAGATTTCTTCCAAATCTGAAGTTAGGAAGGCAGATGGAAATTATGGTATAAGGAAATACATTTCTGATGATGAAGACTCCTCAGATAGTAAGTGGAAGATAGAGATGGCTTGGCTCACAAAGACACTTGAACCAGCTCTGCAATTTTGTAGGCGAGCTCTGCCAACAGGTCTGTTAAGTGTTAAGTCATATTGTCATAACATGTTTCATCTGACAAAGTTCGACAGTTTGCATGGCTGGAAAATTGCGAGTACCTTCCTTTAAAAGCATATTTTATAAATTTAGTTGAGTCATATATGACTCAGTTACATTATACAGGGGTGACACTGCATGAGGCTTCTCTTGGTGGGGTCTAGGGAGGTTTATGTATGTGCTTAACCCTGCAAGTGGAGAGACTACTTCTAAGATTTGAACCTGTGATCTTCAGATCACCAGACCACAGCATTAATGTTGTTCAGAGGCTCGTCCCATGACTCAATAACATTATATGACAATTTATGTATATAATTAGCATATGTTTTTCATGTGCTCCATAACTACTTGATTGTATGTCTTGATTTGGTTTACAATAAAACAGGCTAACTTAGTTTTCCATGTTATGCAGGATATGAATTTGGAAAGAAACCCCCACCAAGCAATCGATCCCTTACAGAAATAATTGCCTGCATCAAAAGGAGTAAGCTTGGAATCCATGATTGGAGCTTGAGTGACCTTACTATTGGCTTGTATTTGATCTATCTTCGGCAAGCTTCTACTCATCCATTTGAAGATATCAAAGGCATTCAGATATTGTCAGAATCAATTGTAACTTCTGAAACTGCATTTTAGAGGCAGAAGGCATATATTATATTTATGTGTTCATAGATTATTGTGATCTTTCACTATTAATGTTAGCAGATCATTACAAATTAGTGTGGTCCAGTCCATGCTTTATTCTTATCATCTCTTACTGAATTTCAGGTGCAAGATCTCATTTATCATATTGAGTTGGCTAAAGGTGCTTATAAGGACAGTCCTAGTAGTCTTTCAAGGAACAGCATGCTAAGAGAAAGTAGTGTAAAAAAATTTGTTAAAAACTCCAGTGTAATGAGGCCTGCATATTATATAGGGGTTGATACCCGAAAAAAGCTTGTAATTTTAGGCATAAGGGGAACACATACTTTTTATGACCTTATCACTGATATACTTTCCTCAAGTGATGGTGAAGTCACATTTGAAGGCTATTCAACCCACTTTGGTAGTGCTGAATCTGCACGTTGGTTTCTCCACCATGAGGTTGAAATCATAAGAAAATGCTTGGAGAAACATGAGGTCGGGATGATCTTACTTCATGTATTTTGCTTTTCATTTCTTTGGTTGTGTGCTTTTCTCACTCAATTCGTGAGATGTCACTAACTCTTTAACAGGGATTTAAGTTAAGACTTGTTGGTCATTCTCTTGGTGGTGCTATAGCTTCTTTATTGGCAATAATGATCCATAGAAAATCATCAAAGGAGCTGGGTTTTAGCCCGGACATTGTATCTGCTGTTGGCTTTGGTACTGCACCATGTGTCTCCAGAGAACTTGCTGAAAGTTGTTCTGGCTATGTATCGACAGTTGTGATGCAGGTATGTTATAACATTTGACTATGTGTTTAATAATATTTGATCTTGAAGAAATTAATTACATCTGTAGTTTTCCTCAGATGAATAATTTTCTTTTCCCAAGATTTGTCTGTATTTTTCTAATGTGTTTCTTTATGACATTGGTTGTTGGAAATGTACAGGATGATATTATACCTAGATTGAGTGTAGCTTCCCTAACAAGGTTCAGAAATGAAATTGTTCAAACCGATTGGTGAGTGACATTTAATTTTTAATCTTGAAGTAAGCAGCCCCTCCCTCCTCTTGTCCATTGATAGGACATGCTGGAAAGCAAGCAACTGCAGCTTTGCTATCATATATTTTTCCTTGTATTTGTAAATTTTTTTAATAAAAGAGATGGGAAACTCGTTGTTTTCAAAGTTGATAATACTAAGTGAGATATGAAGGTGTAACGTGTGTATGGTGATTAATTATTCTAACAAAATTTCGACACACACTTTTGAGCTTCAATATCTAAAATCTATGGCTTCAAAAGCTTAACATGTATTAGGGAGTTAAACAACAAAATGTTTGATCAAGGATTTGATATTTTCTTCAGGATGAGTGTAATTGAGAAAGAAGACTGGAGAGGCGTCACGGATTTGGTTACAAATGCAAAACAGGTTGTGTCTTCAGTGCAAGATGTAGCTCACAAACTAGCTGATTATGCAAATTTCAGGACAAGCAAAAGTTTAGCTGGTAAGCCTTTTTGCTGTACTGGTCCAAAACATAATTGTCTTTGGAGGAGTGAATCTATATTCTACTTATACAGTGACCGATAGAACAAAGAAAGCTACAACTATACAACAAAACTAATTTGTGTGGAATGATTCTGATTTTTCATTCCTTTCCTAACATAGTAAATAAGAGAATGCATCCGCAATTGTAGGTATAGGCAAAAAGGACAGAGAATATATGAAAGGAAAAAGTCAAATAGTAACAAACTTGAGTCAAGCACTTGGTGTAATAAATCCCAATAGACTCAGAATATCAGAATGGGCATAGATGTTTGGGCTAGTGACTTGTTGCTATCAATATCCTCCCTTGGAAAAACAACTTGATCTTCAAACTGATATATAAAAGAAAGTTCAGGTTGAGGCTCCCAACTGGTGTCCTCAAGGGACAAGCCCAACCATTGAACCAAGACTACACAAATGGGGGTCTACGGTCAAGTCCCATTTTTGGAGTCCAAAATGGAGAGAGGTTCCACAATAAGTTGGTTATCAATGGCAGATGGTGGTAGCGAAGCATGAATACCAAGTAGAGGACCTTGATGAAGCTTCAATAACGAAGAGCAATGGAAAAAAGAGTGGATTTGAGAATTGGTGGGGAGCTATAATTTATATGCGACAACACTAATGAGCTCAAGAACTTGAAAGGGATCATAGAAACGTTTGGAAAACTTGTGCAAATGGTTAGAAGTGGAGTGTTGATGGTGGGGCCTCGATTTGACATAAACTCAATCTCTAGAAGAGAATAGGACCTCACATCGCTTGGAATATGCTATGCGCTTCACATTAGCTTGGGCTTTAGTGAGCTTGTGAATAAGTAAAGCATGGATAGCTTTGCGAGCTGACAACAATGCATCAACATCTTCCATAGGAGATGAACCAAGTAAATGTTGGGGAAGAGAAGGGGGAGGTTGACCATAGGTGACCTCATAAGGGTCAATCTAGTGGCTGAATGAACTAGGGTGTTGTAAGACCATTCTACCAAAGATAGAAATTTATACCCCTGAAGATTACTCATGCACAAAATTAGGTAAATATTGTTCCAAGATACTATTCATAACCTTAGTTTGACTGTTGGTCTTTGGATGGTAGGAGGTACTCGTGAGCAATTGAGTGCCACAAAGCTTGGAATAATTTCTTCAAAAATTACTAATGAATATTGGTGGGATATTTGGTAAGGAGGAAGACAAGAGGGAGTTTACAAAAGGAAAGCTAATGGAAATTTTCTTCCCTTCAACCCAAGAGTGATTGAAAACTTTAAAACTCCCAAGTTCTTAAAGAACTTGTTGAAGTTCTCTCTCCAAGGAAGGATCCTTGATGGAGAACTAGAAGAAGATTGCACCCATTTAGACTTTAAAAGAACAAAAAGACAAGTAAAAAGCAAGTTCTATTCTCGTTCTCATTTCAAAGTGTCAAAAAAACGGTAGGGCTCTATTTATTGTTGAGTTTCCCCATTGCACTTTATGAACCAAGCAATGTGGGACTTGAAAATACACATGGTCGAACTCCTCCTTGTATGTAGTGCACATTTTAGGCTAAAATGAGTCTATTCTAGTGAGTGTGGGAGTTGGTTACTCTAATTTCGTATTTTGATTTGACTTCTGTCAACACTTTTGACCATAGCATTTTTTTGCAGATATCCCTTGTTGAAAATGCAAGGATATGATATCTAAAGATTTTGATGATGATACAAGAACAAAAGACTTCAAGATTAGAAGACTCATACACATTTGTAATCGTTTGTAATAACTCTGTTTAGTCAACTTGAGTTTGTAAAATTAGAGTCCAAAATAGACAACATTTAGTTTGTCCACAAAAGTTTAATCTTTTTATCAAAACCGCACTGTGATAATCGATTATCACTCAGGATAATCGATTATCCTGGTAACTCTTGGATTTCTGAAATTGTTTCTAGAATAATTGATTATCACTTAGGATAATCGATTATCTTGGACAACTTTGGTTTTCTGATAAAAGCTTCTGTGATAATCAATTATCTTTAAGGATAATCGATTATCTAAGGTAGTTATGAATTTGAAATTTGAATTTTAATCTAATTTTTGAAAACTCTATTTAAAGGAACTCTCATGCTCTCTAAAAAGAAGAGACAACCTTTTTGATACTCAGAAAGTTAAGAGCTGTGTTTGTTGAGAGAACTTTGAGTAGTAAGCAAAAAGAGGCTTTGAAAACCTAGTGTGGGCAAAAGGCGATAAGAATTATCGAGTGGGATTCTCAGTGGATTGAGTGTTGTGCTGTCTCTAGGAAAGCTTCCTTCATCCTTTGTGGGTTCAAAGGAGGTGTTCATCTCTTGTGTGCTCAAGAGAGGTGTTTTCTAATCCTTTCTATTTGTAATTTGTTTATTTGATTGAATCATTATTTTAGTGATTGAGATAATCCTCTTTTAAAGTGATTAACAATTAGAAGTAGGGTCTTTTGATCTGAACGAGTATAAAATACTTGTGTGATCTCTTTTCTTTTACCTCTTTACTTTTCAAGTGCTTTATTATATTAAAAGAAAGAATCAATACCTTTTAATCGGTAAAATCTTGCGAATTATCTTTAAAGAGACAATTCTTATGAGAAACCAATTCAACCCCCCTCTTAGTTTTTGTCTTAACGTGAACATTCCACTACACGATAGCAATATCCCTTTTGGCTTATTTTTGTTCTATTGGATTCTTCATTTTTAGGACTTCAATTTGTATATATGGAACGTGAAATCAAAATTTGGAGCTATTTGAATAAATTTTAGAAGATGTGACTTCATTCTCTTTTCTTCCATGATTTAGCTGCATTTGTAGCTTGGTTGTCTATGGAGATGACCAAACTTAAGGTCCAATAAGAGGCCCAATTGAGGTCCAATTTTAAATCTTATAGAGGTGGGAAATTTAACCTAACAACACAAAGACTGAGACTCTTCTGATGTCAATCCTTCTTTAGCAAGCCACTTATCTGATTTTTTATCTCTTGCACTTTATTCCCATAAGCGAGGCTATTGTGTAGGCTTGCTCTAGGAAATAAATCTATTTGATGTTCTATTTTCTTCAAAGATGGAGTCCCAAGAGATACTTCTTTGGGAAATATATCATTAATCTCTTAAAAGAATCTTTTGAATTCCATGTGATAAAGAATCAAGTTCATGACTTGTAGCAACAACTGTCTTTTTACAATAATAAAGAAGGAAACTAAGTTATTCAAACATAGAGGAAATTTAAAGATTTTTGTTGAACAATTTATTTGAAGGTTTAAGGGAACACAAACCTCCATACCCTCTTCCTTTTCACCTTTTATTGTTTTAACTTGGGCTTCTTTTTCCTTTCTCTTTTCTCTCCAATTTTATTTTTTATTTTTATTTGGTCCTCTCTCACTTGTGGAGGTGTGAGAGGACACAAGTATTTTGTTTTTATTCTTTGTAAAAAAACCTATTTTATTGGTGAGACCATCATAGATAGTTTGCTTATCAAATTGTCATGGTCTTCCATGTAAGATATGCCTAGCTTCCATAGGAATTACATCACATAAAACTTTATCTTTGTAATTGTCTAAGAAAATGGGTATACTTACTTATTAACTGTTATACCACCATCATTGTTGAGTCATAAAAGTCTGTACGGTGGAGGATGGGGTGTAATAGTTAAGGCTATGATGGAAAATTTCTTCCTCTTTCCACCAAGTAGAGTTCGGACCACCCTACACCAAGAACACCCAAAGTGTTGTCAAAATTCTTTCCCAAGTTTCTCAAGAAACTCAACACTAACTCCTCCAAGGAAGGTTCCTTATTTAGGAGAGTAGAAGAAAGAACTCCCAGAGAGACTTGAAGATAAACAAACAATAAATGCAAGTTCCACACACTAAACCTGATTTCATTCAAATATGTTAAAAAAGCTACACAAGGTGTCATATATTGTTGTTCTCTCTCATTCACTCAATCTCCTAGAGGATGTGAGACTAATTTGGCATTATAAAAGTGTTGGCCGAAGTTCTCATCTACAAAGGGTTCGAGTCTCACATCTCTTTCTTTTTAGATAATTCAAGAGTTTATATATGTTTTTGCTCTCAATAGTGACAACCAAGAATTGAATTGGACCTTCTAGCTTGTAGCTAACTCTTTGGCCGAGAATATGAGGGGAAAAGGTGCAACTCCTTTTGTTCCAGTCAAGTGTTAATCCTTGCTCCTTTCTTTTGATGTTTCGCTCCCTCCAAGTCCCATATAGCTTGGGATAAGTGTTCCAAGTGTTTATATATAAGGTAGTCTCCATAATGTGCAACCAAGTGGAGTAAGTGAAGGAGTGGTCGTGGTTCTCTCCATGTGAGCGTCCCTAAGTGCTGGATTGTTGCCTTGTAGCTGCAGCTCTCCTTGAAACTCTTTGATCAAGTGTGTCCTACAAAAAAGAAAATGAAGGTCTTTATAATTTTATACAAGACTAAAGGTAGAAGAGGATTTTAATATGAAAGACTCTAAAGGAGGAGGGCTCTTGGGGAAGCTTCCTCCTCGCCATGGCCCTAGTAAGGGGTCCTATGTATGTTCTAATCTATGGTCCTCCATGAGGCTAGCTTGTCTACCAATATAGAACTACAACAATTATAATAAGAGTCACCATCCACAATAGAAAAACAAGTGTTTTTCAAAACTTCCCACGTGGTGAATAGGTTCTCTTGTTCTGATTATTCTAGTTTAGATGATTGGTTTCCAAGAAGCCTTATCACTATTAATATTCTCCTTCATAAGGTAGAATTTCTTCCTCGGAGTCTAGGATGGTGAAGAGTGAGCTTCATCTTGGTTTATGATTTTCTGGTCTGTTAAAAACATTGTTTTTTTTTTTATTAGGATACTCAGAATAGTGTCTTGTACCAAGACATCGAAAACATAGTCTCTAATTGTAATCCCCTTGGAAAGTTCTTTGTTTTTATTTTTTTCTTTTTCTTTTTCTCTATCCTTTTATTAGGACACTCGGAATATTGTTCTTTGTTCTACTCTACCCCTAATTAAGGCCACTTTAGAACCTAGCAATTGTTATTTGTAGTTCTTCCCTAATCTCAATCCTTATCATGAATAGTTTTATTTTTTGCCTATATTCTTTTATTGACATGTTTCTTTGTTGAAGTCTCTGGAGCTCGTCCATCTATTATTTGTCATAATAGGAGGGTACATGTCTTTTTCTTAAGACACTCCTATGTTTGTTCCAATATCATAATTGGGGCTCATTGTGTATTCTTTTATCTCTCGCAAGGGAAATCCACTAATAGACAGCATACCCCTAAAATTTGAGGTTGCCATGTGCACCCTTCTCTCCTCATCTACTCGGTGACATTCAAAGAGTTGTTTGACATTCATCTCCCAATTTAAATATTCCTCAACATTATCTTTTATATGGAAGGGAGGAATGTCTATCTTAGATTCTCTAGAATAATTATTTGACCTAGGCCTATGGTAGTGCCTAGGGGAAGGTTGGTAGTAATTATCATTGTTATGAGTACTATACATTTCTCTATTTAAGGAGTGAGGTTCCTCATTATATTCTATCTCTACGTGAATCTTCACCATGTTTTCGCTTATATTTGTCTTTTTGTCTCAACAATTGAACAAACGTGTCCTTTATTTTTTTTTCATTTTTGTTTTCAAATTTTTCTTTTAAATTTCTAAGTTAATCATTTAAAGAGTGTTTTCCATCATGATTCTTATAACCATGCACACTAGAATGACTAAATGATGATGGTTACTCATTTTTTGTTAAAAAAAAAAAAAAGGATTTTCACATTATTTGAAAGGTTTTTCAGAAATACGGAGAGACAAAACTGCTCATAAAAAGTTTTCAAGTGTGTGTACGCACCCTATGGATCAAAGGAGACCTTTTTATAATATTTTGAGACAAGTCCTTTTTGTCATGGATAAAAGAACTATTAACAAAATAGTTTTTAAATGAAACAAAATATAAGCTAGACAAATCCTAATATGAAAGTCCGTGACACTCAAGAGTCTCTTGAGACATTTCTACTAGTCTAAATGCTTAGTATTTCTAAATTAACCTTAAAAGATAAAATTGTACCAATGATTTTTTCCAAGACACCCACAAAAGAAACAAATCACACAAACTAGAAAATGCAATAAAAATTGCATGACAAAAATAACAAGGTTTGAAACTTAAGTAGCCACAAATTTTGTTCTTTGTAAGTTAGTGATGAAAATTCTCTATCACAATTTTTTTCTCTTTTTGTTTTGGAGTTTGTATCTAACTTTGTCCGATCTTCAAAGTGTTTTCCCTCACAAGTGTTAGCTCTCTTGTGGAGTTTTTCTTACCTCTTAAAATCATCAATGAATAATTTTCAACTATTCTCCTATCAACACTTAATATGCTACTTTAAAAAGAGGTGGGTTTTCAAGAAAATAATGGAAGAATAAATTCTTTTCAATTCACTCAAGAGTAGGAAGATAAAAATAAAAAATAAAAAAGGTTCAATTAGAATTGGACACCTTCAAATGAAAGAATTAGATGTGACACTTGAGAGAACTATTTAGGTTTCCAAGATAGTGTCAAATGACATTAGTACTCTTATGTCTATAAGAGAGTACAAAAAGAGGTTGTGTTTCAGCCAAAATCCCAACCCTAATAGCATACATCAAACAAAGACTTAAAAAACTATAAAAACCTATCTCAATTTCCTGGAACATATAGATTAGATACACCAAATTTGAAATATATAAATTGAATCATAGGTTCTCTACAAATTTAGTTAAAATATCTGCAAGTTGTCCATTAGAGCTCACAAATTCAGTAATAAGTTCTTCGGACAAGAACTTCTCTCCAACAAAATGATAGTCGATCTCAATATGTTTTATCCTCTTATGGAAAACTGAATTTGAGGTAATATGAAGAGCATCTTGATTATCACAGGATAACTTCATCATTATCACAAAATTTCAATTCTTGAAGGAGTTGTTTAATCCACACAAGCTCACATGTAGCAAGAGCAATAGATCTATATTCAGTTTCTCCACTAGATTGAGCAACGACACTTTATTTTTTACTCTTTCAAGAAATCATATTCCCTCCAATAAATACACAATATCCAATAGTAGATCTTCTATCAATGGGACAGTCAACCTAATTTGCATCACAATGGTATTGTTGAAAGGAAAGATAGACACTTGCTTAAGATTGCTCGTACCTTATTGCTTGGTGTCAATCTACTGGTCCATCATTGGGGTGATGCTATCCTAATTACTTGCTTTCTTATTAATAACATATCATCTTCTCTCAATAATATAGTTTCCTATTCCATTCTTTTTTCCAAAGATCCTCTCTTTCATATTTCTTTTCGTGTATTTGACTGTGTATGTTCTGTTCATGATTTATCCCGAAGAATAAATAAACTTTTTACTCGAGCTATCAAATGTGTCCTTTTAGGCTAACTTGGCTTCAAAAAGGATATTGGTGTTACATTCCTAAAACAAAGAAATTTTTCATATTTGCCAGTGTCAAATTTTTTGAATATAGTCTTTTCTTCTCTTCATCTATTCAAGATATTTATTCCATCCAGAAGGTACTACTTATCCCATTAGTTAAGTTAATTATTCCTTGTGCCTCGAACGATCCTGGTCCTATCACACATCCTCCTAAACCATCATGGCCTCCTTACCTACCAATATCGAAACTGAATGACTTGTTCAACGCACTAAGGTGTGACCTCTTCTTCTAGTTCTGCTCTATCATTTCCTCTTATTAAGGGTCCTCATCTTGGTGATTCAGCTTGACTCATTGCCCTCATGAAAGGTACTCGTTCTACTTGTAATCCACATCTTATTTATAATTTTCTTAGTTATCATAGGTTGTCTACTTATTATTCTTTTCTATCATAGATTTCTTTCATTACTGTTCCTAAAAATGTGAATGAAGCACTTGATTACCCTTATGATTGTCAAAATCCAAGCTCTTGACCCTTCCACTTGGGAAGAAAACAATGGAATGTCGATGGATTGATGCCATTAAAGTTTGCTCAAATGGTGAAGTCGATCGTCTCAAGACACGCTTAGTTGTTAAAGGATACACTCAAATTTATGGCCTTGACTATAGTAATATTTTTTCCCAGTGGCCAAAGTGACTACTGTTTGTTTATTCTGTCATGGCGACTATTCGTCATTGGTTACTTTATCAATAGGATATAAAATATGCATTTCTTCATAGCTATCTTGAAGAGGAGATTTATATGAAGCAACATCTCGGATTTATTACTCAAGGAGAGTCAGACTTGGTTTGTAAGTTATGTCGATCTCTCTATGGTCTTAACCAATCTCCACAAGCTTGATTTGGGAAATTTAGTCACATTGTGCAAAATTTGGGGTTGAAACGAAGTGAAATAGATTATTTAGTTTTTCACTGTCATACTACTCTTGATAAATGTGTTTACATAATAGTATATATTGATGATATAGTTATTAGAGAGAGTGATGTTGTTAGAATATCTCAACTAAAGAAACACTTGTACCAATATTTTTAAATCAAAGATCTGCGGAGTCTCAAATACTTCTTGGTATTGAAATAGATTAGTTAAGAGAAGGTTTGTTAATATCTCAAAGAAGTATGCACTAGATATTCTACGAGAGGCAGGAATGATTAATTATAGATTAATAGACAATCATATGGATCCAAATAAAAAACTAATGACGGAACAAGGTGAATTATTCTCCAATTCAGAAAGATATAGAAGACTAGTTGGAAAACTTATTTATCTGACCATTTTTAGACTTGATTGGTCTTTCGCAACTGGTGTTATTAGCTAGTTCATGCATATTCCTTGCATTGACCATTGGAATTCCATCATTCGTATCTTGAGGTATCTCATAAAGGCTCCAAGATAAGGTTTGTTTTATGAAGATAGAGGCAACACTCAAATATATAGGTATTGCGATGCTAATTGGGTTGAATCCTTTTCTGACAGATGCTCTACTATAGGATATTATGTTTTCTGTGGAGGAAATATTATTTCTTGGAAAAGGAAGAAACAACATGTAGTGGCCTAATTAGATATCAAAGTTGAAAATAGGGCAATGACGTCTCTTACTTGCGAATTTGTATGGGTGAAACAATTTCTTGTGAGATCTAGACCAGGAAAATGTCCTGTGATAATCAAGTTGTGCTTCACATTGCCTTTGATCCAACATTCCATGTGAGAACGAAACACATTGGGATTGACTATCATTTCATTGAAGAAAAGTTGATGGTTAAGGAAATTTGTATTGAGTTTGTTGGATCTAATGATAAACTTGGATGTAGTGATAAACTTGTAAATGTGTTAAAAAAATCACTAGGAGGTCCTTAGATTGAATTAATTTGTTTCAAGCTTGGTATATACAATTTGTATACTCCAACATGAGGAAGAGTGTTGGAATTATTAGGCTAAGTATAGTTGTATCTTAAAGTTGTTTTGTATTTCACCTAAGAGTTGTACCTCTTTGTGTACCTAGGTTTCTAGCTCAAACTTTTGTCCCTTGACTTTCCATCTACTCATTGTATTTGTACTTTATCATTATAAGAGATTGTATTAGAGGTTAGAGGTGTGGTTTAGTCCTCTAAAACATATATTTTCTCCTTTATTTACTTTTAAGTTGAACAAAACAGATATATCCAAATACATATGGGGACACATGATAAAGGAGATAATCTGGAAAAATAAGAGAGTGAGGAATTTGTTTTTTAAGGAAACAAGAGGGCATTCTTTTAATTAGAAAGCATGCAGTGAGAACTACATCTCCCTAATGATGATCAGGAACATTATCATTCAATATTAAAGAGCTTTTTTAGTCTCAATAAGGTGCTTATTCTTTCTTTCTATTATACCATTTTGTTGTTGGGAAGTATGAGGACATGTAGATTGACATAAAACCTCTTGGGAAGATAAAAATGAGGAAAATGTTGTAGAGAAATATTTTTTTAGCATTCTCACTTCTATGGATTTTAATGATCTTCCCAAATTGGTTCTTGATTCAATTAAAAAAAGACATAAATAAGGATAAAAGTTTAAATTTATCTTTCATTAAATAAATTCAAGTCCATTTGAAAAAT
Source organism: Sphenostylis stenocarpa (assembly GCA_963425845.1). Classification (NCBI taxonomy): domain Eukaryota; kingdom Viridiplantae; phylum Streptophyta; class Magnoliopsida; order Fabales; family Fabaceae; genus Sphenostylis; species Sphenostylis stenocarpa. Next base: position 18,870,941 of record OY731404.1, on the reverse strand, counting down.
TCATCAATAAAGGTGAAAGCTAAAAGAGGAGACATGACTTAGTCCATAAATATCAAAATAAACGTAGAAAAAAGGAAAATTACATCAAGTTTCAAACAGTTTAGCAACTATAGACCTAACATGTTTAGGAACTATGACTAGTGTTGGCCAAATTTTTCAATGACAAAGGGTTCAAGTCCCACCTTCCTTTCATCTAGAAAATTTTAAGAGTTTATATATGTTCATGGTCTCAATAGTTGTAACCAAGAATTGAAGCTTGGACTTTCTAACTTGAGTGCGGCTCCCTTGGCCGAGAATTTGAATAAAGAAGATGCAGCCCTTTTTTTGTCTTAGCCAAGTATTGATATTTACTCCTTTTCTTCAATGTTCCGCTCCTTCCAAAGAGTCATTGAAAATTTTAAAACTCCCAAGTTCTTAAAGAACTCAATGTAGTTCCTCTCCAGGAAATGATCCTTCATGAAAACTAGGAGAAGATTACTCCCATTTAAACTTTAAAAGAACAAGAAGACAAGTAAAAAAAGTAAGCTCTATTCTCATTCTCATTTCAAAGGACCAAGAACAAAGTGCAATGGGCTTTATTTATAGTTGAGCTTCCCCTTTGCACTTCTTGAACCAAGCAAAGTGGGACTTGGAAATAAACATGGCCAAACTTCTCATTGCATGCAAAGCACAATTTAGGCTAAAATTGGCCAATTCTATCAAGTGTTGGACTTGGTTGTTCTAATTCCATATTCTGATTTGACTTTTATCCACTCCTTTAGTCATAACTTTCTCTATTGATATCCTTTTTGGTTGATTCTTGTTTTATTGGACTCCTTATTTCGAAGGCTTCAATTTGCTTATATGCAACGTGGAATTCAGAGTTCGGAACTATTTTTAATAAATTTTAGATGTTATGTTTTCATTCTCTCTTCTCCCCTGGCTTAGTCGCATTTGTAACTTGGTTCTCCATAGCTTGTAATAAGCCAGGCCAAGATGTAATAAACCCATTGCAAAACATCCATTGGTACTAGCTAGCGGTTGCACCATCCATATAGAATGATGCAACTGTAATCCATTCATCTTCAGAGGTGCCTTGGTAGTCAAAAAATTTATTCTTAAAGATCCAGTGGGTCATGATGGTCAAACCTAGGATCCTCTAGCTTAAAGTGCGGATGGTGGGAAAAAGGAAGAAAGGGGTAGGGTGGGGTTGTGGTAGTTAGGGTAGCAAGAGGCTCAAGGATGGTATCGAGAAAGAGGTCATGTTGGTTGGTCGTGAAGTGAAGGGTAGCGACCTCAAGGGTCAAGGGCAGATTTTCTGGTATTATGGTCAGCCATGTCAGACCAATTGATAGAACAGAGAATGCTACAATTATAATATAATAACTAATTTGTGTAAAATGATTCTCTCTGCCTTTTCATTCCCACAACATAGTGTAATAAATCCTAAGAGACTCATAATATCAGAAAATTCCTATAATACATAGTCTTTGAGGTGGGTTAGCCTTCTTGTAATTCTGATGGGTCTAGATGTTTGGGCTGGTGACTCATTGCTACCCATGACACCATTTCTTCTTTGCCATCTCTTGTGGAAATTCTTTCTTACACTTTTCAGCCACAGTATAGGGGCAGAATTTCATTTCAACCCCCTCCCCCTGGTGAGGAGTTGGCAGTAATTATGTTCAAGAATAAATCATACTTCTTTCTTATGCTCAAGATAAATTTATGGTGCATGCAGCATTTAAGAAGTGAGAAAGAAGATTTTTGAATGCTTATACATCAAAGTTTGGCTTCCTTGAACCCAAAAGATAAATCAAAACAAAACAGTTATTTGATAGTATTGACATTGTATTACTTTAAAAAAAAAAAAAAAAAAAAATGAAGATATTGTATACTAAATTTTTGCTTGTTGATGTTTAATGCTTACTTGTGTTCTTCAAATGCATTTATTTTTGACATTTCTATCATCAGATGTTTTGGTGTGTGTAAACAGTTGCTACAGAAACTCCTCTGCATTCTAAAGCTGCAAAGGATAATTCAGTTGTCGCTAAAGACGCGCGAACTAAACCTGCAGTAATTGAGGAGTTATATATACCTGGGACTGTTTACTATATTAAAAGGAACCTGGGATCCAAAACTGACGGTGAAAAGGATTTTTTCACCCTTTACCAGAGGGATCCTGGTGAGCATTTCCAGAAGATATTTTTTTCGGGCAATTTTATCACAGACCACAGATGTGATAGCCATTATTATGCTTTGAGAGATGTTCTTAAAGGTTTGCCATGGTCTGGAGAGGAAGGTATATTTAAATATTAAGTATTATTTTTATTTCTCATGATCTCATTTGTAATGAAACTGTACGTTGTTTAGCCAATTTTCTATGCTTAAGGGAAGCCTTACAGTTAGTTTGAGCAGGTGCTAGCAATAGCACATTAGATTAGAAGTTTGGATTTTAGGTTAAATGTAATAACAATTGTGGATAGTTGGTTCTATCTTTAAAGGTAATGCTGAATTAGTCCTGTAACAAATAATATTCAATATTTTTTGCGCAGCAGAACAGAGATAATAAAAGAAGGAAATGATTGAAAATGATCTGTATGTATTGTATTAATGCAGGAAAAAAGTACATTATTTATAGTCATTTTGATCACTAGCTCATAGGATAAAATAAAAGTAGTACAAGACAGAAAATACCTAACTACACACTTAAACATGCATGTTTCTAGAACTTGACAGCTGTTTATTCCAGAATATGTAGCTATAGCATAGTTTAATGACTGGGCCGAATTGGGCATACCATGCAACAGCCACATGAAAGTAGGAGAATGTCTACTAACTCCAGCTTGGAAAGATTTGCAAAGAATAATCAAGGAGGAAGATCCTTTGTAAAGATGTCACCTAGATGATTGGTAGAAGAAATAAGGATTAATTCATCAAACCAGCTTGAGATCTTTATCTATCAAGGTGTATTTCAAGATGTTTTGTTTCTTCATGATCTTTATTTCATGAAAGATCACTTTGATTATCATAACATAAAACTAATTGCATAGAATAAGAGATCTTAAGGATGGTAAAGATATTGCTCCTTGCTCCTTGGTATTTCAATAAAGAAACAAGCATCGGCAAAACCAAAAGGTTGACTATTAGAATTTTTTTGAAAACTATTGACGTATCCAAAAACTTTTAATGTTGCCAGAAAATGAATCTGAGTGGGATTGGACATAAATGGTCTCAATTGTGTGGAATCTAAGATGTCAAAACGAATCCGTCCCAATTTATATATTAAAAGAAAGGATGGAATGGGTAGATATATTATAATCATGAGGGATGGTAGATTTTAGTCCAACATAATTAAAAAATAATAATTTTTTTTAAAATTAAATTTTTTAATAAATTTAATAATAAAATTATTATTTGTTTGTCAATAATTTAACATATATATTTCAAATTAATAATATAAATTAATATATTATTTTAAGAAATTATAATTTAAAATAATAATAAAATTTATATAATAATAAATAATAACAAATATACATAAATAACGTTAAAACTTGTAAAATTTATATTTTTTATAATAAAAAATTTAAATATTTCTCTTTTTTATTTGATACAATTTTATATTATTCTCTCCTTAAGTAATTTTTATACATTTAATTCAAGTCATAAAGATTAGAATAATCAATGTTTATCATGAAAAAATGAGATGATGAACAAGAAGAAGAGGAGGAGAGAAAAGTTTGTGAGTAAAGAGAATATTTCCTATAATGAATGAGAGTGAGATTTTTTTATTTTTATTTTTACAAATTTTCATTATGATTAATTGTATTACAATAAAAATAAATTTTTATTAATTAGACGGGTTTTGGGTTGACCTAGTGAGTTGGCGGGTTTGGCCGGACAGGACGTGAACTAGTTGATGGGCTGAAAATACCAACCCGTCCTGTCATATTTATAACGGGCTGGCGGATTGACTCGTCGGATCTATTTGTTTTGTCATCCCTAGTTATGTTGAGTGTTTATAAGATATAATAATCAAACAACCTCCAATTTAACAAAATTTTAGTATCAAGAGAACTGTCCACATGTGATGAGGATGACATGGACCCACCATCCCATACTCCTTAAGGAGACAAAGACAATATCTTCATTTGCATAAAAAGATTCCTCCGTTTGAATAAGGAAACCTTGAATCCTAAAATATACTAAAAAATCATAGGTCTTAATTCAAAAATTGGAATGAAGAATCCTTTTAAATTTGAGATTTCATGAATAGAATAGTAAAGAAAATACCATTAACGTATATAATTAATACAGTGAAGTCAGATGTTCAAATTTCATAAACCAGCTATGATCAAGTTTAGGTTACAATTATCCATAAGACAAACAAACAGATAATTTTTAATACCAAACCATAAAGAGAGTTTTGAAATTTGAAACATTAAGAGAGAAAAGGATAAGCTTTGGCATGTAGTGTTATGATCATGTAGACATTAGGTCTCCAATTTGAAAAATGATGTTCACATCAATTTTGTTGAAGGTGTCAATAATTAATAGAAATTAATACAACATGAATTCTAGCCATCATCATAACTAGAGAGAAAGTTTCAAAGTATCCTATATCTTTACTCAAAGAAAAACCCTTGGCGACAAGATGTTCTTTATACCATTCCACTTGACCATATGGTAATATTTTGATTTTGTATGCTCATTTGTAATCAGTGGGCATGACATTGGAGTAATATCCATAAATTTTTAGGTATTTTTTTAACATTGGCGCCTTTATCTCAATGACCTTGGCTTCACACTTATAATGATGTTGGGTAGCTTCTTGACAACTAATTAAAAGTAAGGTTATCAAATCTTGAGAGTTTACATAAACTCGTGAAAGATCTGTTGACTTAACTCATGATCTCGACTTCTAGACTCATTAGAGTCTATTTCATATGAAAAATAATATATCAATTTAAGTAGTTTACATCACGGGGAGAAAGGAATGGTTTAGAGGATGAGTTTAAAGATAATTTTGATGACTATGTGTGTGATAAGATGTGTTCAAATCGTAGCTGGAAGGAATGGTATAGGGAGAAATGAAATATGGAAGAACAATTCGCATTCATAGTCAAAACATAATAGAATGATGCATTTCAAGGCAAGGTATATCTCTTTGTCAAACTTGTAAGTCGATGTTAAACTCGCGAGTTAACTCAAGTTTGATTGAGTCTTCTTCGAATACACACAAATTTATTAAGAAATGAGTTTATTTATGAGTGAACTTGTCACCACTCACTAGAGTTGCAAACTCATGAGTTAGTGATTTAATTGTGAGTTTGATAAGCATGGATTCAAGCTTTGAAGAAACAACTTGAGCTAGCGAAAGGGAGAGACATAAGAATAGGTTAAGAGATATGTGGATGGTGCAAACCTTTTGAAGATGGTTAAGTTGAAAAAAAAAATATTGTGAACATAATTACCTAAGGTAGTGTGGACACACAAATTTATTAAGAAATGAGTTTACTTATGAGTGAACTTGTCACCAGTCACTAGAGTTGCAAACTCATATGAGTTAGTGAGTTAATTGTGAGTTTGATAAGCATGAATTCAAGCTTTGAAGAAAACAACTTGAGGTAGGGATTGCAAGGGAGAGACATAAGAATAGGTTAAGAGATATGTGGATGGTGCAGACCTTTTGAAGATGATTAAGTTGAAAAAAAAAAAAATATTGTGAACATAATTATCTAAGGTAGTGTGGACACACAAATTTATTAAGAAATGAGTTTACTTATGAGTGAACTTCACTACAAGAAAAATTGTGATTACCTACAGCACAAATCCATATGTAAGCAAGAAAATCCGTAGATAAATTTAGATTACCTACGGACAAAAATCCGTAGGTAAATCCCTCGTAGGTAATAATTACCTACAAATTTTCAATATCCGTAGGTAATTACCTACGGATATATCCGTAGGTAATATTCGCAGGTAATTACCTACGGATGTATTTGTATGTAATATTCGCAGGTAATTAATTACTGTCGCCGCCGTAAAAAAGATGGCGGTCGGAGCGACGCGATGGTTTCGACCCTTTTTGATTTTCACGTTTTTTATGGGTGGTTACAACGCCTTTAGGTTGTCCGATAACCCGGCTAACCTAGGGGCGAGGTTTTCGAAAAGTCGTCCTTGGGTTGTCCGATAACCGGGCTAACCCAAGGACTAATTTTGAGGGGTTCTGTGGAGTCGTCACCGATGTTTTTACCGGAAACATCGGAAAAGAGGTTTTAAAAGGCGTTGGTTTTCGAAAACCAACTTTGGTCATTAGAACCAGAGTTGGGTAAGGGAGTTAGTTACGTGTAAAGGGAGTATTAGTCCCTTTACGACGCCCCTTTCGGGTTCCCAATGACAGGCCAGCTATTTAAAAATATTTAAACCGGTGAAAATTACGCTTTTGCCCTTTTATTTTGCGGAATTTAAAGTTATGACTACATGGCCCTAATCTATTGCATAATTTAAAATTAAAGCAGTAAAAGTAGAGAGGGAGAATTTAAACCTCCGAAGCAAGCTTTTTATTTTATTTCTTTAAAAGAAACGGGTGCTTTTTGGCAGCCCTTCACTCTACACGACGCTGGAAACTCTTCTAGACGCCGAAAAACGCTCACAAAAGCACTCGGAAGCTCCAGAAATGCGTCGGAGGGATTCTAGAGAGAAGTTTTAGAGAGAAGGGAGAGCTAAAGCTTGTGGTGTGTGGAAATGAGGGGGGGAGAGCCCTTATTTATAGGTTTTCGCGCCTGGCAGTGGCGAGACCGCCGTTCTCGTCTGACAGGGTCGAGACCGCCGTCTCGTCATTCGCAGGTGGCGAGATCGCCGTCTCGTTTGGTGAGACGGCGGTCTCGCCATTTGCGTGACGTAGCCGATCCCTTTGGTTAACACATGGTAAAACCTCAGGATACTCCTTCTGACGGTAGCCGATCCCTTAGTTGATGGGTATAAACCCCCCATCAGGCTGGTAGTTGCAGTCCGTTGTGTGGGACTGGATGGGTATGAACCCTCCATCAGGTTGGTATAGTCTGTTGTGTGGGACTGGATGAGTATGAACCCCCCATCAGGGTGGTAGTGCGACTTACTGATCTGGCTCGAGCGCAGATCAGGCGCAACGCGTGCGCAGGTTGATAGGTATAAACCCCCTATCAGGCTGGTACAGTCCGCTGCGTAGGACTGGTGGTAGTGGCGGCTTACTCTTCAGGTGGCCCATGCGCCGGTCAAACACTCCTTGTGTGCTGGTTGATAGGTATAAACCCCCTATCAGGCTAGTACAGTCCACTACGTAGGACTGGTGGTAGTGGCGGCTTACTGCTCGGGTAGCTCATGCGCTGGTCAGGCACTCCTTGTGTGCTGGTTGATAGGTATAAACCCCCTATCAGGCTGGTACAGTCCACTGCGTAGGACTGGTGGTGGTGGCGGCTTACTGCTCAGGTAGCTCATACGCCGGTCAGGCACTCATTGTGTGCTGGTTGATAGGTATAAACCCTCTATTAGGCTGGTACAGTCCACTGCGTAGGACTGGTGGTGGTGGCGGCTTACTGCATGGGTAGCTCATGCGCCGATTCCTTGGGAAGTGTTTTCTGTGTTGGTAGAGGTATTTGGATTTCTTTGAATGGTCATCCGGGTTGTCCCGGGGATTTTGCAGGTGCTCATCCAGCTTGCTTGTTTGCTGGGGATTCTTTGTTTTTTACTTTTGGTGGCGACTATCCGACTCTTGCTGACTGGTCAGATGAGTCTTGTTTTCTGTTCGACTCTGATTTGGTAGTCGAAATTTTGTTGGTTGAGGTGATGACTTGTCTTAATCCTGCCTTTTTCTCGCAATTTTATCTCTTTTTTCTCGCGATTTAGGATTTTGGCTTTTCTTATTGAGCGTATGCCTTTTTCCTTTTTAAGCTTTTTTGTTACGCTGGATTTTTCCTTTCCCTTTGTTGAGCCCTTGATGGTTTGGACTCTTTTGACTGTTGATGATGATGGGCTCTTGAAACCTTTATTCTCCGTTGGGGAGTGTGGAGAAGGCTTTCGTTTGACGGCGATGTTGAGCCGTGATAATTTTTGTGTTGCCTTCATGGATCCTTTTGGGGATAACTAAGCCTTTCTGTCGGCCTTTCTTTTATGGTGTTGGATGATCGTACCCTCCTTTATTGGGTAGAAAAATGATGACTAGAGCCTTTGATTTCTATAAGCTCCTACTTTGATGAGTCGCTTGATTGACGACTAGCTCTGCTTTCTCGGGGGCTTTATTTGGAGAGTTGGTCTTGATGATCCTGTTTTCAATCACAACCATGGAGCTAATATCCTTACATGTATGAATGCTTTTCATTCTGAAGTAATTTTTTTTTTTTTTTGACAAAGTCATTTTGTGCGACTACTTGTGTGTGGATGCTATTGATGCAAGTTGTTTTAGTTTGAGAGCATTTTTAGAAAGTGACTGGTACTTCTTTTTTGTTCTATTCTTTTGCACTTTTGTCTTGACCCTATCTTTTGCCTAGACCGCCCTTTGCGGGTTTTCGATCTAGCGGATCATTAATACAGAGGCATTCACACAAATAGGTAATAGAGAAGGAAAGACAATTTTATTGATATAAACAGATGGTTTATTTTTACATGGAGATTTACAAAAGAATTTGTAAGCAAGGCTGGCCAGGGTTAGCTAAACTGTATGAGGGTGCCACAATCATGTCTGTGATCTTTGTTTCCCCGTTTTTCCCGGTTACTTCAATTGAGATGCTCGAACCCGAAGTGAAGACTATGCGAAGTCTGCTTGCTTTTGTGAAGGTATTACCTTAGTCGCCTTTGCGGTTTTCGGCTAAGGTAATCATTGCTCTCTTTTGTGTGTTTTTTTTTTTTTTTTTTTGAAATCTCTAATTTTTGCCTAGGACGTGTCCTAGCGAGGGATGTAGGCCATATCTTTTGCCCAGGACGCTCTTTACGAGTTTTCATCCTGATGGGTCATGAGCAATGTCTTTAGGCGTAATATTTTTTCACCGCATCTGAGTTGATAGGATATCGGAGTTCTTCTCCATCCATATTGGTGAGGATGAGAGCTCCTCGTGAGAAGGCTCGCTTGACTACAAAGGGTCCTTCGTAATTTGCTGCCCATTTCCCGATTTTGTCTTTCTGGGCTGGAAGCAGTTTCTTCATCACCAGATCCCCTTATTGGAAAGTGCGAGGATTGACCTTCTTGTCGTAGGCTTTCTTGATCTTCCTCTGATAAGCTTGCCCCCGACATATGGCGTCCAACCGTTTTTCTTCGATTAGGTTCAACTGATCGTACTGGTTTTGGACCCATTCAGCTTCTGTCAATTTTGCTTCCATGACAACTCGTAGGGAGGGTATTTCGACCTCTACTGGTAGTACGACCTCCATTCCGTATACAAGGGAAAACGGGGTAGCTCCTGTGGAGGTCCGTACCGACGTTCGGTAGCCATGTAAGGCGAAGGGAAGCATTTCATGCCAATCTTTGTAGGTTACTACCATTTTCTGGATGATTTTCTTGATATTCTTATTGGCTGCCTCTACTGCACCATTCATCTTTGGTCGGTACGGGGAGGAATTGTGGTGTTGAATGTTGAAGTCTTGGCATAATTCCTCCATCATTTTATTATTGAGATTGGTCCCATTATCAGTAATGAGCTTATGAGGGATGCTGTACCGACATATAATGTTTTTCTTGATGAAGGTGGTCACCACTTTCCGAGTCACATGCGCGTACGATGCCGCCTCAACCCACTTGGTGAAGTAGTCAATTGCTACCAGGATGAAGCGATGGTCGTTAGACGCTTTGGGTTCAATGGGTCCGATGACATCCATGCCCCACATAGAGAATGGCCATGGTGTAGCCAGGTTACTGAGAGGTGCGGGCGGCACATGAATATTATCGGCGTAGATTTGGCACTTATGACACTTCTTAGCATACTGGTGACAGTCGGTTTCCATTGTGGACCAAAAGTATCCTGCCCTAAGGATTTTCTTTGCCATGACATGCCCGGGTGCGTGGGTTCCAAAAGCTCCCTTGTGGATTTCTTTTATCAAGGTTCAGGCTTCTTCTTGGTCCACACACCTTAAGAGAGTGGAGTCGGGGCTCTTTTTGTAGAGGGTTCCTTCAATCAACGTGAACCCTACGACCCTCTTACGAATGGTTCGTTTGTCATTGTCGCTGATTCCCTCGGGATATTCGCCCCTCATGAGGTATTGCTTGATGTCGTGGTACTAGGGGTTTTGGTCGCGCTCGTTGTTCACTGCCCTGCAAAAAGCTTGTTTGTCATGCAACTTAACTTGAATAATTGGCATCTCATGTTCTTGATCTAGGGCACACATGGATGATAGGGTGGCAAGGGCGTCTGCAATTTGATTGTCTTCCCTAGGGATATACTGGAAGGTGACACTTTCCATTCTTGAGACCAGCTCGTGGATGTGCTCTAGGTATGGGATTAACTTTGAGTTTTGGGTTTCCCATTCACCTTTAAGTTGGTAGATGACAAGGGATGAATCACCGAATATTTTGAGCTTAGTAACCCCATGGTATAAAGCCGCTTGGATTCCTAGCGCACATGCTTCGTACTCAGCCATGTTGTTGGTACAATCGAAGTTGAGCCTGACCGTTACAGGGATGTGTTTCTTTTCGGGGGATATCAAAATAGCTCCTACCCCGTGTCCAAGCATGTTTGAGGCCCCATCGAAAAACATAGTCCATGCTTCTTCTTTGGTCTCTTCGTGTTCAATGTGCATGATATGCTCATCGGGAAAGTCGTCCTGTAAGGACTGATATTCATTTGTTGATCCGTGGGCTAGATAGTCCATTAGGGGACTGTCGCCGCCGTCCGTTCCGACGTCCAGGGACATCTCGAACGTTTATGCGAGCGGTCGCGAAAAGATGGTTTAGACTCGCGTTCTTTGTTAAAATTACGTTCATTGCTTCCGAGGTGCTCAACAACTGAACTATCCTCTAATAAAAGTAAGGTTTTCAAAAAGGGGTTCTTTTGGAGTCGCCACCAATGTTTTGATCGTAAACAGTGGAAAAGGATAAAAAGGCGTTGATTTTAATAAAAACCAAACTTAGCCATTATAACCAGAGTTAGGTAAGGGAGTTAGTTACGTGTGGGGAAGGTGTTAGCACCCCACAACGCCCCTTTCGGGTTCCTTATGACGGATTAATTCATTTCAGTAAAGATTACGAGAAATTACACGATTACCCTAGTTTATTGCATAATGTTAAAAATGGCTATCTACATGACTTTATTTTACATTGCATACATAAAGCAATAAATAAAGCAGTAAAAGAGAAGAGAATTGAACAGAACCTCCATAGCAAGCTTTGTATTATGAATCTTTGATCGTGAGGATGCGTTTTGGCAATCCTTCGCTCTACAAAGACTCTCCTCTCCGAATACAACACTGACTCGACTAAATTTTAAAGAAGAATCGAATGCTGGAATACAATTCCTTAACTGATTGTTACCTTATTAAGGCAATCAGAGAGTTCATTCGAAGAGGGAAGAGAATAGACAAGTACTGGGAGTTGTCTGGTGTGTGAAACAGTGCCAAATGAGCCTCCTATTTATAGTTTTCGCTGCCTGCGCATTTGGGACGCGCGTCTGGGTTGGGACGACCGTCTGGGTTTGGACGGCTGTCCCAACTGCCTCTTTTGCAAAGGCTGAGACCACCTGAAACCTGGGACTGGCAGTCCCACTTGGGAAGGCCGTCCCACTTGGCCAGGGAAGGTTGGGACGGCCGTCTCGACCTTGGGACGGCCGTCTCGACCTGTTTTGGCCAGCCTTTATGTTTTGGGACCCCTGGGAAGCTTTCCTTTCTGTATTCGGACATTGTTTGATGCTGATAAACGTCCGTTAAAGCTTTATCTTCATATAGGAAGTCTTCTTGGCCTTTATTGAGATGTCAGGCGAGCTTTGTCTTTATTGTAGGAAGTCTCTTTAGCCTTTATTGAGAGACCGGGCAAAATTAGGGGTCTACAGCTGCCCCCCCTTCACCTGCCTGACTAATCTGTTGGCTTAACATGCCGACAAAATTAGTTAGTAGGGGAAGGAGTTAACCCTTTTGCCCGGTTATCCTTCAGATACTCCTTTGCTAATCCTCCGGATGATAAATATTTTTGAGAGGTACCAACCCCTATCTGGTTTGAACCCTATTTTATAAGGCTCTGGTGAGTACTTACCCTCACCCGGTACGAGTCTGTGCTTTGCTAGACTCTTGTGGGTACCTACCCCCACTAGGTATAAACCTTGTTTTGTAAGGCTTTGGTGAGTACCTACCCTCACCCGGTATGAGTTCGCATTTTGCTAAACTCTTGTGGGTACTTACTTCCGAGGTGCTCAATACTGAACTATCCTCTAATAGAAGTAAGGTCTTTGCAACCCGTTTTTGTAATGCTTAGGTGAGTATTTTACTCCACCTAATGCATTCTGCTAAGTTTTGATGAGTACCTACCCTCATCCGGTACAAGCCTTATTTTATAAGGCTCTGGTGGGTACCTACCCCCACCTGGTACGAATCTGCATTTTTGCTAGATTCTGATGAGTACCTACCCTCATCTGGTATAAACCTTATTTTGTAAGGCTCTGGTGGGTACCTACCCCCACCTGGTACGAATCTGCATTTTTGCTAGATTCTGATGAGTACCTACCCTCATCCGGTATAAACCTTATTTTATAAGGCTTTGGTGGGTACCTACCCCCACTTGGTACGAATCTGCATTTTTGCTAGATTCTGATGAGTACCTACCCTCATCCGGTATTAACCTTATTTTATAAGGCTTTGGTGAGTACCTACCCCCACTTGGTACGAATCTGCATTTTTGCTAGATTCTGATGAATACCTACCCTCATCCGGTATTGACCTTATTTTATAAGGCTTTGGTGGGTACCTACCCCCACCTGGTACGAATCTGCCTTTTTGCTAGATTCTGATGAGTACCTACCCTCATCCGGTATTTAACCTTATTTTATAAGGCATTGGTGGGCACCTACTCCCACCTGGTACGAATCTGCATTTTTTGCTAGATTCTGATGAGTACCTACCTTCATCCGGTATGAACCCCGTTCTGCAAGGTTCTGATGGGTACCTACCCCCACCTGGTCCGAACCCCGTTCTGCAAGGCTCTGATGGGTACCAACCCCCACCTAGTCCGAACCCCGTTCGCAAGGCTCGATGGGTACCAACCCCACCCGGTCCGAACCCCGTTCTACAAGGCTCGATGGGTACCAACCCCCACCCGGTCCGAACCCCGTTCCGCAAGGCTCGATGGGTACCTACCCCCACCCGGCACGAACCCCGTTCCGCAAGGCCCCGATGGGTACCTACCCCCACCCGGTACGAACCCCGTTCCGCAAGGCTCGATGGGTACCAACCCCCACCCGGTCCGAACCCCGTTCCGCAAGGCCTCGATGGGTACCTACCCCCACCCGGTCCGAACCCCGTTCCGCAAGGCTCGATGGGTACCAACCCCCACCCGGTCCGAACCCCGTTCTGCAAGGCTCGATGGGTACCAACCCCCACCCGGTCCGAACCCCGTTCCGGAAGGCTCCGATGGGTACCTACCCCCACCCGGTCCGAATCCCGTTCTGCAAGGCTCTAATGGGTACCTACCCCCACCTGGTCCGAACCCTGTTCTGCAAGGTTCTGATGGGTACCTACCCCCACCTGGTCCGAACCCTGTTTTGCAAGGCTCTGATGGGTACCTACCCCCACCTGGTCCGAACCCCGTTCTGCAAGGTTCTGAATAAGCCCCGTTCTGCAAGGCTTTTAGGATGACTTTTTGATAGTCAATCCTGTGGTCATCTGGTTTTGGAGATGTATTGGCGACTTATTGTTTCTGTTCATGCGCCCATTCCGTAGGGAATATTTGATTTAACTTTTTTTTTTGTTAGTCTTCCGGTTTTACCGGAGATTCTTTGTTTTTGGCTTTTTCGTTTAGCCATCCGGCTTTGCCGGGGATTTCTGATTTTTTGGGTTTTCTGTTTAGCCATCCGGTTTTGCCGGGGATTTCTGATTTTTTGGCTTTTCTGTTTAGCCATCCGGCTTTGCGGGGGATTCTTTGTTGGTTGCCTCTTATTTAGGCAGGAATCCATTGGGGATTTTTGGTTTGATTGTGCCTCTTGATTAGGCAGATGCTTCAATAGTGGTGAAGGCTTTTTACTTGTTGTTTTTCGCCTCTGACTAGGTTGATGTTCTACTTTGAGGATATTTGTTCTTGATAATACCTCTGAGTAGGCAGATGCTTTTTTGAAAGCTTTGTGCTTGTATTGCCTCTTGCATAGGTTGATTTCCCGTTTCTTGGGGATATCGGCTCTTTGCTTGTTTCTGAGTAAGCATAGGCATTCTTGGGAGTGAAGGTTTTGCCTTTCACTAGGGATATTCATATTGGGTGTTATAGGCGATTAACTCCCTAAGGATATGAATTTGTAGTTTGCCTTTTGCTGGTAGGCCCGCTGGGGATTTTTCTTTTTGGTGATCCACCAAGGATTTGGTTGTTTTTTGGGGATCTTTTCGAATTGCCCCCTAGGGAGGGATGGAGTTTTTGACTCCTTGTTTTGGATGTTGTTGTTTGAGCTGGCTTTGCCTATGCTCTTATTCCTACTGGGGAATGGGTTTTTATCTTTTCCTCGCGATTTGAATTTCTTTTTTTTCGCGATTTGGTATATGTGCGCCTTTTTATGCACATTGGCTTTTTCTTTAGATGAAAAGATATCTTTTTCTCTTTTCTTTTTGGTGATCCCTGGGGAATTTTCTTTTCTTGGGGGATCTAATCCTTGATTTGATTTTTTTTATGATGGAGTCTTGGCTCCTAACTTTTGTGAAGCTCTTTAAAGAGATTTTCTTCTTTTTCTTTTTTGGGATTCACCGAGGAGTCTGTCGGTTTCCTGGGGATCCAAATTTGATGATGGAGTCTTGGCTCCTGGCTTTGTGAAGCTCTTATTTGAGCTGGAAGATGGAAATTTTTGTTTTCCTCTTTTTGTCTTTTTATAGACTTTTCTTGATATATTCTTCTTGGAGATTTTTATTTGGCCCTTTCTCGTTGTGGTCTCTATTGGGGAATGAAAGTTTTTCTTTTCTTTCTTTTTGTTGCCCCCTGGTGATATGGAGGATTTGTCTTCGTATTTTCTTTGATGGATTCTTGTGTAGTCCTTATTCTCCTTTGGGGAATGAAGCGGAGATTCTGGATGAGTTTGCTTGATGTCTCATGTGGCGATGAAGCTGAGTCGTGAAATAATAATTTTTTTATATTGCCTCTGGAGTAAGCAAGGATCCTCTTGGGGATGATCAAGCCTTTCCGTTGGCTTTTCTACGTTAATGGCTTCCTTATTTTTAGATGGAAGGATGTTGATTGAGGCTTCAAATGACTGTGGTTGACGACTCATGTGATGATGATGCTGAGTCGTGGAGTAATTTTGTTTTGCCTCTGGAGTAGGCAAGGATCCGCTTGAGGATCATCGAGCCTTTCCCGTTGGCCTTTTTCTGGTGCACCTTCTTTCATTGGTGTAGAAGGTTAGAGCTAGTTTCCTTGAAGCTCTTTATTCTGCTGAAATGGTTTTGATTTCGCCTTTCGTGATTTTAATTTTCATTTAGAGGTTGGACTTTGGCGCCTTCTATTTTCAATCACAACATGGAGACTATCCTCCTTATATGCATGTTTATTATTCTTGTTTGAAGAAAATTATTTCTTCTTGATTTTGACAAAGTCGTATTATGCAACTACTTTGTGTGTGGATGTCCTAAATGCAACCTATTGTTTATTTATTTTTTATGCATTTAGAAAGTAACTGGCCTTTTCCCGTTGGCTTCTTATGAATACGCCGATGGGCTCCTTTTTTATGACCATGATGGGCTCCTCCTTTATGATGATGGGCTCCTCTTTTATTCATCTTTTGGTTTTAGCCCTATCTTTTGCCTAGACCGCCCTTTACGGGTTTTCGATCTAGCGGGCTGCCTTAATTTTTGCCTAGAATATCTTAGGGGGCTTTTGCCTTATCTTTTGCCTAGATCGTCTTTTTTGGGGTTTGCGATCTAGCAGGCTACCCTAGTTTTTACCTAAGAATATACTAGCATGCATTTATTCTTTTATTATTTTTATGCTTCCTCTTTTTAGATGCATGTTTGATCTTTGATTAAAGGTCTTTGCGCATATTTATGATTTATCAATAAAGAGGCATTTCCATAATATTTGGTCAAGAGAAAGGAAATGAAAAGGAATTTTATTGATAAATGAACAAAAGCTTATTTCTTTTATAGAAGGATTTCAAGGGTATTTAGAAGAATGGGTGGTCAGGGTTGGCTGTATTGTTTGGGCTTATACAGTCATGTCCATGATATCTGCCCCTAGTTCTCCTAATTGCTTCAGGTTGAGATGCCCGAGCTCAGAGTGAAGACTATGCAGATCGCTTGCTTCGGAAGAATGTTACCTTAGCCGCCTTTTCGGCTTTCGACTAAAGTAACCATTGCTCTTAGTTAGTTTTTTTTTTTTTTTTTTTTTTTTTTTTACCTCTACTTTTTGCCTAGGACGTATCCTAGTGAGGGATATAGACCCTATCTTTTGCCCAGGGATGCCCTTTGCGGGTTTTCATTCCTGACGGGTCATGAGCAATGTCTTCAAGCATAATACTTCTTCACCGTACCGGAATTGATTAGGTGTCGAAGTTCTTTTTCCATCCATATTGATGAGGATAAGAGCTCCTTCCGAGAAAGCTCATTTGACCCCAAGGGGTCCTTCATAGTTCACTGCCAATTTTCCAATTTTATTGTTTTGGGCTGGAAGCAACTTATTTACCATTAAATCCTTCTTTATGGTAAATATGAAGGTTGACTTTTTCATAAGCCTTTTTATTTTCCTTTGATTGGCTTGTTCGTGATATATAATATTCAACCATTTTCTTCAATAAGGTTTAGCTGGTCATATCGGTTTCGAACCCATTCAGCTTCTGTTAAGTTTACTTCCATCATCATGTGCTTTTGTCAACATGATTAGCTGGTCATATCGGTTTCGAACCCATTCAGCTTCTGTTAAGTTTACTTCCATCATCATGTGTTTTTGTCAACATGATTAGCTGTACCGATTTGCCGTCTCGGATCTTTGCTATAATCGAAGAGTAATCATTTTGAATATAGAGCAATTGTCATATCAATGCCCCTCTTCCTTTCCTTAGGGATTTCAATCCTCCTATTGATCACTATATTTCCACATTTCCTAGTCAATTACTTGAATGCTTTGTGGTGAAGGGTCAAGAGAATAGAAGGAAAGGGATTTATTGCAAAGGCTTGTGTTTTAGTGAGATTTTTTTTTTGAAATAATAGTTTTTGTAAGAATGGCTAGCCAAGGTTGGTCGGTGTTTAGGCTAGTTCAAACAAACGTTTTGTTTTTATGAGGTGGCGTCTTCAAATGAATAATCTGGCGCCTATTTGTGACTGATTAACTTTCCTAGTCTGCCCTTTTGAGTTTTCGGCCTAGGATGCTATGTTGTGTCCTAATTTTTGTCTAGATTCCCTTTTTTCATTTTTTGGGATACCTAGCGGACTTTATTTTGTCTATGACGCTTTGATTATTTTGATACATTTTGGAACAAAACGTTTGTCTAACACATGGTTATTTAATGGGGTATAGACATGATTAGTGAGAAAAGAAGCAGATAGTAAGAATAACATTCTTTTGTAATTGAAAGGGAAATGTGTGCGCTAAAGATGCTCGGGGGTCGGGCGCACCCCGAGGAGTGATCTCTAATAGTCATTGGGTTTACATCCCTTAAAATCGGAAGAGGGACATCTAATGACTAATACTATCCTTGATGCTAATATCCCTCCCTTTTAGAATATCGTCTTTAAGGTATGGAGGGGAGACTTCTCTTTTCTTTGTACGACTTGATCTTTTGTAGGGTCGTACTTTAAAGGATTATCCTTAAAATCTGATGGCTCTCTTATTCTTTGAGCATCCTTTCCAAGCCCTTGTCTGGGCTGTATCCATATCTCTTCTTTATATGGGCCACTTTTAAATTGCTAGGAAGTCTTTCCATATTTTCAAATGTCTTCTTCAGCCGCATCTATTTAAGGTGTGGTGGACGGCTCGCTGATTCGAGTGTAGTCTTTAGCTTGAACCATGATCAACTTGTAGCCTACCACGAATCTGATTTTTCGGTGGAGCGTTGAAGAAAGTGCCCTAGCACCGTGAATCAAAGGTCTACTTAATCTTCCCTTTGGATTCTTTTTCCTCTTCGGTTTCTTTATTTTTCCTTTGTTTTTAGGAGCATTATCTTGTAGCTCCTTGGGTGAATAAATTCTTTTGCTTTTCGTTCTGCCCCCAATGCCGACTATATTGGAGATATCCTTATTGACAGACGATTCTTCTGTGTATCCACAGTACAACTTTATCTGATGTATAAGCGCAAAGGTGTTATTGCCCCTTCCCTAACATTATCAATTTGGGTATCAACATTTAGTTCTTTCTTATTATCTCCTTGTCCCAGATTGATGGCCGTAGTTTTTTCTAATGGGGTTGTATCAATTAAGCTTCTTTTCTCAACAGTCTTTACATGTCCGGGGAAATGGTCCCCTCCTCACTATCTGACTCAATCCATTCGCCTTCGACTTTCAGATCCCGTAGAGAGTTTTCAATCACAAACATGATTGTTTATATGGTCCTTATTTGGGTTTAGATTTTATTTATTTATTTTGGAATGAGAGAGAAAAGAATGAGAAGCATATGAATATTATGAAAAATGCCTCATTGTATTGATGAAAAGAGAAATATATACAGAGTCCCTTTAATCAAGAGATCTTGCGGCCACGGGCAGAGACCGCGAGAGATGCATCGGAAGATTTTTATTATTTATTTATGCTTTTTATTTATTCATTTTTTTTAATCAAAAGATGCACAAAATTGGGAGCCCTAGTTAGCTGGCCTTCTCTACCCAGGTTCACTATTCTGGTTGTGACAGAGGCGTGTCATCCACCTAAGGGTCGAGAGCATTGAAAGTAATCCACCCGGCATTCAACAATTCTTGGACCTTATACTTCAAGGCCATGCAATTCTCCACAGAATGCCCATGAGCGCCTGAATGGTAATCGCAGTTCTCATTAGGTTTGTACCATTCTGGGTAAGGTGGATCCATCTTATTTGGAGGGACATATGCTAGGAGATGGTCCTTTATCAATTCTTGTAGCAGACTTCCATACGAGGTTGGAATGGGAGTGAATTTCTTCTCTTGTCTATGTGACTGCCTAGATGGTTGTGAAAAGGAAGAAGGAGTAGCAAAGTTCATGGCATTTACACTTCCCTCCTTTTTCTTGCCAAAGGGCTTCTTGAATGATATGTGGGATTTCTTAAACTTGGGAGGGAATCGAGTATTTTTGACATCGGTTACTTCCTTTACATCAAAGTTGTATCCCTCTAATGCCCTTAATTTCTGCTCTAGGGCAGAAATTTGTTGTTTGGAAACCTCATTGTGGAGGCATTGTTGGCGTATTAGTTCCATTAAATACGCTATCTGCTCTTTTACGTAGTTAAGCTCAATGGTGAGTCAGTGGTTTTGTTTCTCTAACCACTCCTTTAATTGCGACACTTGCTCCTTTATGGCATTCAGCTCAGCGGTGAGCATACGGTTCTGCTCCTCTAATTGCTCCATCTTCTTGGCTTTTTGAGCGCGAGTGAGAACAGGTAGAAGACCAGCCACTTTCTAAATGATTTAAAGATTTTTATTATTATAGCTTTTTATTATGAATGATTAGTGTGAAATAGATATGCCTTAGACAATAGCTTTGGTATCTTCTCAAAAGCCTATGTTTTAAGGGTACCATACCCACCTTAATGTGCTAACTTCCTTTTTTTTTAAAGGTTGCCAACATACCTTAGTGCACTTATCTCTTCTAGGAAGGTGATAAACGCACTTGGGTCTCTTTCACTATTGTCTAAGGATATCTAATACATCCTAGAATGAGTGTGTTTATGCATGCACTACAAAAATATTTTTTTATGACAGTAGATATTGAAAGTGGAATAACTTTTGACTGGGTTGTCCGATTTGGACGCATAGCATGTCAAAACGAAGAGAAAAGGGTGAAGAACAAGATTGCAAATACCTAAAGGGGATTTGACCCAGTAATTTTCCCAAAAAACACTCCTAAGACCTATTTTTTGGAGGTTTATTAAAATGATGAGCATGCTGCAATTATTTTCTCTCTTAGTTTTACCACTTATTGGATGATATAGTATGAATGATACGACTTTGCCAAGAATCTTTTTATTATAAAAAGGCAATTTTATGGCTTTCATTCGTTTTTATATTTTTTTATGACCCTTTATCTCTTTTGTCGGTCAACGTGGCTACTTAGCTTACAAAGAACCTGAAACCAGGCTAGCTTAACTGAAGACTGTCCGAGATAAAGTGGTTTATCTTATCACTTTTATGATTTTTAGGGTTTTTCACTATTTTGTTTGTTGTATGATTACCCTATGCTAATGCATCAATACAAATGCAGCAAACAAATGCACACACAATTCATACATCCACGAGCAGAGCCACGCTTATTACGAGGTGGGGTTTTCCTGCAGATACGTGTTTGGTTTAGGTGGTTCTAAACTATTCTCACCAAGGCCAAAGGTCCCCAAGGTGCCCCCATTATAGGGACCTCTCAATCTCTCAGTCCTCAGGTCATGCACGGAACTCCGTGGCGACATCCTTAGACCAAAAGAAGAGAGTTATCACCTTGAGTTGGTGGTTTCCGACAACGGTTGTAGCCCCGTGTGCCAACAAGCCGGTCGTATCTGCCACCCACTCCCTATAGGTATTCACTCTTGCCCCCGGGTATAGAGGGACTGTTGTGTGCAAGGGTTTTTGTGTGCAATTTATATTTCAAACAATTTGCAGAAAATAATCATACAGCAGTTATTAAAGCCATACAGAAGAGGGTAAAGACGTAATTTCAAATCTTTACTTAGTTTGAATTTTATCTGTCACTAAATGGGATCAACTCTCTAGCTTCCCCAGTGAAGTCGCCATCTGTCGCCGCCGTCCGTTCTGACGTCCAGGGACATCTTGAACGTTTATGCGAGCGGTCGCGAAAAGATGGTTTAGACTCGCGTTCTTTGTTAAAATTATGTTCATTGCTTCCGAGGTGCTCAACAACTGAACTATCCTCTAATAAAAGCAAGGTTTTCGAAAAGGGGTTCTTTTGGAGTCGCCACCAATGTTTTGACCGTAAACAGTGGAAAAGGATAAAAAGGCGTTGATTTTAATAAAAACCAAACTTGGCCATTATAACCAGAGTTAGGTAAGGGAGTTAGTTACGTGTGGGGAAGGTGTTAGCACCCCACAACGCCCCTTTCGGGTTCCCTATGACGGATTAATTCATTTCAGTAAAGATTACGAGAAATTACACGATTACCCTATTTTATTGCATAATGTTAAAAATGGCTATCTACATGACTTTATTTTACATTGCATACATAAAGCAATAAATAAAGCAGTAAAAGAGAAGAGAATTGAACAGAACCTTCGTAGCAAGCTTTGTATTATGAATCTTTGATCGTGAGGATGCGTTTTGGCAATCCTTCGCTCTACAAAGACTCTCCTCTCCGAATACAACACTGACTCGACTAAATTTTAAAGAAGAATCGAATGCTGGAATACAATTCCTTAACTGATTGTTACCTTATTAAGGCAATCAGAGAGTTCATTCGAAGAGGGAAGAGAATAGACAGGTACTGGGAGTTGTCTGGTGTGTGAAACAGTGCCAAATGAGCCTCCTATTTATAGTTTTCGCTGCCTGCGCATTTGGGACGTGCGTCTGGGTTGGGACGGCCGTCTGGGTTGGGACGACCGTCTGGGTTGGGACGGCCGTCCCAACTGCCTCTTTTGCAACGACTGAGACCACCCGAAACCTGGGACTGGCAGTCCCACTTGGGACGGCCGTCCCACTTGGCCAAGGAAGGTTGGGACGGCCGTCTCGACCTGTTTTGGCCAACCTTTGTGTTCTGGGACCCCTGGGAAGCTTTCCTTTCTGTATTCGGACGTTGTTTGATGTCGATAAACGTCCGTTAAAGCTTTATCTTCATATAGGAAGTCTTCTTGGCCTTTATTGAGATGTCAGGCGAGCTTTGTCTTTGTTGTAGGAAGTCTCTTTAGCCTTTATTGAGAGACCGGGCAAAATTAGGGGTCTACAGGGACTTCCTTTAATAGCTTTCTGGGTAACATGAATGATATCAAATTCTAAGAGGAGAACCTGCCATCTAGCTATTCTTCCAGTTAAAATAGGCTTCTTGAAGAGATACTTAATTGGGTCCATTTTGGAGACCAACCATGTTGTATGCCGAGCCATGTATTGTCTGAGACGTTGAGTGACCCACACCAATGCGCAACAGGTATTTTTGAATGGTGTATAACGGGTTTCATAGTCCAGAAATTTCTTACTGAGGTAGTAAATGGCTCGTTCCTTTTTTCCGGTTTCATCATGTTGGTCGAGCACACATCCCATGGACTCTTCAAGTATTGATAAATATAGGATGAGAGGCCTCCCTTCAACGGGTGGTACCAATACAGGCGGATTGGTTAAACAAGTCTTGATCTTATCAAATGCTTGTTGGCATTCTTCATTCCACACCGTTGGTTGGTTTTTGCGCAACAGTTTAAAGATGGGGATACATTTATCCATTAATTGCGCGATGAAATGGGCGATGTAATTAATTCGGCCTAGAAAACCTCTGACCTCTTTTTCTGTGCTTGGTGGAGGCATTTCCGAGATTGCCTTGGTTTTGTCGGGGTCCACCTCAATTCCTCTTTCACTGACAATGAACCCTAGGAGTTTTCCTGATCGTACTCCGAAAGTACATTTTGCTGGGTTCAGTTTGAGCTGATACTTTCGGAGTCTATCGAAAAGCTTTTTGAGGTATTGACTGTGGTCCAGTTCGTTTCTGGATTTGGCAATCATGTCATCCACATATACTTCTATCTCTTTGTGGATCATGTCATGGAACAACGTGACCATAGCCCTTTGATAAGTAGCCCCTGCATTCTTGAGTCCGAAGGGCATTACGCGATAGCAAAAGGTGCCCCATGGTGTGATAAAGGAGGTTTTTTCTCTATCCTCAACGGCCAACTTGATTTGGTTGTACCCCGCATACCCGTCCATGAAAGAATATAGCGTGTTGGTAGCGGTATGGTCTACCAGCGTGTCTATATGTTGTAGGGGAAAATCGTCTTTTGGACTTGCTCGATTGAGGTCCCTATAATCCACGCAGACCCTGACCTTCCCAGTCTTTTTTATGACGGGTACTATGTTGGCCAACCATTCTGGGTATTTGGACACTACCAGGAAATTGGCATCCAACTGTCTTTGCACCTCCTCCTTTATCATTAAGGACCAGTCCGGTTTGATTCTTCTGAGTTTTTGTTTCACTGGTCGAAATCCCTCTTTTAATGGCAATCTATGCTCCACTATACTTGTGTCGAGCCCAGGCATGTCGTGATAAGACCAAGCAAACACGTCCATATACTCCTTCAAAAGCTGTATCAATTCTTCCCTTATGCTACCTTTTATTTGGGTGTTGATGTTCACCTTTTTCTCCTCATCCTCTTTTCCCAAATTAACGGTTTCTATTTCCTCCTGATGCGGTTGTATGATGCGTGTTTCCTTTTCCAGCATTCTTTGCATATCTGGAGAAATGGTCTCCTGCTCACTGTCGGACCCGACCCATTCGCTTTCCGTTTCTGGGGTCCACAGAGATTCATCAATCACAGACATGATGTGTTTTAGGTTCTGTTTTAGTCATAGATTTTATTATTCAACTTATTTTTGAAAGAATAATAAATAGAAGAGGGAAAAGAATGAATATGACAAAATGCCTCGTATATTAATGAAAATGAAGATGTATATACAAGCCCTTTAATCAAAATTCCTGCGGCCACGGGCGGGGACCGTAGGAGATACAGAGAAAAGCTTTAAAAAAGACATCCTAAGGGCTGATCCTCTTAGTCCTCCCTCTCTGCTACTCCGGCTTTGATAGAGGTTTGACGTCGACATCGGAAGCGGAGGCGTCGAAAGTTATCCACCCGGCATCGATTAATTCTTGAACCCGATACTTAAGGGTCAAGCAATTTTCTATAGAGTGCCCGGGTGAACCCGAATGATAAGCACATTTCTCGTTTGGTTTGTACCATTCGGGGTAGGGAGACTCCAACTGTTTCTTGGGAGGAGCGCAGGTTAGGAGCTTGGCTTCCAACAGTTGAGGCAGCAACATTCCATAGGAAGTGGAGATTGGAGTGAACTTCCTCTCTTTCTTGCGGGGCTGCTTGGCCGTTTGTGGGGTAGAAGAAGGGGTGGCGAAGTTGATTGCATGCACGGATTCGTCCTTCTTCTTGCCGGCAGGCTTCCTGAATGAGACCCCAGCTTGGGAAGACTGTGCTATCTTCCCGCTCCTTAGTCCCTGCTCTACTCTTTCCCCTACAGTGACTATGTCTGAGAAAAGGTTGGAGGTACTGGCTATTGCCTTGTCGTAGTACGCTCTAGTTAGTGAATCGATGAACATAGCCACTGTCTCCTTGTCAGTCAAAGGAGGCTCTATTTGGGCAGCCATTTCCCTCCATCTTTGGGCGTACGCTTTAAAAGGCTCGTCGTTCCTTTTGCTCAGAGTCCTGAGATCTGACCTATCAGGAGTCAGATCAATGTTGTATCGGTAACGACAGAGAAAAGCGTCAGCCAGCTGTTTCCAGTTCTGGACCTGCCCTCTCTCTAACTGCATGTACCAGTTGAGAGCCGTATCCGCCAGACTCTCCTGGAAGCAGTGGATCAGGAGTTTTTCGTTCTCAGCATGGGCGGCCATCTTACGACAATACATCGTAAGATGGTTTTTTGGGCAGGTCATCCCAGCGTACTTGGGGAAGTCCGGGATCTTGAACTTGAGAGGGAAGTGGATGTTCTTCACCAGGCACATGTCCGCCACCTCTTTGACGTCGAAGTTGTGTCCTTCGACTGCCTTGAGTCTCTCCTCCAGGGCAGAGAGTTGTTGTTTGGATACCTCCGGAGTAAGGATGCGTGCGGTCTTAGCATCCTTCTCGTCGTAGAAGTATTCTTCTTCGTCCTCCTCATGGGGAGGGACGTGCTCAGCTTGGTCTTTGTCCTTGCTCTGTCCCTGGCGTACAACCTCCATCAGTTGGGCCATCTGTTCACGGAGGGTATTGACCTCCACAGTGAGCTTTCTGTTTTTCTCTTCTAGATTTTCCATTGCTTTTGCTTTTTGTGCTCGAGTGCGAGTGGGGAGAGGACCAGCCACTTTCTAGAATGCCCGGAAGAACTTTATTAATGCATGTTGAGTGTTTGAACTACAATGAATATGCTTATGCATGAGAGATTCTGTTTGAATGATGCTGCATGCGCTCTCGCTTTTTATTTTCTCTCTTGGTTTTTCTTTACGCATTGTATGATGTAATATGAATGTTTTGACTTTGTCAGAAGTTGATTTATTTATTTTCGGGTATTTTGATTTTTTATTTGATGTTTATTTGTTTATTTTATAGCCTTTTATCTCTTCTGTCGGAACTGCGTGGCTACTTAGCTTACAAAGAACCTGAAATCAGGCTAGCTAAAAGGCAGACTGTCCGGGATAAAATATGGCTTTATGCGAAAGGATATTTTAGCGTCCCTTATCTCTTCTGTCGGAACTGCGTGACTACTTAGCTTACAAAGAACCTGAAACCAGGCTAGCTAAAAGGCAGACTGTCCGAGATAAGGGTGTTTATTTGTGAAAATATTTTTGGTTTTTGTTTTGTTGTTTGTTTATGCTATGCAATAGACAAATGCAACAAACATATGCACACACAATTCAATCATCCACGAATAGGCGAGAATTCGTTTTTATCACGAGGTAGGGTTTTCCTGCAGAAAAGTGCATTGGCAAGGGTTGGTTTTAACTGTTCTCACCAGGCTAAGGCCCCCAAGGTGCCCCCATTATAGGGTCCCCACTCTCCAGCCGTCCAACTATGCTTAGCACTAAGGCTGTAGTCAGTCTTGTTGCCAAAAGAGGAAGGTTATCACCTTGAGTGGTGGTTTCCGATCACACTGGTGGGCTCAAGGCCCTCACTACAGCGAACCGTACCTGCCACCCACTCCCTATGGTTTTCTCACTTGCCCCCGGGTATAGAGGAAACTGTTGTGTGCAAAGGTTTGTGTACAATTTGTATTCACACAATTGCGGAAGTATAAATAGACAACAGTTATTTAAAGCCAAGCAATAAAACATGTTATAATACAAGTTAAGGGCAAAAAGCGTCATTTTCTTGGTCTATTTATTTTTAAGTTGGCCCATCACTAAATGGGATCAACTCTCGAGGCTTCCCCAGTGGAGTCGCCATCTGTCGCTGCCGTCAAAAAGATGGCGGTCGGAGCGACGCGATGGTTTCGACCCTTTTTGATTTTCGCGTTTTTTATGGGTGGTTACAACGCCTTTAGGTTGTCCGATAACCAGGCTAACCTAGGGGCGAGGTTTTCGAAAGGTCGTCCTTGGGTTGTCCGATAACCGGGCTAACCCACGGACTAATTTTGAGGGGTTCTGTGGAGTCGCCACCGATGTTTTTACCGGAAACATCGGAAAAGGGGTTTTAAAAGGCGTTGGTTTTTGAAAACCAACTTTGGTCATTAGAACCAGAGTTGGGTAAGGGAGTTAGTTACGTGTAAAGGGAGTATTAGTCCCTTTACGACGCCCCTTTCGGGTTCCCTATGACAGGCCAGCTATTTAAAAATATTTAAACCGGTGAAAATTACGCTTTTGCCCTTTTATTTTGTGGAATTTAAAGTTATGACTACATGGCCCTAATCTATTGCATAATTTAAAATTAAAGCAGTAAAAGTAGAGAGGGAGAATTTAAACCTCCGAAGCAAGCTTTTTATTTGATTTCTTTAAAAGAAACGGGTGCTTTTTGGCAGCACTTCACTCTACACGACGCTGGAAACTCTTATAGACGCCGAAAAACGCTCACAAAAGCACTGAGAAGCTCCGGAAATGCGTCGGGGGGATTCTAGAGAGAAGTTTTAGAGAGAAGGGAGAGCTAAAGCTTGTGGTGTGTGGAAATGAGGGGGGTAGAGCCCCTATTTATAGGTTTTCGCGCCTGGCAGTGGCGAGACCGCCGTTCTCGTCTGACAGGGTCGAGACTGCCGTCTCGTCATTCGCAGGTGGCGAGACCGCCGTCTCATTTGGTGAGACGGCGGTCTCACCATTTGCGTGAGGCGAGACGGCGGTCTCGATTTCGAGACGGCGGTCTCGTTCCAAAAAGGCGAGAAAACTTATTTTTTGTGCAGAAAATCCCTCCTATCCTAGTATGGGGCCTAATAGTCTCTCCTAGTGGCTTGTTAGGCTTCGTCCATCTTCGAATAGGAGGTCTTCTACTCTTTATTTGGAGGTCGGGCAAGATTTGGGGTCTACAATTACCTACAGATGTATTCATATGTAATTACC
The DNA here is from genome assembly GCA_963425845.1 of Sphenostylis stenocarpa. Lineage (NCBI taxonomy): Eukaryota > Viridiplantae > Streptophyta > Magnoliopsida > Fabales > Fabaceae > Sphenostylis > Sphenostylis stenocarpa. The sequence goes on along the minus strand of OY731404.1, from coordinate 18,843,478 downwards.
TACGGATATATCCGCAGGTAAATTACCTACAGATATATCCGTAGGTAATATCTGTAGGTAATTACCTATGGATATATCTGTAGGTAATTACCTGCGTATATATACGTAGGTAATTGAAGTATCTACTACTCTCCATTCTTTTTGCATTATTCTGATTGCATTGACCTGGACATTAAATGATATATTAAATTTTCTAGATACACAAGTTCATAACCAGAAAAAATAAAATGATATATAAAATAACATAACAATTTATTGTCCCAATACAAAATAAAAACGTCAAATATATCCAAATATAATGAAACATATCCAATATAATTTCGTAAAATGCTAATAATCCATATAATCATCATCTGCATCCTTCTGTTGATCTTGATTTTGTTGTTCGGTATTTGGTTCTGCATCCTTTTGTTGATCTTGATTTTGTTGTTCGGTATTTGGTTCCAATCACTGCTCACTACTTTCCAGTCGTTGTTTCAGTTGACTAATTTTCTATGAATCAGCTTTCTGACTGGAGCACGCTCTTGTAGATAACTTTCAACACAATAATCACTAGAGTCAACATGACCAACTCCATACACGCGTCCCTTATACCTTCCTCCTGCAACCTCTAACCAACATCTATTCCTTAGCCTTTTCTCTTCAACAGGGTCTAGGGGAGTGCATTGTGAATCACCCACATTAGAAGTTGACTCAGACATTGATGGCATCCTAACTTATTTGGTCAAGAAAGAAAAGAAACAAGCAGGAAAAAGTAAAATGAAGTAAACATACCTCCTTAGTGTTCATATCACATCACATTACATCCCATACCATAAAAATTATCAACATTTCTTTTGAACATGACAAAAATAGTTTTCCTATGATCTAGTATATTGATAGTAAAATCTTAAGGAGTATTAAGATAAAAAGTATATTTTCAAACCCCTGCTCTTGAGAGGTGACTACGAGTGATACCTAGGTCGCTAGGTCTGAGAAATATAACAAGGTTCACATAGGGAATCAAGAAGCTAATACATTTTGGCAAAACCTAGAATACTACCAAATAAATTTAGAATTCAACTTAACAACAACTTTAAAGCAAAAACGCATTGCTTTGCTCCTTGACTGAAGCAACTATTGGGATGAAAAATGTATTTAAAACAATTTATTGATTTAAGAGATTTTATAGGTTGCCATACTCATGAAATTGATGGCATCCTAACTTATTTGGTGAAGAAAGAAAAGAAACAAACAGGAAAAAGTAAAATGAAGGAAACATACCTCCTTAGTGTTCATATCACATCAGATCCCATACCATAAAAATTATCAACATTTCTTCTGAACATGACAGAAACAGTTTTCCTATGATCTAGTAGATTTATGGTAAAATCTTAAGGAGTATTAAGATAAAAAGGATATTTTCAAAGCCATGGTCTTGAGAGGTGACTACGAGTGATACCTAGGTCGCTAGGTCTGAGAAATATAACAAGGTTCACATAGGGAATCAAGAAGCTGATACATTTTGGCAGAACCTAGAATACTACCAAATAAATTTAGAATTCAACTTAATAGCAACTTTAAAGCAAAAACGCATTGTCTTGCTCCTTTACTGAAGCAACTATTGGGATGAAAAATGTATTTAAACATATTCATTGATTTAAGAGATTTTATAGGTTTCCATACTCATGAAGTTGATGGCATCCTAACTTATTTGGTGAAGAAAGAAAAGAAACAAACAGGAAAAAGTAAAATGAAGGAAACATACCTCCTTAGTGTTCATATCACATCACATCCCATACCATAAAAACTATCAACATTTATTCTGAACATGATAGAAACAGTTTTCCTATGATCTAGTAGATTGATGGTAAAATCTTAAGGAGTATTAAGATAAAAAGTATATTTTCAAAGCCATGGTCTTGAGAGGTGACTACGAGTGATACCTAGGTCGCTAGGTCTGAGAAATATAACAAGGTTCTCATAAGGAATCAAGAAACTGATACATTTTGGCAGAACCCATAATACTACCAAATAAATTTAGAATTCAACTTAACAACAACTTTAAAGCAAAAAACACATTGCCTTGCTCCTCACGACAGAGTAACCTTGAAAGGAATTGAGAAAAGTCTTCTACTCCATTGAAATAATTACACACTAAACATCATACCAGACAGGGTTACAATATAAAGATATATAAGTCAAATAACTTTAATAAGAATCAAAGTATATTGCAGAGAAGGTAAAAGCAGGTATGAATCAAAGTTTTATTTGCATGTAACATCCAAATAATCACATTTAAGAAATAAAATTGAATATCCCAACCAGCTGAGCCATAATCAACTACAACAACATATGAAAAACAACTTTTAAAATTTTCATTGATCCAATGTTAACCAACCACCAAGCAATAATGCATGACAATGTCAGCCCCAAACCCGATAATCCACAGATCCCGTAAAAACTCAATTTATATCCAAGAACCGATCATAAATCAAGCAAACCAAATGAAACATTTAAAACAACTCAAATCAAGAACAATAAACAAAAAATCAAAAAGAGAAAGGAAAACTTAGGCCTGTGACCCTTGCTTCTAATCACCAATCTCCAAGTTTACCTGCAATGGCTAGGGGTGGCGCGAGTCACAGTTAGGCCTCTGCGGTTGGGTTGGGGTGATAACGTCTAGGGCTTCGCTGGGATGCAGAGGCCGCAAAGGAGGTGAGGGAAAAGGTGTTAGCGTCAGCTAGGGCTGTGGAGTTCAAGTGAATGGTTGAGGAAGATTGAAAATGGAGCTCAGTGAGGGGTGCTCGGGAAAGAGGGGTGCGGGTGACTGAGTTGTTGAGAGGAGCCGAGAAAAGAGTGAGGCAGAGGGAAGAGGGAATGAGGGAAAAGGGAAAGTGAAGGTGTAGGGAGAGTGGGGGCTGCTCCGCGGGAAGAAGGAAGAAGAGCAAGGCGAGAGGGAGCTAGGGTCTGGAAAGTGGAGGTGCTGGTCGAAAACTTTTTTTCCTTATGTTTTTACTACTAATTACTTACTAATTTTATTTTTTAATATTTTCTAATAAAATTCGTATGTAAAGTATGACTTCATTACATACGGATTTTATTGTCATTACCTACGGATTTCATCCTTTCAATGTTCCCTCCTAAACGCGCCAACATTACATATGGATAATACCTACGGACTACTACAACGTATAGTTTTATATACGGATAAAAATCCGTAGATAAAATTCGTAGATAATTTATAATTTAACTAAGGATATGGATCTGTAGGTAAATATCAGCAGGTAATTGGTCATTTTCTTGTAGTGCTTGTCACCACTCACTAGATTTGCAAACTCATATGAGTTAGTGAGTTAATTATGAATTTGATAAGCATGGATTCAAGCTTTGAAGAAAACAACTTGAGGTATGGATTGCAAGGGAGAGACATAAGAATAGGTTAAGAGATATGTGGATGATGCAAACCTTTTGAAGAATATTAAGTTGAAAAAAAAAATATTGTGAACATAATTATCTAAGGTAGTGTGGACACACAAATTTATTAAGAAATGAGTTTACTTATGAGTGAACTTGTCACCACTCACTAGAGTTGCAAACTCATGTGAGTTTGTGAGTTAATTGTGAGTTTGATAAGCATGGATTCAAGCTTTGAAGAAAACAACTTTAGGTAAGGATTTCAAGGGAGAGACATAAGAATAGGTTAAGAGATATGTGGATGGTGCAAACCTTTTGAAGATGATTAAGTTGAAAAAAAAATATTGTGAACATAATTATCTAAGGTAGGGTGGACACACAAATTTATTAAGAAATGAGTTTACTTATGAGTGACCTTATCAAACCTCACTAGAGTTGCAAACTCATATGAGTTAGTGAGTTAATTGTGAGTTTGATAAGCATGGATTCAAGCTTTGAAGAACACAACTTTAGGTAGGGATTGCAAGGGAGAGACACAAGAATAGGTTAAGAGATATGTGGATGGTGCAAACCTTTTGAAGATAATTAAGTTTAAAAAAAATATTGTGAACATAATTATCTAAGGTAGGGTGGACACACAAATTTATTAAGAAATGAGTTTACTTATGAGTGAACTTGTCACCACTCACTAGAGTTGCAAACTCATGAGTTAGTGATTTAATTGTGAGTTTGATAAGCATGGATTCAAGCTTTGAAGAAAACAACTTGAGGTAGGGATTGCAAGGGAGAGACATAAGAATAGGTTAAGAGATATGTGGATGGTGCAAATCTTTTGAAGATGATTTAGTTGAAAAAAAAAATATTGTGAACATAATTATGTAAGGTAATGTGGACACACAAATTTATTAAGAAATGAGATTACTTATGAGTGAACTTGTCACCCCTCACTAGAGTTGCAAACTCATATGAGTTAGTGAGTTAATTGTGAGTTTGATAAGCATGAATTCAAGCTTTGAAGAACACAACTTGAGGTAGGGATTGCAAGGGAGAGACATAAGAATAGGTTAAGAGATATGTGGATGGTGCAAACCTTTTGAAGATGATTAAGTTTAAAAAAATATTGTGAACATAATTATCTAAGGTATGGTGGACACACAAATTTATTAAGAAATGAGTTTACTTATGACCATTCACTAGAGTTGCAAACTCATATGAGTTAGTGAGTTAATTGCGAGTTTGATAAGCATGGATTCCAGCTTTGAAGAACACAACTTGAGGTAGGGATTGCAAGGGAGAGACATAAGAATAGGTTAAGAGATATGTGGATGGTGCAAATCTTTTGAAGATGATTTAGTTGAAAAAAAAATATTGTGAACATAATTATCTAAGGTAGTGTGGACACACAAATTTATTAAGAAATGAGTTTACTTAGGAGTGAACTTGTCACCACTCACTAGAGTTGCAAACTCATGAGTTAGTGAGTTAATTGTGAGTTTGATAACCATGGATTCAAGCTTTGAAGAAACAACTTGAGGTAGGGATTGGAAGGGAGAGACATAAGAATAGGTTAAGAGATATGTGGATGATGCAAACCTTTTGAAGAATATTAAGTTGAAAAAAAAATATTGTGAACATAATTATCTAAGGTAGTGTGGACACACATATTTATTAAGAAATGAGTTTACTTATGAGTGAACTTGTCACCACTGACTAGAGTTGCAAACTCATGTGAGTTAGTGAGTTAATTGTGAGTTTGATAAGCATGGATTCAAGCTTTGAAGAAAACAACTTGAGGTAAGGATGGCAAGGGAGGGACATAAGAATAGGTTAAGAGATATGTGGATGGTGCAAACCTTTTGAAGATGATTAAGTTGAAAAAAAATTATTGTGAACATAATTATCTAAGGTAGGGTGGACACACAAATTTATTAAGAAATGAGTTTACTTATGAGTGAACTTGTCACCACTCACTAGAGTTGCAAAGTCATATGAGTTAGTGAGTTAATTGTGAGTTTGATAAGCATGGATTCAAGCTTTGAAGAACACAACTTGAGGTAGGGATTGCAAGGGAGAGACATAAGAATAGGTTAAGAGATATGTGAATGGTGCAAACCTTTTGAAGATGATTGAATTTTAAAAAAAATATTGTGAACATCATTATCTAAGGTAGTGTGGACACACAAATTTATTAAGAAATGAGTTCACTTATGATTGAACTTGTCACCACTCACTAGAGTTGAAAACTCATATGATAGTGAGTTAATTGTGAGTTTTATAAACATGGATTCAAGCTTTGAAGAAAACAACTTGAGGTAGGGATTGCAAGGGAGAGACATAAGAATCGGTTAAGAAATATGTGGATGGTGCAAATCTTTTGAAGTTGATTTAGTTGAAAAAAAAAATATTGTGAACATAATTTTCTAAGGTAGTGTGGACACACAAATTTATTAGGAAATGAGTTTACTTATGAGTGAACTTGTCACCACTCACTAGAGTTGCAAACTCATATGAGTTAGTGAGTTAATTGTGAGTTTGATAAGCATGGATTCAAGCTTTGAATAAAACAACTGAGGTAGGGATTGCAAGGGAGAGACATAAGAATAGGTTAAGTGATATGTTAATGGTATAAACCTTTTGAAGATTATTAAGTTGAAAAAATAAGGTAGTGTGGACACACAAATTTATTAAGAAATGAGTTTACTTATGAGTGAACTGGTCACCACTCACTAGAGTTGCAAACTCATATGAGTTAGTGAGTTAATTGTGAGTTTGATAAGCATGGATTCAAGTTTTGAAGAAAACAACTTGAGGTAGGGATTGCAAGGGAGAGACATAAGAATAGGTTAAGAGATATGTGGATGATGCAAACCTTTTGAAGATTATTAAGTTGAAAAAAAAGATATTGTGAACATAATTATCTAAGGTAATGTGGACACACAAATTTATTAAGAAATGAGTTTACTTATGAGTGAACTTATCACCACTCAGTAGAGTTGCAAACTTATGTGAGTTAGTGAGTTAATTGTGAGTTTAATAAGCATGGATTCAAGCTTTGAAGAAAACAACTTGAGGTAAGGATTGCAAGGGAGAGTCATAAGAATAGGTTAAGAGATATGTGGATGGTGCAAACCTTTTGAAGATGATTAAGTTGAAAAAAAAAATATTGTGAACATAATTATCTAAGGTAGGGTGGACACACAAATTTATTAAGAAATGAGTTTACTTATGAGTGAACTTGTCACCTTTCACTAGAGTTGCAAACTCATATGAGTTAGTGAGTTAATTGTGAGTTTGATAAGCATGGATTCAAGCTTTGAAGAAAATAACTTGAGGTAGGGATTGCAAGGGAGAGACATAAGAATAGGTTAAGAGATATGTGGATGGGGCAAACCTTTTGAAGATGTAGGAAGTAATATAACATTGGAGGCAAGAATTAACATAACACCGAAAGCACAAAGCAATACAAATGAGGCAGCAAGAAGCAATATTACACAAGAAGCTGCAACACAACACAACACAACCTACGCAACTACAACACAACACGATCAGCAGTGAAAGTGATGAAGATCTTATTGAACTTTATGATAGAATGAACTTGTGGATTTGATGAAGTCAAATGCTACTTGGGTTTAAGGGTAGAGGAATTAGTGAGTCTTCATCAATATTAATAGGTATTCATTCATATCTCTCTACTGCATGAAGTTTCATCATTTGAAAGAATTTGAAAATGCCTCTAAAGATGTTTTAATCTATTAAAAACCAAAATAATCGATTAAAAATGTTCTTAAGAAATAGTTTTAACTGATACTAAAAGAGTTTTATCAATTAAAATGAGCTAGGATTTATAACAAATTTTTAACTGATATGATATCGAAATAATCAATTATTTTCATTAAAGGAGTATTTGAAAACCTTCTGCCAGTATTTTAATTGATATAAATTCGAATTAATCGATTAAAATTACTTAAAATGTTTTGAAAAGTGTTCTGTCAATATTTTAATAGATGTAACTTCGAAATAATTGATTAAAATCACTTGAAATGTTTTGAAAAGTGTTCTACTAGAATTTTAATTGATTTAACATCGAATTAATTGATTAAAACAACTTAAGGGAATTTTTGTCAAGTGTTTTAATCGATTAAAAATTGTTGTTATCAGTTAAAATCACTTATGATGTTTTGAGAAAAAGTTTGACAGAATTATAATCGATTAAAACGCGAATTAATCGATTAAAACAACTTAAGGAATTTTTGTATAACTGTTTTAATCGATTAAAACGTAGTCGTATCAATTAAAATAAATCTGTAAAATGTTTAAGCACATTTTAACCGATTAAAAGACGAATTAATCGATTAATCAAGATTTAATAATCGATTAAAAGAAAGTTTTAACCGATTAATTAAACCAGCAGTTGAAAAACAACTCTATATAAACAAGATTGCTTCAGCGTTTTAAATATACATCTTTTAGCAATCGATCAAGCAATCATAAGAGAGATTTCAAGAAAGAATCGCGCAAGGTTTATGGAGTTTTACAAAGTTCTTTCTTGAGGCATTTTTGCTTTCTTTTTGTGAAGAAACTCATACTGCAGGAGCTGCATAATCCAGGTTTGATTGTTCTAGTTTCTTCTCTTTGTTTCTTTTTTATTCTTTACTGTATTGTGGGTGTCTAGAAGTGTTGGACACTGGTTCTGTAGCTGGAATTTGGTTGCAGGTTTGAACAAGAATTGAAATTTGGTTCTTGGTGAAGGTTTAGGTACAAGAAAAGGAATTTGGTTCTTGGCTTAGATTGGGTGTTGTGTGATTCGGAATTGTAATTTGAAAAACATTCAATCTAGTGGAACTTAGCTGGAATTTGGCTGAGAATTGGATGTAGCCCAGTGGTTTAGGTGAACCAATATAAATATTGGTTGTATTTCTCTAAACCTTTACTCTCTTTAATTCTACCACTGCATTATATTGAATTGCTTGTTTCTTCTCAATTCGAAAAGTGATCAGAACTCTAAATCTTTGAAATAGATAAATTGTATTCTTAGAAGTGCAAAAATCTTTCAAAGATCAATTCACTCCCCTCTTGATCTCAGCCTACATTTCTAACAATTGGTATCAAGAGCAGGGTCTTGAAAATTACTTAAGACTTTTGGTCCAAATCTTTTCATGGCTGAAAACAAATTACCTTTTTCTGAGGGTGCTTCTATTAATAGACCTCCACTATTTTGTGGTACAGATTATCCATATTGGAAGATAAGGATGGAAATATTTATTGAATCTATTGATAGAAATGTTTGGGATGTAATTGTTAATGGTCCATTAATTATAGAAAAAGAATATTCCAACTTAAATGACGAAGAGAAAAGAAAAGTTCAAAGTGATTGTACTGCTAAGAACATAATTACTTCTGCTTTTAATATGGATGAATTTTTCAGGGTATCTCAATGCAAATCTTCCAAAGAAATGTGGGAGGTTCTTGAGGTTACTCATGAGGAAACTACTGATGTGAAGAGAGCTAGAAAGCATACTCTTATCAGGGAATGAGTTGTTTAAGATGAAAACTAGAGAATGCATTGCAGATGTGCAGAAACGCTTTACTCACATCATCAATCATCTAATGGGCTTAGGTAAAAATTTTGATAAAGAGGAATTAAATATAAAAGTTTTGAAATGTCTTGATAAGTCATGGTAGCCTAAGGTCACAATAATATCAGAGTCAAAAGACTTGTCCATCATAACAACAACCTCCTTATTTGGAAAGCTCAGAGAACATGAGATGGAAATTAATAGGTTTAATGAGCAAGAGATTTCTAAAAAGAAAGGCAGAAGCATAACTCTCAAAGCTGAAGAGAAAGATAAAGAATCAGAAGAAGAAAGTGAGAATCTTGGACTGTTGGTCAAAAAGTTCAAGATAAAGAAAGATACAAAAGGTATGAAAAGAAATCTGGTTCTTTTAACTATAAGTGCTATGGTTCTTTTAACCATTCTCTCTCTATCTCCAAGGAGGAAACAATAACACCCTCTCCTGAAAATAAAGGAAAAATAACTCTAAGAAAACCTAAAAGGAGAAACTATTTTTCTCTTTTAATTTATCTCTCAAGTACTAAAGCAGCAAGAGAAAGAAAAGAAAGTGATTTTGGTGTGTTTTACAAGGTAAACACTGTGCTCCTTTTATAGTAAAAAAAGTAAGCACCAAACTAACATTTCCCTAATGTGGCACTTTTCTTCTCACAATCTCCCACTTAAATATTTTGATTAAATTAATCAAATCTTCACACCATGCTTGTTTTATTCATGTCATCCATGTTGCTTATTTTTATGCTAGGCCATAGTAGGATCGACTCCATACAAACTTGTCAACACTAACCGGCTTTGTCATAACATCTGCTAGGTTCTCATCCGTGTGAATCTTTTACATATCGACACTACCTTCTTCCACTACTTCCCAAACAAAATGATATCTTATTCCTATGTGCTTTGTCCTGGAATGAAAGGCTAGATTCCTTGCAATGTGCAAGGCACTCTGACTATCACAATACACAACAATTTGTTGTTGCTTGTGCTCGAGTTCCTCCATTATCTTCCTAATGCAAATAGGTTGCTTACACATAAGAATGAATCAAGTCCAATATGTGTTTACTTTTAGCAGTCACTCTAGCAAACTTCAATCTATGTTGCTTACTTATCACACAATGCTCACAGAAGGGTAAACTAACCTCTTTAAGCCCGGGTAAGAGATTACGTTCTGCAAGGATTTTCAGACCACTTTCTGACATATGACCAAGTCTGTGATGCCACATGATGATTGCATCTTCCTGACTTGTTGTCGCAACTGATGCATCCGCTTCTTGCAACGTATCTCCAAGCAGCACATACAAATTTGCCATGATCTTCTTTGCCTTCATGACCACCAAACTCCCCTTCACCACCTTTAAGATTTCACCTTCAACATGGATCTTACACCCGAGGTCATCTAATTGCCCAATGGAGAATAGATTCTTCTTGAAGTCCTTCACATGTCTACCCCTTGAATTGTGCAAACAATATCATCATACATTTTAATTTTGAAGATACCAACTTCAGTAATCTCTAATGCATGGTTGTTTCCCACGAAGACGGATCCACCTGAGAATAGTTCATAAGTGTGAAACCAATCTCGGTGCAGAGTCATGTGTCATGTTGCATCTGAATCCACTATTCACTTGTCATGAAACTCCTTTTAACCATTAGAGCTAATTACTGCTTCGCTCACCTGAATATCTACATCCTCCGATGTACTTACAATATAACCTTGTGAGGTTGATTCTTCAAAGTTGTTTCCTCCATTCTTCCTCTTCCAACACTCTTTTCTTGTATACCCTTTCTTGCCACAAAAGTAGCATTTGATTTTATAACTCTTCTTACTTCAAGACCTCGATCTATCATTACTCGAGCCACGTTCCGTTGATCTTCCTCCTATCATTGTCAAAGCCTCTGCTTGTTTGGAACTTTCGCCCTTACTCATCCGCATGGGTTCTTCTTCAAAAATAGCTTCGACGACATCCTCAAAGTGCATATTCCCATCGATATTATTATTTGTAATATTGATGATGAGTTGATCATACGAATCAGGTAAACTCTGAAGTAGAAGCTTTGCAGGCATATTTTCAAATATGTTGAAATTTGCCGCTGATAGTTGGGCAAACAAGATATTCAAATGGTTGATATAGTTCGTCACTGATGTGGACTCACTCATCCGAAGAGTATAGAGTTTTCTCCTCAAGAATATTCTTGTGTGAAGTAACTTCACCTCATATAGTTTAATGAGGGTATCCCAATTCTCCTTCGTAGTAGTCTTCTTCGTAGCTGTCATTGATAAGTGCAAATTCACAATAGCATTGTCGTTCATTTCTTTCCATCTTCGTTCATTTGTGTGTTCCATGGTTCTTTTTGCAATTGCATCAATACAATTGTCCTTCCTCAAAATTGCCTTCATCTTCAATTTTCACAATGAGAAATTATTCCCATTGAACTTCTCTATCTCATATTTTGTTGTCATGGTTCCAAACCAACTTATGCAATCCTCACTATGAATAATATTGCCTACTGGAACAACAATGATAGACTTTGAACCAGTACAACAGTTAAGTTCCCAGGAAAGAGAAGTGGGTCACTAATGGACACGCTTAAATACTAAGTCTTTCCTTGCCAGAACTTTTCCTAGGCATGCACTATCACACTACCAAATAATATCCAGTAACAAGAATAACTTTTTTCTAATGTGGAAGATCATATTAACCGCAACCACAGAGCATACTAAGAATTTTCTCCAACACTATTCTAAAGACTATGTAGCAGAAGACCAATATCACAACCTAGTAGCTCTGATACCATTGTTAGGTATTAGACAAAAGCATAAGCACACACAACTAAAATAAAAAGATGAGAAAAACACCGACAATAGGCAAAAGAGTAATTCTACTAATGAAAGAAATTACAACCCTTCTCTCTACCTCCAAGGAGGAAACAATAACATCCTCTCCTGAAAATAAAGGAAAAACAACTCTAAGAGAACCTAAAAGGAGAAAATATTTTTCTCTCTTAATTTATCTCTCAAGTACTAAAACAGCAAGAGAAATAAAAGAAAGTGATTTTGGTGTGTTTTACAAGGTAAACACTGTGTTCCTTTTATAGTAAAAAATGTAAGCACCAAACTAAGATTTCCTTGATGTGAGACTTTTCTTCTCTCATACAACACAACATAGGAAGCAATACAATATAACATAGGAAGTAGTATCACACAACAGAAGAAGCAGTACAATACAACACACAATGCTAGAAGCAATCAAACACAACACACCTCACTAGAAGTAATATAACATACCACACAACATCGGAAGTAGGAAGTAGTACAACATCAGAAGCAAAATGATACACACCTAAAGTAGGAAGTAGTACAACATCAGAAGCAAAATGATACACACCTGAAGTAGGAAGTAGTACACATGAATCAGTATAACATAAGAAGTAATACAACACAGGAATCAGGAAGCAGTAGAACACTGAAAGCAAGAAGCAACAACAATGAAAGTTGGAAGTATTACAACACAAGAAGGAAGAAGCATTATGATGACAACATTCTAGTTGAACAAAATACTGATAAAAAATTAATAACAAGTTACTACACTAATGAAGTATAGCTAAACCATGTTAAATCACACAAGGACAAAATTATAGGAACGTACCCATTATCAAACATCATTCTCTCTAAAAATAGTAAATAGGGGGTTGAGAATAATAAACCGAAAGAGTGATAAATAAATTGAAGTGAAATAACAAAAAGTTAAATTAAATTAAAGCAGAATAACAAAAACTTAAATAACTAGAATTTATAAAAATAAAACCGAATGCTTCTAAAAATTAAATTCCAAATTTTTCGAAATAGAATGCAATATCAAAATTTTCTTTTAATTAAAACAAAAGTGCAATATTAATTAAATTCAAACATTCTAAAATAGATAAATCTAAAGTTAAATTGAAAAGTGGTTGAAACCAACAAATGCATGCAGAACTAAGCAATAAAAGGAAAACTTAGGAGATTAATGTAATATAAATTAAATTGGCTTAACAGAGTTGAATGTGTAATTGAAAAAAGAAAAACTATGCAAAATCTGGTGGTGAGTGACGTGGATGTGTGCATGAGTGAAATTGGGATATTGTGAGTGAAAACAGTAAAATTGTGATTGGAATTGGACAATTGGTAAATTGAAGACGAAAATGAAGCAAATTGAGTACTAGAATTCAATTAAATTGTTAAATAAGAAGATAACACAAATTAAACTAAGCACGGGATGAATAAAGAAAACTTAACAGTATAAAACTGGAAAATTCAGGAGAAATTGCAAATTGAATCAACAAAGAGAACAAACCAAAAAGAGAACAAACAACAAACTACTAAGCTCACCAAACTAAAATTAAAAGAAATGGAAATGCAAGACAACGAACAAGACCAAAACAAGACACCCGGGAAGAAGAAGATTGTCATTGTGTGCTCTCGTCAGATCTCTTATTTATAGGGGACTGACTAGAGAAAATTACTTGGGAATTAGTTATAATAAAATTAAATGTTTCCTCAATTAAAAATTGAAAAATTATATTATTGTTGCTATTGAGAAAGGTGATTTGATTGTTGGCGACGAGCAAAAAATTAGGACTGATTTGGAGGAAATAATTTACTACTTTCCTAATTTGAATGGTCCAGTGCGAATTGCAATTTAATTCTTAATTTTTGTTGGCCTTTATTTAAGCTAAATTGGATTCCCACAATAGTAGAGTTTCGTAAATTGGTCGTATAAGCAAACTTAAGCTTTCGTACATGATGCTTGTTATGAATTTGGACCTTTATTTCCATCAATTTGCATTGTAGATGTATAAATGTATGCTTTGATGCTAAAATTAGGCAAAATGCAACAAATTAAGTAAAATTGAATATGAAAACATGTTAAATGCATGATTTATGAAGAGAATACTTAGCTTAAGAAATGCTCTTAAATCAAGAAATATAGAGTAAAATGATATACATCACAATACAACACATGAAGCAGCAATAGAACACAAGCAACAACACAACATAGATAGCAACAAGAAGTTATACAACACAAGAAGTAATACAAAACAACACTAGAAGAAACAAGACAACCCAATAAGAAATGTACAAAACCCAAACAACATAACACAGGGAACAATACAACATAACATAGGACTTAGTACAACTCAACAAAGGAATCAGTAGAACAAAACACGGCAAGTAGTATAACACAACACATAAAGTAGTAAAACACAACATAAGAAGTAATACAACACAACACAAGAAATAATAGAACATAACACATGAAGCGGTACAAAACAAATACATCATAATAGAGGAAGCGGTATAACACACCATAGGAAGTAGTACAACACAACACAGAAAGAAGTACAACATATATTGTACAACATAAAGGAAGTAGTAAAACATAACACATGAAGCATTATAACACAATACAGGAAGCCGTATAATACACAAGATGAAATTCAACACACAAGGAGCAACATCGCAACCCAAGAAGCAATACAACACAGGAAGCATTACAACACAAGAAACAGTACAACACAATAAAGGTAGCAGTACAACACAACATGAAAAGCAATAAAACACAACAAAAGAAGCAATAAAACATAACAAAAGAAGTAGTACAAAACAACACAAAATGTAGTACAAAACAACACAAGAAGTAGTACAACACAACACATGAATCAATACATTACAACACAAGAAATAGTACAACACAATACAAAAAGTAGTACAATAACACACAAGAAGCATTATAACACAACATAGGATGTAATAAAACATAACACAGGAAGTAAAGCATAACACAAGAAGTAGTAAAACATAGCAGGGAAAATAGTAAAACACAACACAAAATGCAATACATAACATAGGAAGCGGTACAACGAAACACAAGAAACAATATAATACAAAACACAAAGCTGAACAACATAACATAGGAAGCAATACAACATAACACAAAAAGTAGTATAACACAACATAAGAAGTTGTACAACATAATACAAGAAGCAGTACAACATAACACATTATGTCGTACAACACAACACAAGAAGTAGTAAAACACAACACATGAAACACTATAACACAACACAAGAAGTAGTACAATACAACACAACAAGTAGTACAATACAACAAAAGAAATAGTACAACACAACATAGGAAGCAATAAAACACAACAAAAAAAGCAATACATAACACAAAAAGCAATACAATGCAATAACAAAGGAGTACAATACAATAAACAAAGTAGAACATGACAACACAAGAAGGAGTACAAAAAAACAAATGAAGCAGTACAACAAAACACAAGAAGTACAACATAACACAAGAAAAAGTACAACATAACACAAGAAGCAGTACAACATAACACAAGCATAATACAACACACAAGAAGCAATACAACACATAGGAAGCAGTGTAACATAGGAAGCAATAATACACAAGATACAATACAACACAACACACAACACCAAAAGCAGGAAGAAGTATAACACTGGAAATAGTACAACATACGAAGCAATATAACACAACACACAACACCGAAATCAACAAGCGATACAACACAAGAAAAAGAAAGCAAAAAAACACAAGCAGTAGGAAGTAATACAACAAAAAAAGCATGAAGAAGTACAACACAAGCTACAATAGTATAACACAGGCGGTAACAATACAACAAAGGAAGCAACAACACAAGAAACAATTACAACACAACACAAGAAGCAATATAACACAACACACAACACCAGAACACAGAAAGTAACAACACAACACAAGAAACAATAAAACATGTTGAAATTGTAAAAAAATAAGATATGTTTTTCGGAGGATGAATAATTGTTTATTTTACTCTTTAAACAAAGTATTATTTGAAATGGAAATAATTGCTTGATTATCAACAAGAATTTATGTAGGCTCCTTTTGTTCCATATGTAAATCAACAAGTATACGCCTTAGCCAAATAGCTTGATATACTGCTGCAGTGGTTGCCACATATTCTGCCTCAGCTATTCTCTAAGCCACTATATCTTGTTTTTTTTATCTCCATGAAAACTTAGCTGAAACAGTAACCTGTTGTGCTTTTCATATTATCAATTGAACCTCCCCAATCACTGTCAAAATAACCGTAAAACTGAAAATTCTGAGAGTGAGTGTATTTGACACCATAGTCTATAGTCCCCTTGACATATCTCACAATCCGTTTGGCAGCTTGAAAATGCACTAGCACAATGCATAAATCTTGAAAGCATACTTACTACAAACACGATGTCGAGCCTGGTTGTAGTAAGATACATTAGACAACAAATTAGGCTTATGAATTTATGCTTTTCAATCTTATTAGTCCCGTCATCTTTGCTAAATTTTTCTTTTGGTTCATTGGAGTAGCGGTGCTTTTACAATCCTCCATACGAAATTTTTTTACTATTTCCCTTGCGTACTTCTTTTGGCATATGAAGACTCCACCATGATCTTACTTTACCTCCATACCCAAAAAGAAAGACATTCGGCCAAGATATGTCATTTCAAACACTCGCAACATTTCACCTTTAAAATCCATTATTAACTTTTCTTCATTCCCTGTTACAAGCAAGTCATCAACATAGACAAAAACTATGATTAAATTAGTACCCGTCTGTTTCACATACAATGTAGCTTCACTTGGGCTATTAATAAACCCAAGGTTTTGAAAATAATCATCAATTATGTTGTACCAGGCTCTAGGGGCCTGTTTAAGACCATACAAGGCCTTTTACAGTTTGTGGATCTTCTCCTCCTGTCCTTTTACTTTAAATCCTTCTAGTTGTTCTACAAATATTTCCTCTTGCAAATAACCATTTAGGAAGACTGACTTTGTTGAACATACAAGGATATGAATGTTGAACATACAAGGATATGAAACTTGTAGATTTTGATGATGATTCAAGAATAAAGGACTTAAAGATTTGAAGACTTGTAATGTTATGTAATAACTCTGTTTTTATGTTTTTGAGTCTGTAATATTAGAGTCCAAGATAGCCAGCACATAGACCACTCTTTAAAAGCCCTAAAAACTCATTTTTATCAAAAAGTTATTGGAATAATCGATTAAACCACAAGATAATTGATTATTACAGAAAGAAAATCATTTTCAGTATATGCTCACTGGATTAATCAATTAAATGGCCTGTTAATCGATTAACTGGGCAAAATAATCGATTAAATGGGCTGTTAATCAATTATCTGGCCCTGTATTGCTTTTCTGTGAGAATGACTTTGGAATAATCGATTAACACTTAAGATAATCGATTATTTGGGTCTGTTATGTGTTTTGAAATTCAAAATTGGTCCAAGTTTCGAAAATCCTATTTCCAATTCATCAAGTTTCGAAAATCCCCAATTCCCAAACCCTATTCTCTCTACTTAAGGTTCTCTAAGGCTCTCTGCAAATGGAATAACCTTTTTCATACAAAATTTAAGAGCTGTGACTGCTAGAGAACTGTTTGTAGGGAAGAAAAAAGGGCTTTTGAAACCTAGTGTGGGCTATAAGCGATAAGAATCACTGAGTAGGTTCCTTGGTGGATTGTGTGTTGTGCAGTCTCTAGGAAAAGCTGTTCTTCATCCTTTGTGGATTCAAAGGAGGTGTTCATCTCTTGTGTGACTCAAGAGAGGTGTTTTCTTTACCTTATCTTTTCAATTTGTAAACTGTGATTATAGTGACAGCGTTAATCCTCTGTTTGAGTGATTAGCAATTGGACGTAGGGTCTTTTGATCTGAACCAGTATAAATTGACTGTGTAATCCTCTATCCCTTATCTATTTACTTTACACAACATTTTAATCGGTGAAAATTGGGAAAAATTTTATAACCCTAATTTTGTTTAAGAAGCCAATTCACCCCCCTCTTGGTTTTTGTCCGTAAACGCAAACATTCCGTCGCACGATTCTAACAAGTGGTATCAGAGCTTGCTTTGATAGTCATTCAATTTTCAAAAATGGCCGGACAAAATCAAACTTTTGCCGAGGGTGCTTCTATCAATAGACCCCCACTCTTTGCGGGGCAAAATTATCCTTTTTGGAAAGTTATAATGCAAATATTTTTGGAGTCTGTTGATAGAGGTGTTTGGGACGCAATTTTAAACAGACCTTTTATTCGTAAAATTACTAAACGGAGAAGAGGTACTGAAACCATTTTCTAGATGGTCGGCTGAAGAAAATAGAAAAGCCCAATATGATGTTAGGGCTAGAAATATAATTTCATCTGCTTTAACCCTTGATGAGTTTTACAGGATATCGGTTTGTAAGAGTGCTCAAGAATTGTGGGAAATGCTAAGAGTAACCCATGAAGGTACCAATGACGTTAAAAGAGCAAGAAAGAACTCATTGATTCAAGCATATGAGATGTTCCGGATGCAACAAGGAGAAACAATTTTTGACGTTCAAAAGTGTTTCACACATATTGTAAACCATCTCACTGGGCTAGGTAAAATTTTTGATATTGATGAATTAAATGTAAAAATTCTTAAATCTTTGGATAGGAAATGACAACCTAAGGTGACGACCATCACGAAGTCACAAAATCTTGCAACCATGTCTATGGCGGCGCTCTTTGGAAAATTAAGAGAGCATGAACTTGAACTCAGAAGGCTAAATGATGAAGAAGGCCAACACCAAAAGAGGAACCTTGCCTTCAAAATAGAAATTTCCAAGAGTAAGAACAAGAAGGAGGAAGAAGACTCAGAGAATGAAGATGATGAAAATTTGAGTCTCATGATAAAGAAATTTACAAAGTTCATGAAAGCCAAAGGGAAGCAACCCTTCAAAGGTAAGGGAAAGGTAAGAGAAAGTACTTCCTTAAATTTTAAATGTTATGGTTGTGGTGAAACAAGACATGTAAAAACTGATTGTCCAAATAATAAACATGAAGATCATAAAGGCAAGAAATTTTTCAAGAAGAAAGCCTACATTGCTTGGGATGATAGTGACTCAAGTTCGGAGTCAAGTGATTCGAAAATTGAAGCAAACATTTGCTTGATGGAAAATGACAACATCTCTTCCGATTTTGAGGTTAGTGATTCTGACTCTTCCTAAAGTGATGATGAAAATGATTATGATGCTTTACAAAATGCATATGGAGAATTTTTTACTGCTTTTAAGGACTTGAAAAATGAATATAAATTTGTGATTTTTTTTTTGAATAAATCCAAAAAAGAGGTGGAGTCCTTAAAAACGAAAATTGTATGTTTAGAGGAAAAAGATAATAAAAATATAGCATGTGCATCATGTAAATAGTATGAATATGATATTGATATACTTAGCCATTTGCTTGATAAAGCTAAGAAGGAAATAAGTGATAGTTATAAGCATAAGGCTATTGTTCAAAATAGAGAAAATTGTCATGTTCCATTGAAAAAGCCTAAAAATAGACATAGAAGAGTATGGGTTGAAAAAGGAACTAAAACTTCAAAAGTTAGAAATATATCATATTCAAAGATTACATCCAATGCATGCTTTTATTGTATGAAACATGGTCATACTTCAAATAGGTGTAGAATTAAACATTTTGGTGTTCCTAAAGGAAAATATGTTTGGGTTCCTATAGTGAAATGATTTAATTGTCTCTAACCCCAAGGACCCAAAAGTTATGGGGACCTAAGATTATCATGTTCTTGTTTTGTAGGAAACTTCCAAATCCAAGAAGTCTATGTGGTATCTTGATAGTGGATGTTCAAAACATATGACCGTAGACAAAATGAAATTTGTGAGTTTCAAAGCTAAAGAACAAGGATATGTAACCTATGGGGACAACAACAAAGGAAGAATACTTGGAATCGGAAACATTGGTGGTACAAATACTTTGGAGATAAAGGATGTGCTTCTTGTTGATGGGCTAAAGCATAATCTCCTAAGTATAAGTCAACTTTGTGACAAAGGATTCAAGGTAATATTTGAAAGGAAGTTTTGCACCATACATTTAAAGGATTCCGAAAATATAGCATTGAAATGCATTAGGCATAAGAATATCTACTTGATTGATTTGGATTGTGTACCTAACACTAGTATAACATGCTTAGTTGCTAACGAAGAAAATCCATGGTTATGGCATAAGAGAGCAACCCATATAAACATGCATCAATTAAACAAATTAATATCAAAGGATTTCATTGTTGGTTTGCCTAAGTTAAAATTTGAAAAAGATAGATTATATGATGCATGTTAAAAAGGTAAACAAGTGAAATCATCCTTTAAATCTAAGAATTTTATTTCCACATCAAAACCTTTAGAACTATTACACTTAGATTTATTTGGTCCATCTAGGATAAAAAGTTTTGGTGGAAATTACTATGCTCTTGTAATTGTTGATGATTTTTCTAGATATACTTGGACATTTTTCTTAACATTAAAAAGTGAAGCTTTTAAGGTCTTTAGGAAGTTTTCCAAGCAAATCCAAAATGAGAAAGACTTAAGAATTAAGGTGTTAAGAAGTGACCATGGTGGAGAATTTCAAAATGAATGCTTTGAAAATTATTGTGAAGAAAATGGTATTTTACATAATTTTTCTGCACCTAGGACTCCCCAACAAAATGGTGTAGTAGAAAGGAAAAATAGGTCACTAGAGGAACTTGCTAGAACAATGTTGAATGAATCAAATGTTCCTAAGTATTTTTGGGCTAATGCTGTAAGTACTGCATGTTATGTATTGAATAAGATTCTTATTAGGCCAAATATAAAATCAACTCCTTATGAATTGTTAAATGGTAGAAACCCTAATATTGCTCATTTAAAAATATTTGGATGTAAATGCTTTGTTTTAAATAATGGAAAAGATAACTTAGGAAAATTTGACTCAAAAGCTAATGAGGGCATTTTCTTAGGTTATTCACTAACTAGCAAAACATATAGAGTGTTCAATAGAAGAAATTTAAATGTTGAAGAATCTATACATGTCACCTTTGATGAAATTGTAGACCTTGGGGGAAATCCTCTTGAATCAAATAAAGAATTTGTAGGTGATGATGAGTACATAAGAGAAGCTTTAGAAGAAATGTACTTGAATGAGAATGAGCTATCTCAACCAACTGAATTAGCAAAAGAGTGGCAATCACCAAGAGGACTTTCAATGGACAATATAATTGGTGATATCTCAAGAGGGGTAAGAACTAGAAATATGACAAATTTTTGCATGTCTGTAGCTTTTGTTTCATAGATTGAACCCAAAAGTGTTAAGGAAGCTCTTAAAGATGACCAATGGTGCATATCAATGCAAGAAGAACTTAATCAATTTGAAAGGAATCAAGTCTGGGAATTAATTCCAAGAGAAGAATCTCATAAAGTGATTGGAACAAAATGGGTATTTAGAAACAAACTTGATGAAGATGGAAATATAACAAAGAACAAAGCCAAACTTGTTGCCAAAGGTTACTGTCAAGAGGAAGGTATTGATTATGATGAAACTTATGCTCCTGTTGCCAGGTTAGAGGCTATACGCCTACTTCTTGCTTATGCCTCATTGATGAAATTTAAACTTTATCAAATGGATGTTAAAAGTGCATTTTTGAATGGGTTTATCAAAGAGGAAGTGTATGTGGAACAACCCCCTGGATTTGAAGATTTTAAATATCCCAATCATATTTTTAAATTAAAGAAAGCTTTATATTGTTTGAAATAAGCTCCTGGTATGAAAGATTAAGTAGTTTTCTAATTTCAAATGACTTTTCAAGAGGAAAAATTGATTCCACCCTGTTTATTAAGAAGGTAAAGGAACATATTTTGTTAGTTCAAGTATATGTTGATGATATTATTTTTGGATCAACTGATAATTCTCTATGTGAAGGATTTGCTAAGATAATGCAGGGTGAATTTGAAATGTCAATGATGGGAGAATTAACATTCTTCCTTGGACTTCAAATTAAACAACTTAAAGATGGCATTTTTGTGTCTCAAACCAAATAGTGCAAATAGATTCTCAAGAAATTTGGAATGGACACTTCAAAGGAAGCTAACACACCCATGGGAACATGATGCTATTTAGACAAGGATGAATCAGGTTTGGAAATTAATCTATCTATGTATAGAGGTATGATAGGTTCACTATTATACTTAACTGCAAGTAGACCTAATATTATGCATTCTATTTGTGTGTGTGCTAGATTTCAAACATGCCCAAAAGAATCTCATTTAACTGCAGTAAAAAGAATTTTAAAATATTTAAAAGGAACTCCAGGAACTGGTTTATGGTATCCATCTGAAGCTTCTCCTAGTTTAATAGGATATTCGGATGCTGATTATGGTGGATGTAAGATTGATAGAAAGAGTACTAGTGGAACATGACATATGTTAGGATCATCTTTAGTATCTTGGCATTCTAAGAAACAAGCATGTGTTGCCTTGTCCACAACTGAAGATGAATATATTGTAGCTGGTAATTGTTGTGCACAAATCCTATGGATGAAGCATCAACTAGAAGATTATAATATTTTTCTAGATAATATTCCTTTGATGTGTGATAATACAAGTTCAATCAATCTTACTAAGAATCCAGTAATGCACTCTAGAACTAAGCATATAGAGATTAGACATCATTTCTTAAGAGATCATATTAGTAAGGGAAATTGTAAAATTGAATATGTTGATACAAAGCATCAATTAGCAGATATTTTTACTAAACCTCTTCCTAAAGATAGATTCTATGATCTTAGAAGAGACTTAGGAATATTAGAAATAGCCTAAATTCTGCTTAACTGATCAATTTTTGCATTTTGTATTGTAATAATCGATTATATAGGGATTTAATCGATTATCCTGTGTCTAAACCTTAAAAAATTGATGATCTCTCTAGAATAATCGATTATTTTGGGATATAATCGATTATTGTCGCCGCCGTCTCAAAAGAGAGATGGTCGGTCGGAGCGACGCGATGGTTTTTCGACTCTTTTTCGCGTTTTTTTATTGGTGGTTACAACGTCCTTAGGTTGTCCGATAACCGGGCTAACCTAGAGACGAGGTTTTCGAAAAGTGTCCTTGAGTTGCCCGATAACCGGGCTAACCCAAGGACTTATTTATTTTGGGTTCTATGGAGTCGCCACCGATGTTTTTACCGGAAACATCGGAAAAGGGGTTTAAAAGGCGTTGGTTTTCGAAAACCAACTTTGGTCATTAGAACCAGAGTTGGGTAAGGGAGTTGGTTACGTGTAAAGGGAGTATTAGTCCCTTTACGACGCCCCTTTCGGGTTCCCTATGACAGGCCGGCTTATTTTATTGATAAACTAGAAAAATACACTTTCACCCTTTTTATTCTGCGAAATTTAAAAGTATGACTACATGGCCCTATTATCTATTGCATAATTTAAGATAAAGACAGTAAAGGTGAAAGGAGAGAATTTGAACCTCCGAAGCGCGCTTTATATTAATTCTCTAAAAAATAGGGTGCTTTATGGCAGCCCTTCACTCTACAAGGCGTCGGAAAACCTCTCGAACGCCGAAAAATCACTCTTGAAAGCACTCAGAAACTCCAGAAATGCGTCAGAGGGATTCTAGAGAGAAGTTTTAGAGAGAAGGGAGAGCTATGCAGCTGTGGTGTGTGGAAATGAGGGGGGGAGAGCCCCTATTTATAGGTTTTCGCGCTGTCAGGTGGCGAGACCGCCGTTCTCGTCTGACAGGGTCGAGACCGCCGTCTCGTTCAACGAGACCACCGTCTCGTCCTGTCAAAACAATGAGACCGCCGTCTGGTTACACGAGACCGCCGTCTCGTCTTTCGTAGGTGACGAGACCGCCGTCTCGTTAAGCGAGACGGCGGTCTCGACTCCTACGCGAGGCGAAACGGCGGTCTGGGTTGCCCAGAACGCGGTCTCGTCCCTTCAAAGCGAGAAAACTTATTTTTTGGTACAGAAACTCCCTCCTACCCTAGTATGGGGCCTAATAGTCTCTCCTAATGGCTTGTTAGGCTTGTCCATCTTCAAATAGGAGGTCTTCTGGTCTTTATTTGGAGGCCGGGCAAGATTTGGGGTCTACAGCTGCCCCCCCTTTACCCGTCCAGTCGACTGTTGGCCTTCTGTGCCGGGACGATCGACTGGGGGGTAAAGGAGTTGACCCTCTTGTCCGGTTGCCCTTCAGACGTCCCGTCTTGCGGCGGTTGATCTTCTGGGGAAAACTTTGGTGTACGTGCACTTCTGAGATACTACTTCTGACGTAGCCGATCCCTTCGGTGAACACGTGGTAAGACCTCAGGAACTCCTTCTGACGGAGCCGATCCTTCGGCTGATGGGTACGAACCCCCCATCGGGGTGGTAGTTGCAGTCCGTTGCGTGGGACTGGTGGTGGTGGCGGCTTACTGTTCGGGTAGCTCATGCGCCGACTCCCTGGGGAATGATTTCTGTGCTCGTGCACTTCCAGGATACTACTTTTGACGTAGCCGATCCCTTCGATGGACACGTGGTAGAACCTCCGGATACTACTCCTGACGTAGCCGATCCTTCGGTTGATGAGTATAAACCCCCCATCAGGCTGGTAGTTGCAGTCCGTTGTGCGGGACTGGATGGGTATGAACCCCCCATCAGGGTGGTACAGTCCGTTGTGCGGGACCGAATGGGTATGAACCCCCCATCAGGGTGGTAGTGCGACTTACTGATCCGGCTCGAGCGCAGATCAGGCGCATTCTTCTGGAGAATGCGTCTTATGTTGAGTTGACTGTTCTTCGGATTTCTTGAATAGTCATCCGGGTCACGCCGGGGATTTTGTTGGTGTTCGTCCAGCCTTTGTTGATTGCCAGAGATCCTTTGTTTTTGTTCTTTTGGTAGTGATTATCCGTTCCTGCCTGGTTGGTCGGATGGATCTTGATTTTGTTCAGCTCTTGTTCGATCGAAGCTTTGTTGGTTGGTGCGATGGCTTAATCCTGCCTTTTTCTCGCGGTTTATCTCTCTTTTCTCGCGATTTAGGATTTTTTTTCATTGAGCGTATGTCTTTTACTCTTAGTTTTCTTTTTGTTACGCTGACTTTTGGAAAGGGTGGCAAAAAAGATGCATGAAATAAAATTTTATTTATTGGGAAAATTTTATTACAACCCTATTTTTGGAGCTACTATCCCTAAGGGCTATCTTCTGGGCCTGATCCCTAGGGAGGGTAATGCTGGTACATATGGTATCTAAAGTCCTCCATCTCTTGGACTTCATCCTGGTACCTCTGCTGAAAAGTCGCCCAATCCCGGCGCATGCTTTGTTGGTACTGGTACATCTCCCCTAGTCGGGTGTCAAAGGCCTCCTCGCCTTTGGGATATTTGCTCCACCGCTTGGGATAGCCGATCATGCCTCCGGGACACTGTTCTTGCCTCACTGGCCATACCGTTGAGCCGCCGGCATAGGTCGTTCATGTGGAGGTGCATGCCAGCGAAGTCGTCTCGTATACCGAGGCGGCTGCCGCCGCCGTTGCTGTCGTTGGGCCTCGGGAGATGTAGGCATTTCCTGCATCACATCCTGGAGTTCCAATGCGAAATCCAGGGTGGGGTGGAGAGCCAGCTGGCTCCCTCTGCGGATCAGCATTCCCATGCTGACCAAGATCGTCCCGCCGATGGATTCGGGTCGCAGATTGTGGGTCAGCTCTTCCCGGCCAGGGCACCCAAACCTTTCTGCTAAGGGGGTGATGAGAGGAGCAACGAGGACGGCCCCCGCAGATCTATTCCCGAAGTCCTTGAGGGCTCTCAGGAAAAAGTACCCGGGGTTGCAGCGCCGTCTTTGGCTCATGCAGTATAGTATGAATAGGTCAGGGAGGGATATTTTGCCCTGACTCTCTTTCCTCCCGTGTATAGTTCCGGCCAGCAGCTTGTGGTAGATGCGGAGTGCTGGGGGAAGCGCATATCCCCTCATTAGTGTGGGCAGCGTGGTGGCTCCTGTGAGCTCACGCCACATCTCGGCAGCGGTAAGGTGGGCGGGCCGTGAGCAGATGGCGTCACGGTACTCCTGGGTCATGGCCTCCTCGGGCCGGACGAACCCGATGACCACATTGAATTCTCTGAGGGTGGAAGTTTGGTATTGCCCACCCATAAAATATGTCACCATCTGAGTGGGCTGTAGGCCCGGGATCGTGGAGGGGCTCTCGGAGTAGGAGACGGAAGCTAAGAATTCCAGCACTGCTTGTGGGTATACATGTGTAGGTGGTGGTTGCAGCAGGAATCCCCACCCAATGTTGTCTAGATGGGCCCGGACATCGTCCTCCCATCCGAACTCGGCTAGGATGTTAAAATCTAGCTTGAGCATGGGGTGCCACTGATAGGTCCGGATGTTCTCAAGACGAGCCTGGTGTTGTGGCGCTAGCTGGGAAGGGTCCTGTGGTGGTGGTGGTGCGGAACTACTAGCACCAGCAGTGCTCCTTCTCTTTCTGGAAGCGCTTCTGCCAAACATCTTGACTAGAGGGAGCTTGGGAGTGCAGGAGTTGAGGGAGAGGAGGCTCTGGAGGCAAGGGGAGTTGTGAGGAAGCCCAAAGCCGCGCCCCTATATATAGGGAAAATTTCCAGATCGAGACCGCCGTCTGGGTGGACGAGACGGCGGTCTCGTTGTCGGCGAAAATGAGACGGCGGTCTGGTTGGTCCAAATGGCGGTCTTGTTCTGTCGGGAGACCGAGACGGCGGTCTGGTGCACTGAGACGGCGGTCTCGTTTCGTGGAAGAGAAAATTTTTATTTTTTGTATTTTTATTGCTTTTTGTTTATTATTTTGAAAGAAGTAATAAGACCTGGTCTAAAAACATTTTATGCATGCAATGTTTTTATGTCTTGATGTCCTATAATGCCTATTTTGATTAAGTTTTCAGAAGGATTTCACCAACGTGTCTTGTTGCGCTGAAAGCCTTCTGATTTGCCGCGTATACTTTTGGCTGTACCATGCCGGACTTCTTGGGACCGAAGGGTAATTTCTTTCTTTCTCTATTTTTCTTTTTTTTTTTTTCTGTTTTTCTTTTGTAGAGCACTTTCGTCATGTAGTGTCCCTTTTTCCTTGCTTTAGGGATTTCAATCCTCTTGTTGACTATACGCCTCCATATTCCCAAATTAATTATTAGAATATTGTCGTGAGGGTCAAGAGAAAAGAAGCGAAGGGGGGTAAAAATCAATGGTTTGTGTTTTAGAGGGTTGATTTTTATTGATAAGAGTATTTGTAAGAATGGCTGGTTAGGGTTAGGCTTAGGTGTTTAAGCTTTGTCTAAGCAAACATTTTTCCTCTTCTTTTTTCTTTCTTTTTTGTATTTGCGCTCTTTTTATTTTCATTGCTTTTAAATGGCTAGCTGATTTCCCTAGATCGCCCTTTGGGTTTTCGAACTAGGATACTGTGTGTTGGCCCTATTTTTTGTCTAGGTTCTCTCTCTTGTAAAATTTTGGAGGAATCCTAGCGGACCTTATTTGTAACCCTAACTTTTGCCTAGGTTACCCTTTATTGTTGTTCGGGTATCCTACCGGGTTGACCCTATCTTTTGCGTAGCCCCCTTGGTGGGTTTCCTACCGGGTAATTTGCCCTTTTCTTTGGCCTTTGGCTTCTCTGGGCTTTTTCTCTCTTTTTTTTTGTTGTTATTCTTTTGTTCACAGTATTGGCGAAGCGTGACTTTCTTTATGGCTTAAGTGAAGTCTTATTTTTATGTGCTTCTAATCAGCTAACTTGATGATGATAGCAATGATGAAGGTTTGATTATTTGGAAGCGCTTCTTATTCTTCTTTTTCTTTTTATGTTTACTTAGACAGGGGTTATTTATGTGGTCCAGTCAGAAGTAGCAAGAAAAGAAGCAGATGGAAAGAATCATTCTTTATTAATTAATAAGGGAATATGTGCCCTGAAATGCCTGGGGGTCGGGCTCGCCCCGGGGGATAATCTCTAACAATCATGGGGTTTACATCCCTTAAACAAAGAAAAAGGTTTCCTAATGACTAGGGTGGCTCTTGACGCCTGCACCCCTCCACTTCGGAAAATCTGCTTGAGTGCGCGGAGGGGAGACTTCCCTTTTGCTCTTCTCGCTCGGTCCTTGAAAGGGTTATATCCTAGGCCATACTTGTGGGGATTGTCTTTGAATTCTGGGGGTTCCCTCGTTCCTTGGGAATCTGCCCCCAGTCCTTGGCCAGGATGGTAGCCGTGCTTCAACATCATGCGGGCTACCTTTGTATTTCTGGGAAGTCGTTCTATATTGGCAATTTCAAGTGCTTGAAAAGATGTTTCAAGAGCCTCTTCAGCCGCATCCACATAAGGTTGAGTGGACGGTCCACTGATTAGGATATCGTCTTCTGCTTGAACCGTGACCAGCTTGTCACCCACTACGAATTTGACTTTTTGGTGGAGCGTCGAAGGTATTGCCTTAGCGTCATGGATCCAGGGCCTACCGAGGAGACAGCTATATGCTGGAGTAATGTCCATTACATGGAAATCGACGTTGAAGATAGTGGGTCCCACTTGGATTGGTAGTTTGATTTCTCCCACCACTTCTCATTTTGATCCGTCGAAGGCTCGAACGATGGTGCTGCTTGGGCGCAGACGGGTTCCTTGGATAGTCAACTTTTCCAGTGTGCACTTGGGCATCACATTCAGGGACGACCCGTTATCCACAAGGACTTTAGCGATGAGGTATTCCTTGCACTTGACCGAGATATGCAAGGGCTTGTTATGCTTTGACCCTTCTAGGGGGAGTTCTTCCTCTGTGAAGGTGAGGTGATCGTTTGTCGTGATGTGACCAACAATCCTCTCGACCTTTTCTTGGGATATTGTATGGGGTACATGTGCCTCGCTCAAGACCTTCAGCAGGCGTTTCGGTGTGGTTCCGAGCTCATTATCAAAGATAGCAACGTGATCTTTGCAGGTGTACTGGCTGAGCCGATCGATAATGGAATACTCACTTTGCGTAATAAACTGGAGTAATTCCTCTCGTCTCCTCCTTGGATTCTTTATTTTCTTTTTCTTCTTCGGTCTTTTTATTTTTTCCTTTATTTTGAAGGACATTTTCTTGTGTGTCCTTGGGGAGTAGATTCTTCCACTTCTAGTTGTGCCCCCAATGTCGGCTATGTTTGTTATTTCTTCCTTTATTGGTGAAGATTCCCCATATCTCCACGGTACAGCTTTATTTGACTCGTAGGGGAAAGGACGTGGAATAAATAGTTGCACTGGCGTCCTTGCCCCCTCTTCTTTATTCTTGAGGACCAACGACCGAGGTTTATTTCCCTCTTGCGGTGATTCGACCATTGGGGTGAGCTTTATTAGGAGTGGCTTTCTCTCCATTCTTCTGAGTTGGAGGACGTGTTAGTTAATCCTTCCTTTTTATTATCTTATTTATTAAGCGTGAAGGAGGGAATTTAAAATATGCAAATGAATGCTTATGCATGCAAGTAGACAAGTGTTGAATAAGAAGAAGATTTCATTAATTCATTTGGAAGGTGTACATTCTCTTATTCCAAACTACGAAGCGTCTTTTGGCAAAAACGGAAAAGCCTAAAGAAACCCACAGGCGGGTCTTGTTTTCGTTGTAATTCTCTCTCGGCTTCCCGGACGTGGTGAGCGAGTGCTTCGCTTTGCTTATGGATCGCTTGGCTCATTTCTTCGCTATATTGTTGGGCCTCCTTGATCTTCGCCTCTCGGTGTATGACCAAGGCTTCTAGTTCATCGAGCCTTGCAACAGCTCGGTCCTTTTCTTCTAGTATTTGGTCATACTGAGCTAGCCCTCTTTTCTCCTTAAGGCGTAGCTCACAGACACCTCGGCTGAGTTTTCTGTTATTCTCTCGCTCTTGGCGGAGATCTAGCCGAGCCTGGAGGAGTTGTTCTGACAACTCTTTGATCGTTTGGGCCTGCTGAGCTGATTCCGCCTCAAGGTGTGCCGCCCTAGCGGTTATCTCCTGCAGTTGGCTATCCGAGCCGGTTTTGGCAGTTTTGGATGCTCGGATAGCCTGTTCATTAGTGTCAGCACATTGGTCCTTGAGGCGTTCTATTTCATGATCCTTTTTCTTGCCCTGCCTTTGTAGACCGTCAATCATGAGGATAGAGGCTTGTTCTTTTTCCTCGAGGGCCCGTATCTGGGCTCCCATTATCTCTACCCTCTGGGTCAAGGCATTGACTTGTGCCTGCAGCTCTTCGTTGTTGGCAATTGGCGCGGGTGTGGTGGATGGTCGGGCCATCTCTCTTCTTCTTCTCCATGCCTCATAGTCACTGGTGACAGTTACCCGAGCTTTTCCTAGCTCTCTGTCTCCCATGTAGACTGGCTTCTCCCATGCTTTCCTTACAGTCAGTGAGTTGGCGATTGTGCACGGGTCTCCAAAGAAGCACAGTCCTCCGAGTTCCCCTTGGGAGATAATAGTTTGAGTCCTCATGAGTTGCCTCATAGCTACTCTAGGTGAGTAGGCTATACAACCCCTGAGTCCTATCAAAGGTACATTCGGATAGTTCCCACATCTGACGAGAACTGGGCCGGGTCGGAACCAAGGGCAGACCCAAGATATGCTGTTGGCGTCCTTCTGTTCTAACTCATCCCTCCATTCTACAGTCAGGCGTCGTTGGAGGGGGATTTTGGAGAAGCTTCTCAATGGATCAGGGAATATCCCCATGTGACTGGAGGCATAGAGGTGCGTGATGCTCCACACATAAAGCAGTGAAGAGCAGCAGCGGAGTGTTCTTCCTTGCTTCTGACGGCAGAAGTCTACCGAGAGCAAGGTGTCGGCAAGAATAGCAGGCAGGGGACTCTTCGAATTTACGTCCCAAGCGAAGAAAGCGTCCATGACGGCTTGATCCATCGTGTCGAGGTGGAAGGGGAACAGGATTGTTCCGAAGATTAATAGCGCCAGGGTTTTGTTGAAGGCAACCCACTCTGCCCTTTCAGCCAGGTAGGACAGGTGGTCTTCTAACATTGTTACTCTCCATCCCCGGGTGTTCCCCTTCTTTATCAGGGTACTTTGTCGGTACGGTAGATGGATAAGGGCAGCGACTGGTGCTGCAGGAGTATACGCCTCATGACGGATATGGACCCCAGCTGATTTGGGCCATTTCAACATTATTTCATACTCCTCTAAAGTGGGCACCATGTCGAACTGCGGAAATTCAAAGCACCGCAGACTGGAGTTCCAAAAATGAATAAGTACCCTGAGGAAGACTTGGTCGACACTGATCTTCAGGAGGTCTAAAATCCGTCCGTAGGACTTTTCAAAATCAGCGCGGACCTCCGGTGGCATTATCGCACTAAGCCGCTCTAGCCTCTCAGTATGGCTTCGGAGAATGTCTACCTTCCCCACTTGTCTACTTGTCCCCTCCATTTTCTAAACCAAAATGTATGATTTGATGAAGATGATGTTTATTATATGTGAGTGTTTATTTTTCTATTTTATCATGTTTTTTCTACATGATGTATGGTATTTGCATATATTTTCTATGAATGTGTTATGAATGCAATATTTTTGGACCAGGTATCATTTATGAATTTTGGAAAAATGAATTTTTATTATT
Organism: Sphenostylis stenocarpa; assembly: GCA_963425845.1. Taxonomy (NCBI): domain Eukaryota; kingdom Viridiplantae; phylum Streptophyta; class Magnoliopsida; order Fabales; family Fabaceae; genus Sphenostylis; species Sphenostylis stenocarpa. The sequence goes on along the minus strand of OY731404.1, from coordinate 18,812,084 downwards.
TGTTTATTTTTATTTTATAGCCCTTTATCTCTTCTGTCGGAGCTGCATGGCTACTTAGCTTGCAAAGAACCTGAAACCAGGCTAGCTAAAAGGCAGACTGTCCGAGATAAAATATGGCTTTATGTGAAAGAATATTTATCGTCCCTTATCTCTTCTGTCGGAACTGCGTGGCTACTTAGCTTGCAAAGAACCTGAAATCAGGCTAGCTAAAAGGAAGATTGTCCGAGATAAGGGTGTTTATTTGTAAAATATTTTTTTGGTTTTTGTTTTGTTGTTTGTTTATGCTATGCAACATACAAATGCGACAAACATATGCACACACAATTCGACCATCCCCGAACCGGCGAGATTTCGTTTTTATCACGAGGTAGGGTTTTCCTGCAGAAAAGTGCATTGGCAAGGGTAGGTTCTAACTGTTCTCACCAGGCTAAGGCCCCCAAGGTGCCCCCATTATAGGGTCCCCACTCTCCAGCCGTCCAACCATGCTCAGCACTAAGGCCAGAGTCGGTCTTGTTGCCAAAAGAGGAAGGTTATCACCTTGAGTGGTGGTTTCCGATCACACTGGTGGGCACAAGGCCCTAACTGCAGCGAACCGTACCTGCCACCCACTCCCTATGGTTATCTCACTTGCCCCCGGGTATAGGGGGAACTGTTGTGTGCAAGGGATTGTGTGCAATTTATATATCAAGCAATTGCGTAAGTATAAACAAACAACAATTTATTGAAAGCCAAACAATAAAACATGTTATAATACAAGTTAAGGGCGAAAGTGTTATTTTCTTGGTTTATTTATTGTTTAAGCCGGCCCATCACTAAATGGGATTAACTCTCTAGGCTTCCCCAGTGGAGTCGCCATCTGTCGCCGCCGTCTCAAAAGAGAGATGGTCGGTCGGAGCGACGCGATGGTTTTTCGACTCTTTTTCGCGTTTTTTTATTGGTGGTTACAACGTCCTTAGGTTGTCCGATAACCGGGCTAACCTAGAGACGAGGTTTTCGAAAAGTGTCCTTGAGTTGCCCGATAACCGGGCTAACCCAAGGACTTATTTATTTTGGGTTCTATGGATTCGCCACCGATGTTTTTACCGGAAACATCGGAAAAGGGGTTTAAAAGGCGTTGGTTTTCGAAAACCAACTTTGGTCATTAGAACCAGAGTTGGGTAAGGGAGTTGGTTACGTGTAAAGGGAGTATTAGTCCCTTTACGACGCCCCTTTCGGGTTCCCTATGACAGGCCGGCTTATTTTATTGATAAACTATAAAAATACACTTTCGCCCTTTTTATTCTGCGGAATTTAAAAGTATGACTACATGGCCCTATTATCTATTGCATAATTTAAGATAAAGACAATAAAGGTGAAAGGAGAGAATTTGAACCTCCGAAGCGCGCTTTATATTAATTCTCTAAAAAATAGGGTGCTTTATGGCAGCCCTTCACTCTACAAGGCGTCGGAAAACCTCTCGAACGCCGAAAAATCACTCTTGAAAGCACTCAGAAACTCCGGAAATGCGTCGGAGGGATTCTAGAGAGAAGTTTTAGAGAGAAGGGAGAGCTATGCAGCTGTGGTGTGTGGAAATGAGGGGGGGAGAGCCCCTATTTATAGGTTTTCGCGCTGTCAGGTGGCGAGACCGCCGTTCTCGTCTGACAAGGTCGATACCGCCGTCTCGTTCAACGAGACCGCCGTCTCGTCCTGTCAAAACAAAGAGACCGCCGTCTGGTTACACGAGACCGCCGTCTCGTCTTTCGTAGGTGACGAGACCGCCGTCTCGTTAAGCGAGACGGCGGTCTCGACTCCTACGCGAGGCGAAACGGCGGTCTGGGTTGCCCAGAACGCGGTCTCGTCCCTTCAAAGCGAGAAAACTTATTTTTTGGTACAGAAACTCCCTCCTACCCTAGTATGGGGCCTAATAGTCTCTCCTAATGGCTTGTTAGGCTTGTCCATCTTCAAATAGGAGGTCTTCTGGTCTTTATTTGGAGGCCGGGCAAGATTTGGGGTCTACAATTATCTGCACCAAAATGACCAAAATCAGAAAATTCTCTCTAGAATAATCGATTATTTGAAGAAATAATCGATTATCTGCTATTTAATCGAGTAATAGCACCAGTTAATCGATTATTCTGTGCACTTGAAGGTTTAATCGATTATTCTGCGTCGTTTTTAATAAACTAGCCGTTTGTAACGACTATTTTGGTTCCAACTCTCCTCCAACTAGCCGTTTATGACCATTAGGATGTTTCTCTATATATAGGAAAACTCCAATTCACATCTACACACCTCCAAACCTCCAAACCTTGAATCAAAGCATTCTATAATCATTGAAGCTCTCTATTCTCCTCAAAATCTTATTCTTCTCAAAAATTTGTCCAAGCTCTCTTGTTTCCTCTCTTTCTAATCTAAATGGCTTCATCATCTCGTAGTAAGATCCCAACAAGGAGAAGATCCGCTCCTGCTTTTCATCCCTATCCCAATTCAATTGAAGGATGGATCTCCGACAATGAAGGAAGACATGAATTCCTGACTTTCTGGAAAGAAAGGGGCATTATCACTCCAAAATATATTATTGGTGATCAATTCATCAATAGGGGCTTCAACTTTCCAAATTTCTTGAGCTTCAAGGTGTCCTTCCATTCATTCAAATGCAAGGTACTTACTTCCCAGATTTAGTTAGGGTCTTCTATTCATGTTTTAAATATAGAGATCATGTCGCCACTTCTAGAGTCAAGGGTGTGACCATCATCCTTGATGATGATATCTGGGAAAATGTTGTCCACTTTCCTTTAAGGGAGGATGCTATCAATGTTCTTGCGGAGTTAGAAAATTTTGATAGAATTATGGATTACAGCTCATTTCTCCGAAACCCCTCTATGGAAATTAGCCGACTACTATTGGTTGGACCATTAAAGAAAGAATAATGCATGTTGTTGCATCTCATTATATTGATTCTGTGTCCTAGAGCAACCAATCATGCACAATGTTCATCTATTGATCTTCGTATTATTCATGCCATCATGAATAATGAGCCAATTGATTGGGGTAGTCTTGTCACTATGACCATGCTTAAAGCTAAGCGTCATCCAGCCTTTAAAATCCCATATGCTCTTCTTATTTCTCGTATCTTAGAATACAAGGGAGTAAATGTTGAAGAAGAGCAAAGGGTCAGGACGATAAATTCAAATCGAATGCTTGACAGCACGCTCACTCAGCTTCAAATGGTGCGTGTAAATGGAATTTACGTTCACAAAGATGATGCTCCCAACATGGCTAAAGATGCTCAAGATTTTGATGAAGATATGCCTGCTGCTGAGATGCCTGCTGAAAACATTCATACTGCTGGGACATCATCTCCTCATCCTACATCCCGTTCGTCTATTGAAGATATGTTGTTTGATATGAATCAAAGAATGCAAGAGTTTTTCACTATCTCTCAAGAACGCCATGTTGAACATTCAAGGACTTGATGTTGCACTTGATGGACATGAAGATTGTTGATTTTGATGATGATTCAAGAACACAAAGACTTAAAGTGTTGAAGACTTATTTTGTATTGTAATAACTCTGTTTCAATTAGATTGAGTCTGTAATATTAGAGTTTAAGATAGGCGGTACATAGTCTGCACCTTAGAAGCTTCAAAAAGCTCATATTTATCATCCAGGCTCGGCTTTAATGGATTAAATAGGGAAATAATCGATTAAAACAGTGAGAAAAATCATTTTCTGTAATAACTCACTGGTTTAATCGATTAAACCAAATTTTAATCGATTATCAGGCGGTTTAATCGATTAAATCACCTTTTAATCGATTAAAACAGAGAGGTTTGGGTTCTGTTGATATTTGGCTCTGTTTTAATCGATTAATACTTCTTTTAATCGATTATTTCAGTCAGATTTTGATTTTTAACTTCAAATCAAACCTATTTTCGAAAACCATTTTCCCAAGAACCCTAATTCCGAAAATCCCAATTCCCAAACCCTAATTTCTCTACTTAAACTCTTCTATGGCACTCCGAAAATAAGAACAACCTTTTTCATACAAAAGTTAAGTGTTGTGAGTGCCAGAGAACTGTTTGTTGCAAGTAAAAGGGGCTTTCTGAACCTGGTGTGGGCTAGAAGCGATAAGAATCACTAAGTGGAGTTCTTAGTGGATTGTGTGCTGTGCCGTCTCTGGGGAAATTTGTTCTTCATCTCTTGTGGATTTCAAGAGAGGTGTTATCTTTACTTTATCTCTTCCATTGTAACTTGTTTGTAATAACTTTGTTTATAGTGACAACGTTAATCCTCTGTTTGAGTGATTAGCAACTGGACGTAGGGTCTTTTGATTCGAACCAGTATAAATTTCCTGTGTAAGACTCTATCCCTTTCTCTATTTACATTTACACAGATTTTAATCGGTAAAATTTGGGGAAAATTTTGAAAACCTAATTTTTATTAAGAAACCAATTCACCCCCCCTCTTGGTTTTTGTCCGACCACGCAAACATTCCGCTGCGCGATTCTAACAAGTGGTATCAGAGCTTGCTTTGATAGTCATTCAAATTTTCGAAAATGGCCGGACAAAATCAAACTTTTGCCGAAGGTGCGTCTATCAACAGACCCCCACTTTTTGCGGGTCAAAATTATCCTTTCTGGAAGGTACGTATGCAAATATTTTTAGAGTCTGTTGATAGAGGCGTTTGGGATGCTATTTTAAACGGTCCTTTTATTCCTAAAGTTTTTGAAAATGGAGTAGAAATACCAAAACAATTTTCTAGATGGTCGGATGAAGAAAATAAGAAAGCTCAATATGATGTTAGGGCTAGAAATATAATTTCATCTGCTTTAACCCTTGATGAGTTTTACAGGATATCAGTTTGTAAGAGTGCTCAAGAAATGTGGGATAAACTAAGAGTAACTTATGAAGGAACCGATGATAGTGACTTGATTTCGGAGTCAAGTGATCTGGAAATAGAAGCTAACATTTGCTTGTTGGCAAAAGACAATATATCTTCCGACTTTGAGGTTAGTGATTCCGACTCATCCTCAAGTGATGATGAAAATGATTTTGATGAATTACAAAATGCATATGAAGAATTGTTTAATGCTTTTAAGGACTTGAAAAATGAATACAAATCTGTGAAAAATAGTTTGAATAGATCCGAAAAGGAGGTGGAGTCCTTAAAAACGAAAATTGTATATTTAGAGGAAAAGGAGTCCTTAAAAACGAAAATTTCATGTTTAGAGGAAAAGGAAACCTTAGAAACGAAAATTGTATGCATAGATGAGAATGATGATAAGACTATAGCATGTGCATCATGTAAAGAGTATGAACATGATATTGATTTACTTAGACATTTGCTTGATAAAGCTAAAAAGGAATTAAGTGATAATTATAAGAATAAGGATAGTGTTCAAATTAAAGAAAATTGTCATGTTCCTTTGAAAAAGCCTAAAAGTAAAAATAGAAGAGTATGTGTTGAAAAAGGAACCAAAACTTCAATAGTTAGAAATGTATCATATTCTAAAATTATATCTAATGCATGCTTTTATTGTATGAAACATGGTCATACTTCAAATAGATGTAAAATTAAGCATTTTGGTGTTCCTAAAGGAAAATATATTTGGGTTCCTATAGTTAAATGAATTGTTTGTCTCTTGTATTTATTCAAAGAAAATTGATCATTTAGTATGTTTTGAATAGGATGCTCATTAGGCCAATTATGAAATCTACTCCTTATGAATTGTTTAATGGTAGAAAGCCTAATGTTGCTCATTTGAAAATTTTTGGATGTAAGTGTTTTGTGTTAAATAATGGAAAGGATAACTTAGGAAAATTTGACTCTAAAGCTGATGAGGGCATTTTCTTAGGTTATTCATTAACTAGCAAGGCTTATAGGGTATTTAATAGGAGAACTTTGAATATAGAAGAATCTATACATGTTACCTTTGATGAGATTGTAGACCTTGGGGGAAATCCTCTTGAGTCAAATAAAGAAATTGCAGGTGATGATGAATATATAAGAGAGGCTCTTGATGAATTATATTTGGAAGAAAATGAGCCTTCTCAAACGCCTGAATTAGCAAAAGAATGGCAATCACCTAGAGGACTCTCAATGGACAATATCATTGGTGATATCTCAAAAGGGGTAAGAGCTAGAAACATGACTAATTTTTGTATGTCTGTAGCTTTTGTGTCACAGATTGAACCCAAGAATGTTGAGGAAGCACTTAAAGATGACCAATGGTGCATACCATGCAAGAAGAACTTAACCAATTTGAAAGGAATCAAGTCTGGGAATTAATCCCAAGGGAAGAATCACATCAAGTTATTGGAACCAAATGGGTGTTTAGAAATAAACTTGATGAAGATGGGAACATAACAAAGAATAAAGCTAGACTTGTTGCAAAAGGCTATTGTCAGGAGGAAGGTATAGATTATGATGAAACTTATGCTCCTGTTGCCAGGTTAGAGGCTATACGCCTACTTCTTGCCTATGCATCTTTAATGAAATTTAAACTATATCAAATGGATGTTAAAAGTGCATTTTTGAATGGTTTTATTAAAGAAGAAGTTTATGTGGAGCAACCCCCTAGTTTTGAGGATTTTAGTTTTCCTAATCATGTTTTTAAATTAAAGAAAGCTTTATACGGGTTGAAACAAGCTCCTAGATCTTGGTATGAAAGGTTAAGTAGTTTCCTAACATCAAATGATTTTTCTAGAGGAAAAATTGATTCTACACTGTTTATAAAGAAAGTTAAAGAACATATCTTATTGGTCCAGGTGTATGTTGATGATATTATTTTTGGATCAACTGATAATTCGTTATGTGTAGAATTTGCTAAGATAATGTAGGGAGAGTTTGAAATGTCTATGATGGGAGAATTGACATTCTTCCTTGGACTACAAATCAAGCAACTTAAAGATGGCATTTTCATCTCTCAAACCAAATACTGCGAAGAGATCCTTAAAAAGTTTGGAATGGACACCTCAAAGGAAGCTAACACACCCATGGGAACTTCATGCTATCTAGACAAGGATGAATTAGGTTTGGAAGTTAATCAAACTATGTATATAGGTATGATAGGATCACTGTTATACTTAACTGCAAGTAGACCTGATATTATGCATTTTGTTTGTGTGTGTGCTAGATTTTAGGCTTGTCCTAAAGAATCTCATCTAATTGCAGTGAAACATATTTTAAAATACTTAAAAGGAACTACTGGTTTTGGTTTATGGTATCCGTCTGATGCTTGTATGAGTTTAATAGGATATTCTGATGCTGATTATGGTGGATGTAAAATTGATAGGAAAAGTACTAGTGGGACATGTCATTTGTTAGGTTCATCCTTAATATCCTGGCATTCTAAGAAACAGGCATGTGTTGCTTTATCTACCACTGAAGCTGAATATATTGCAGCTGGTAGTTGTTGTGCTCAAATTCTGTGGATGAAACAATAGTTAGAAGATTATAGTATCTTTTTAAATGACATTCCGTTGATGTGTGATAATACGAGTGCAATAAATCTTACTAAGAATCCAGTAATGCACTCTAGGACTAAACATATAGAAATAAGACATCACTTTTTGAGAGATCATATCAGCAAAGGAAACTGTAAAATAGAGTATGTAGATACCAAACGTCAATTAGCATATATTTTTACTAAGCCTCTACCCAAGGATAGATTCTATGATCTTAGAAGAGACTTAGGGATATTAGAAATAGCTTAAATTCTGCTTAATTTGACTGTTTTTGGATGGTTGTAATGTTATAATTCATTTTGTAGGATGTTCATAAGTTATCATGTGTTAAAACACTCAAAACAGGGCATTCCTCTCTGGAATAATCGATTAATTGGAGTAATAATCGATTATTTGAATCCAAAACACTTAAAACAGGGTATTCCTCTCGGAATAATCGATTAATTCGTCCATTAATCGATTAAAACCAGTAATAATCGATTAACGTACCCAAAATAATCGATTAAACGAGTCTGAAGTGATTTAATCGATTAATTTGAATTTTAATCGATTAAATCCGACCAAGTTTGCTTCCTAGCCGTTGCCAACGGATATTTTGACCATTATTCCCTTCCATATGAACGTTCGAGATGCTTGGTTATAAATAGGGACCTTCATTTCACTTCTACTCACTTCTATCTCTTGAAATCAAGCTATCTTGCCTTATTCTAGCTAAATTGCCCTCTTCTCACTACACTTAGCTTTCTAAATCTTCTTGTTATTCCTCAAATCTTTCAATGGCCTCATCTTCTCGTGCTAAGATCCCTACTAGAAGAAGATCTGCACCCTCATCTCGTTCCTGTCCTAATTCTGTAGAAGGATGGATTTCTGATACAGATGGCCAACAAGAAGTGCTATTATTTCTCCCAAGTTTCTTATTGGTGAGCAATTCATCAATAGGGGATTCAATTTTCCCAACCTTCTTGAAATTCAAGGAGTTCTTCCCTTCATCCAAATGCAAGGTACTTATTATCCTGACTTAGTTAGGGTATTTTACTCTAGATTTAAATTTAGAGATCAAATTGCTACTTCTAGAGTAAAGGGTGTCACCATTATTCTCGACGATGATATTTGGGAAAACGTCGCTCACTTTCCAATTAGAGAAGCTGCTATTAACATTTATGGCGAGTTAGATGACTTTGACAGGTTCTTAGCTTACCGTTCTTTTCTGCGAAATCCCTCCATGGAGATTGGGCGTCTCCTTCATGCTGGACCTTTAAAGAAGGAGGAACGCATGATTCTCCATCTAATTGTTTGGATCCTATGTCCTCGAGCTACAAATCATGCCCAATGTTCTTCCATTGATCTTCGTATTATTCATGCCATAATGAATAATGAGCCGTTAGATTGTGGCGTTCTTGTCACAATGACCATGTTAAAAGCAAAACGTCATCCCACATTCAAAATTCCATATGCTTTACTTGTCTCTCGTATTCTTGAATATAAAGGAGTAAATGTTGAAGGTGAACAAGTAGTTAGAACAAATAACTTGAACCGCATGCTGGACAGCACATTGATTCAACTTCAAATGGTGCGAGTCAATGATATTTATGTTCACAAAGATGATGTTCCTAATCAAGGTGATGCTAATGAAGATTCTGATGAAGATATGCCTCCAGCTGCTGAGTTTCCCACTGAGCAAATCCAAAGTGTTGGAACTTCCTCTACTCATCATGAAACTCGAAAATCCATGGAAGACATGTTATCTGACATGAATCAGAGGATGCAATCATTCTTCACTCTTTCTGGAGTACGGCATGAAGAAATAATTTGTCGTATATCTGATGTAGATGATAAAGTGTGTCGTTTAGAAAATAGATTTCATGCACACTTTAATGATGATGATAGTGAAGAATTTTAAATTTTGTTGATTATTTTCTTTTTTGTTATTCTCTCTTGTTATTGTAATGAATGATTGTTTCTGCAATAAAATATGATGTTTCTTTAATGCTTTGATTGAGGGGGAGTTATCTCCAACTTATGCATATTTTGAGGGGGAGCTCTTATGATTGTTATTGCAGAGTTATTTTTGATTATAATCAAAATAGGGGGAGAAATAGTTAAAGCCTCTTATGAATTGCATTTAAATATTCTTTGGTATGTTTAATGTGTTTGTTAGTATGACAGATAAAACAGGTTATTACAAGGATTTAAAAGATAATTTTGATCATCATCAAAAAGGGGGAGATTGTTGAACATTCAAGGACTTGATGTTGCACTTGATGGACATGAAGATTGTTGATTTTGATGATGATTCAAGAACACAAAGACTTAAAGTGTTGAAGACTTATTTTGTATTGTAATAACTCTGTTTCAATTAGATTGAGTCTGTAATATTAGAGTTTAAGATAGTCGGTACATAGTCTGCACCTTAGAAGCTTCAAAAAGCTCATATTTATCATCCAGGCTCGGCTTTAATCGATTAAATAGGGAAATAATCGATTAAAACAGTGAGAAAAATCATTTTCTGTAACAACTCACTGGTTTAATCGATTAAACCAAATTTTAATCGATTATCAGGCGGTTTAATCGATTAAATCACCTTTTAATCGATTAAAACAGAGAGGTTTGGGTTCTGTTGATATTTGGCTCTGTTTTAATCGATTAATACTTCTTTTAATCGATTATTTCAGTCAGATTTTGATTTTTAACTTCAAATCAAACCTATTTTCGAAAACCCTTTTCCCAAGAACCCTAATTCCGAAAATCCCAATTCCCAAACCCTAATTTCTCTACTTAAACTCTTCTATGGCACTCAGAAAATAAGAACAACCTTTTTCATACAAAAGTTAAGTGTTGTGAGTGCCAGAGAACTGTTTGTTGCAAGAAAAAGGGGCTTTCTGAACCTGGTGTGGGCTAGAAGCGATAAGAATCACTAAGTGGAGTTCTTAGTGGATTGTGTGTTGTGCTGTCTCTGGGGAAAACTGTTCTTCATCTCTTGTGGATTTCAAGAGAGGTGTTATCTTTACTTTATCTCTTCCATTGTAACTTGTTTGTAATAACTTTGTTTATAGTGACAACGTTAATCCTCTGTTTGAGTGATTAGCAACTGGACGTAGGGTCTTTTGATCCGAACCAGTATAAATTTCCTGTGTAAGACTCTATCCCTTTCTCTATTTACATTTACACAGTTTTTAATCGGTAAAATTTGGGGAAAATTTTGAAAACCTAATTTTTATTAAGAAACCAATTCACCCCCCCTCTTGGTTTTTGTCCGACCACGCGAACATTCCGCTGCGCGATTCTAACACGGCATCAGGAAATCATTCGCCGTATTTTGGATGTAGATGATAGGGTTTGTAACTTAGAAGATAGATTTGATGCCCAATTTAACAGTGATGAAAGTGAAGAGTTTTAATCTCTTCAACATATTTTCTTGTTTGTAATTAATTTTATTTATGGAATAAAAATGGTATTTTTTTTTTGCTTTGTTTGAAGGGGAAATATTTTCTATATTATGCACTTATTGAGGGGGAGCTTTCATTTTTTATCATAATCAAATAGGGGGAGAAATTATTTAAAGCCTCTTATGTTTATTAAATTTCAATGTTGTTTGGTATGTTTAATGTTTTTGTTAGCTGTGACAGATAAAACAAGTTATTACAAAGGGCTTTAAAGGAAATTTTGATCATCATAAAAAAGGGGGAGATTGTTGAACATACAAGGATATGAAGATTGTAGATTTTGATAATGATTGAAGAATAAAGGACTTAAAGATTTGAAGACTTGTAATGTTATGTAATAACTCTGTTTTTATGTTTTTGAGTCTGTAATATTAGAGTCCAAGATAGCCAGCACATAGACCACTCATTAAAAGGCCTAAAAACTCATTTTTATCAAAAAGTTACTGGAATAATCGATTAAATCACAGGATAATCGATTATTATAGAAAGAAAACCATTTTCAGTATATGCTCACTAGATTAATCGATTAAATGGCCTGTTAATCGATTAACTGGGCAAAATAATCGATTAAATGGGTTGTTAATCGATTATTTGGCCCTATATTGCTTTTCTGCGAGAATGACTCTGGAATAATCGATTAACACTTAAGATAATCGATTATTTGGGTCTATTGTGTGTTTTGAAATTCAAAATTGGTCCAAGTTTCGAAAATCCTATTTCCAATTCATCAAGTTTCGAAAATCCCCAATTCCCAAAATCTATTCTCTCTACTTAAGGTTCTCTAAGGCTCTCTTCAAATGGAACAACCTTTTTCATACAAAATTTAAGAGCTGTGACTGCTAGAGAACTGTTTGTAGGGAAGAAAAAGGGGCTTTTGAAACCTAGTGTGGGCTATAAGCGATAAGAATCACTGAGTGGGTTTCTTGGTGGATTGTGTGTTGTGCCGTCTCTAGGAAAAGTTGTTCTTCATCCTTTGTGGATTCAAAGGAGGTGTTCATCTCTTGTGTGTCTCAAGAGAGGTGTTTTCTTTACCTTATCTTTTCAATTTGTAAACTGTGATTATAGTGACAGCGTTAATCCTCTATTTGAGTGATTAGCAACTGACGTAGGGTCTTTTGATCCAAACCAGTATAAATCGACTGTGTAATCCTCTATCCCTTATCTATTTACTTTACACAACATTTTAATCTGTGAAAATTGGGAAAATTTTAAAACCCTAATTTTTGTTTAAGAAACCAATTCACCCCCCTCTTGGTTTTTGTCCGTAAACGCAAACATTCCGCTGTGCGATTCTAACAGACTTCACATCTAAATGGTAAACTTTCCATCCCTTTTGCACAGTCAAAGAAAGCAACATTCTTGTTGTATCAAGCCGTGCAACCGGAGCAAACGTTTCTGAAAAATCCACTACAAACACCTGAGCATAGCCCTTCACAACCAATCTACATTTAACTTACTTCTATAAACCCATTTGACTCTTATAGGTTTGTCGCCGCCATTGTCGCTGCAGTCAAAACGAGGCGGTCGGAGCGACGCGATGGTTTCAGACTCTCTTGATTTTCACGTTTTTATTGGTGTGGTTACAACGCCTTTAGGTTGTCCGACAACCAGGCTGAACCTAGGGGCGAGGTTTTCGAAAAGGTGCTCTTGGATTGTCCGATAACCGGTCTAATCCAAGAGCTAGTTTTGAAGGGTTCTCTGGAGTCGCCACCAATGTTTTTACTGGAAACATCGGAAAAGGAGTTTAAAAGGCGTTGGTTTTCGAAAAACCAACTTTGGTCATTAGAACCAGAGTTGGGTAAGGGAGTTAGTTACGCATAAAGGAAGTGTTAGTTCCTTTACGACGCCCCTTTCGGGTTCCCTATGATAGACCAACTATTTTGTTAATAAATAAACCGGAAAAATACGCTTTTGCCCTTTTATTTTGTGGAATTTAAGGATTATGACTGCATGACCCTAATGTCTATTGCGCAATTTAAATAATGCGGTAAAAGATAGAGAGAGAAAGTAGGAACCTCTGAAGCTAGCTTTTATTAATCTTTTAAAATAGGGTGCTTTGCGGCAGCCCTTCACTCTACACGGCGTCGGAAGACCTCTCGAAACGCTCTAAAAACACTTTAAAGACACTCAGAAGCTCCAAAAATGCGTCGGAGGGATTCTAGAGAGAGAAACTATTGATGTGACTAGAGAGAGAGTGAGAAAACTGTGAGAAATGAGGGGAAGGGAGGCCCTATTTATAGGGATTCGCGCCTGTCAGGTCGAGACGGTCGTCTCGTCTGACAAGGTCGAGACGGCCATCTCGACATTCCAGACGGCCGTCTCGCCTTGCAGGAATGGCGAGACGGCCGTCTCGCCAAACGAGATGGCGGTCTCGCCACTTGTGCAAGGCGAGACGGCGGTCTCGACCCCAAAAGGCGAAAATCCTTATTTTTGTGCTAAAAATCCCTCCTATCCTTGTATGGGGCCTAATAGTCTCTCCTAGTGGCTTCTTAGGCTTCGCCGCCCATCTTCGAAAATGAGGTCTTCTGATCTTTATTGTGAGACCGGGCAAGATTTGGGGTCTACAGCTGCCCCCCCCCCCTTTACCTGACTAATCGGCTGTTGGCTTGTTGTGCCAGACAGATCGATAGGAAGGTAAAGGAGTTGACCCTCTTGCTCGGTTACCCTTCGGATGTTCCATCTTGCGGCGGTTGATCTTCTGGGGAAAAGTTGTGATGTGCACCTCCAGGATACTCCTTCTGACGGTAGTCGATCCTTCGGTTGATGAGTATGAACCCCTGCCCGGTAAGCCCGCTTTTGTAAGGCCTGATGAGTATACACCCCCATCTGGTGTTTGACGAGTATGAACCCCCGTCTGATAAGCCCCCTTTTGCAAGGCCTGATGAGTACACACCCTCATCTGAAGAAGTGCCTCTAGATGCTCCTTCTTACGGTAGCTGACCCTTTGGCTGTGGTGGCGGCTTACTGCTCTAGCTCATGCGTTGGCTCCACGGGAGGTGATCTTTGTGTTGGTAAATGTGTTTGGTCTTTTCTGGAATGGTCATCCGGATTGCGCCGGGGATTTTGTTGGTGCTTATCTAGCTCGCTTGTTTGCTGGGGACTCTTTTGATTTTGATCCTTTGTGGTAATCATCCGACTCTTGTTGGCTGGTCGGACAATTTTTGTTTGTTTGTTCGACTCTGCCTTGGTTGTCGAAATTTTGTTGGTTGGATATATGATTTGACAAGGTCTTATCGGGGTACCTCTATGCAAACATGAAGATGATCTTCTTGACCTGAATGTCTTTTTTGGTTATGAAGTGTGTTTGTTTGTTTTGATTCTGACAAAGTCCTATTTGTGCATTTTCTTGTGAGTGGATGCTATTGATGCAATTTATTTTAGTTGAGGGCATCTAGAAAGTAACCGGTACTTTTTTCTTTTTTGTTCTCTCGTGACTATTGTTTTGCACTTTTTGTTTTAACCCTATCTTTTTCCTAGACTGCCCTTTGTGGGTTTTCGATCTAGCGGGTTTTGATTTTTGCCTGAGATATCTTGGTGGGCTTTTTCTTTTTATGAAAGCCTTATCTTTTGCCTAGACCGCCCTTTACGGGTTTTCGATCTAGCAGGCTACCCATGTACTTTTTGCTTGGGACGACCCTGGTTGGTGTTGTTCGTCTTGTTTTTATGCTTTCTTGAATTGCTTTGTTTTATGCATGCTCATATTTCGTTAATACAGAGGCATTCACACAAGTAGGTAAAGAGAAGAAAAGATGATTTTTATTGATATAAACAGATGGTTAATTTTTACATGGGGATTTACAAAAGAATTTGTAAGCAAGGCTGGCCAAGGTTGGCTAAACTGTATGAGGGTGCCACAATCATGTCTGTGATTTCTGTTTCCCCGTTTTTCCTGGTCCCTTCGGTTGAGATGTTCGAACCCGGAGTGAAGACTATGCGAAGTCTGCCTTTTTTGTGAAGGTATTACCTTAGTCGCCTTTGCGGTTTTCGGCTAAGGTAATCATTGCTCTCTCTGTTTTTTTGTTTTTTTTTACCTCTAATTTTTGCCTAGGACGTATCCTAGCGAGGAATATAGACCCTATCTTTTGCCCAGGACGCTCTTTGCGAGTTTTCATCCTGACGGGTCGTGAGCAATGTCTTTAAGCGTAGTATCTTTTTACCGCATCTGAGTTGACAGGATATCGGAGCTCTTCTCCATCCATGTTAGTGAGGATGAGGGCTCCTCCTGAGAAGGCTCGCTTGACCACAAAAGGTCCTTCGTAGTTTGCTGTCCATTTCCTGATTTTGTCTTTCTGGGCTGGAAGCAATTTCTTTATCACTAGATCCCCTTCTCGGAAAGTACGGGGATTGACCTTCTTGTCATAGGCTTTCTTAATCTTCTTTTGGTAAGCCTGCCCTCGATATATGGTGTCTAACTGCTTTTCTTCGATTAAGTTCAGCTGATCATACCGGCTTTGGACCCATTCGGCTTCTGTTAATTTCGCTTCCATGACGACTCGCAGGGAGGGTATTTCGACCTCTATTGGTAGTACGACCTCCATTCCATATACGAAGGAGAACGGGGTGGCCCCGGTGGAGGTTCGTACTGATGTTCGGTAACCGTGTAAGGCGAAGGGAAGCATTTCGTGCCAATCTTTGTAGGTTACCACCATTTTCTGGATGATTTTCTTAATATTCTTATTGGCTGCCTCTACTACACCGCTCATCTTTAGTCGGTACGGAGAAGAATTGTGGTGTTGTATTTTGAAGTCTTGGCATAACTCCTCCATCATTTTATTATTGAGATTGGTCCCATTATCAGTAATGAGCCTATGAGGGCTGTCGTACCGACATATAATATTTTTCTTGATGAAGGTGGTCACCACTTTCTGGGTCACATGCGCGTATGACGCTGCCTCAACCCATTTGGTGAAGTAGTCTGTTAGATATTGTTTAAATATTATTTGATATTGTTAAGATATTGTTAGATATTGGTAACCACAATATCAAACAATATCTTCTGTTTATTCTGTTACTTTCAGTTACTCTTTTAGTTGTATCTCTCTACTATAAATAGACCACCCTATGTGTGATTTATACACAAGGGAAATTAATTCCAAACCCTATTTTCTCTATATTCAACATGGTATCTAGAGCTTAAGGTTATTTTGAATTTTTTTTTCCGCCTTTTGTCCACTATTGGAGCCGCCCCACCGCTGCTAGAGCCGCCCCACCGCTGCTGGTAAACTGATCCTCCACATCAGAAAAGAATTATCTTTGTCATTGAAGTTTATTTGGTAGTGTGAAAGTGCATGTTTAGGAAAGTTCTGGCAAGGAAAGACTTGGTATTTAAGTGTGTCCATTAGTGACCCACCTCTCTTTCCTGGGAACTTACCTAGTGTACTAGTTCACGTTACTGTCACCGCTGCCGCTGGAGCAGTCACCGGGTCCACCGCTGTCGGAAAATTCGCCGGAGTTTCATTTTTTTTTACCAGTGACATGATTTTGCTTGTCTCGGTCAGGGTTTGTTCTCCCGCTCTTCATGACTTCTTCCACTATTTCCAATTTTGTTAACGATTCTTTTGTGTTGACATCCCATCGTGATGACCGGGCTCACCCTCGCAAACAGGAAAAAAGGCGTCCTAAGTGTGAACATTGTGGCAAGCTAGGTCACAAGATTAACAAGTGTTATACATTACATGGTCGTCCTTCTCGACCTGTCGTAGTTGTTCAGACCAATCTTTCCCCACCTTTATCTCGTAGGGATCTTCCTTCTTCTGTTGCATCCGACATGTCTCGCTATGTTCAACAAATTTCTCGAATGGTATAAGGATCAACAGTCTTCTAGTTCCACTATATCTGTCACACATACAAATACATATTTTGCTGGTCTGACCCAATCATTTTCTCCTGGTCCTTGGGTTTTTGATTCAGGAGCCACTGATCATATTACTGGTAACAAATCTTTGTTCTCCTCTTTATCCTCTCCTAATCATTTACCTTCTATTACACCTGGTCGATGGCTCTAGAGTATCATCTCATGGTGTTGGAACGGTTAAACTTTTTCCTTCTTTAACCATTAATAATGTTCTTTATGTCCCTGGGTCTCCTTTTAACCTCGTTATCCATCAGTCTGTCTAACTCGTTCTCTTGATTGTATTGTTACTTTTACCAACAATTCGTGTGTTTACAGGATCGGAGTTCGAAACAGTGTGATTGGCACAGGATGTGAGTCTCATGGTCTTTATTATCTCCGTCCCTCTACACATGTTAGTACAGTTATGGAGTCTCCTCTCTTCTTCATGCTCAGTTAGGTCATCCAAGTCTTGCCAAGTTACAGAAACTTGTCCCTGCCTTGTCTAACTTATCTAGTTTGGCGTGTGAGTCATGTCAATTAGGCAAGCATAGTCGTACTTCCTTTCCTCATAGTTTCACACGTGGTGCTTCGTCCCCTTTTGCCATGGTTCACTCTGACATTTGGGGACCTAGCCGCGTTAAGTCTACTTTAGGTTTTCAATACTTTGTTACTTTCATTAATGATTATTCCAGATGCACTTGGTTATTTTTGATGAAAAATCGTTCTGAATTATTTCATATCTTTCAAACTTTTTTTAATGAAATTCAAACTCAGTTCGGTGTTTCTATTAGAGTTTTGCGTAGTGATAATGGCCGTGAATATCTTTCTCATTTTTTTAAACAATTCATGGCTTCTCACGGTATTTTGCATCAAACTTCTTGTGCTTATACACCTCAACAAAATGGTGTAGCTGAACGTAAAAATAGACATCTTATTGAAACAACTCGCACACTTTTAATTCATGGAGATGTTCCTCAACATTTTTGGGGTGATGCTCTTCTTACTGCATGTTATCTCATTAATCGCATGCCTTCTTCGGTTTTAGATAATAAAATACCTCATTCCATTTTATTCCCTCATGAACCACTTCATCCTTTACCTCCGAAAGTTTTCGAGTCTACATGTTTTGTTCATAATTTCAGTTCTGTCTGGACAAGCTTTCTCCTAGATCACATAAATGTGTTTTCTTAGGGTTTACAAGATCACAAAAAGGATACAAATGTTTTTCTCCTTCTCTTAACCGTTATTTTGTGTCAAAAGATGTCACATTTGATGAGTTGTCTTTTTATTTTAAAAGTCAAACTTCACCTCTGTCTCCATCCAATCTTGTCAACACTCC
Organism: Sphenostylis stenocarpa; assembly: GCA_963425845.1. Taxonomy (NCBI): domain Eukaryota; kingdom Viridiplantae; phylum Streptophyta; class Magnoliopsida; order Fabales; family Fabaceae; genus Sphenostylis; species Sphenostylis stenocarpa. The sequence continues at coordinate 18,794,020 of OY731404.1, read as the reverse complement.
TAATACATTTAATGTTCCCGTTGTTTGTGACCCTCTAACCGTGTCTTCTTCACCATTAGTTCCTGCTCCGCAGTTAGCTTCTTCTCCACCGCCTCTTCGATTTATAGTTCTCGAAACCAATCACAACCACCACCATGTGACTCTACTCAAGTGCCAACTACTCGTCTCCTCCGGATTCGACACATGAGTCCGACCTTCCCATTGCCCTCCGAAAAGGTATTCGTTCTACACGTAATCCCTCTCCCCATTATATTGCTTTGAGTTATCATCGACTGTCATTACCTTTTTATACATGTCTTTCCTCTATTTCTTCTGTGACCATTCCAAAAACTGTCCGTGAAGCTTTAGCCCATCCTGGTTGGCGTCAGGCCATGTTAGATGAACTAAGTGCTCTTCATAATAGTGGAACTTGGGAATTGGTCCCGTTACCATCTGGGAAATCTGTTGTTGGTTGCAGGTGGGTGTTTGCTATCAAAGTTGGACCTGATGGTACTATTGATCGCCTCAAAGCTCGTCTTGTGGCCAAAGGATATACTCAAATTTTTGGGTTGGATTATGGAGATACCTTTTCCCCTGTGGCAAAGATGGCTTCTGTTCGTTTATTTATCACCATGGCTGCTCTTCAACAATGGCCTCTTTATCAACTAGATGTTAAAAATGCTTTCCTCAATGGTGATTTGCAAGAAGAAATATATATGGAGCAACCTCCTGGGTTTATTGCTCAGGGGGAGTCTTCTGGGATGGTATGTCGTCTTCGCAAATCCCTATATGGCCTAAAACAGTCTCCTAGGGCTTGGTTTGGAAAGTTTAGCAAGGTTGTTCAACAATTTGGTATGACTCGGTGTGAATCAGATCATTCTGTCTTTTATCGACACTCGAGTGTTGGATGTGTTTACTTGATAGTATATGTTGATGACATTGTTCTTGCAGGTAGTGACAACCATGGCATCTCTCAGTTGAAACAACATCTCTGTCACCATTTTCAGACCAAAGATCTTGGCAAACTTAGATATTTCTTGGGTATTGAGGTAGCACAGTCCAATGATGGTATTGTTATATCTCGAGAGGAAGTATGCCATAGATATTTTGGAGGAAACTGGGTTGATGAGTTCAAAGTCTCGTTGATACACCCATGGATCCCAATACTAAACTTCTACCAAATCGGGGGAGCCTATATCTCGATCCTGAGCAGTATAGAAGATTGGTTGGAAAATTGAATTATCTTACAGTTACTCGTCCTGACATTTCCTTTGCAGTCATTGTGGTAAGTCAATTTCTTAATTCACCATGTGAAGATCATTGGAATGCAGTCATTCGTATCTTGAAGTATATTAAAGGATCTCCTGGAAAAGGATTGTTATATGGTTCTAATAAACATACAAGAGTTGTTTGCTACTCAGATGTGTTAGAAAAGTAGTTTTAAATCAAGAGGGGGGGGTGAATTGATTTTTGAAAGTTTTTCGCAATAAACAGATTATCTAATTCGAAAATTAAGTTTACTAATCAATTCACGAATCACAAAGCAATTAAACAATACAAGCGCAGCAACTGAATTTAAAGAGAGAAAGGTTAGGAAAGATTTCACCGGTAATTTTATACTGGTTCACCCAATACCAGGGCTACGTCCAGTCTCCAGCCAAATTCCAGCTGGGTTCCACTAGAATAGATGTTTTACAGACTCAACAATCTTACACCTACTCTAACACCAGAACCAATTTCCAGTTCCTGACTTTAACCTTTCCACCAAGAACCAAATTCCAGTTCTTGGAAACCTCTGCAACCAAATTCCAGCTGCAGAGAAACCAGTACCCAAATTCCAGGCACCACACAGTACAAGAACCAAATTCCAGTTCCTGCACTTAACCTCTCCACCAAGAACCAAATTCCAGCTCTTGATAACCTCTACAACCAAATTCCAAGTCTGGAGAGAAACCAATGCCCAAAATTCCAGTGCACCAAACAAGTACAAGAACCAAATTCCAGTTCCTGCACTTAACCTCTCCACCAAGAACCAAATTCCAGTTCTTGGAAACTTCTACAACCACCTACCAGTTGAAAAACTTGTACCCAAATTCCAGGTACAACACAATACAAAGTAATGAAAAAGAATTTACAAAGAAGAGACTTAGAAAGCTCAAACCGATTACTCTAATCCACAGAGAAGTTTCTTCTTCAAAGAAATGCAAAGTGCCTCAAGAAAGATTTCAAAAGAAGTTCACAAAAATAGTTGTGTATCTTTCTTGAAAAATGCTAATAGTTGTTTGTATTGATTGCTTTGTTTCGTAAAACCGATATTCAATCTCTTGTTTCAAAGTTTCAAGCAAAACTGCTTTTAAAGAGAATTTTCAAATCTGCTGCATTAATTAATCTGTTGAAAGTTTGTTTTAATCTGTTGAAATAGCCGTTATAATCTGTTAAAAGTCCTTTCAACCCATTAATGCGTTCTTGCTTCTTTAACAGAATCGTTTTAGCCGATACGACCACTTTTATATCAGCTTAAAACATTTTACAAACTTTTTCTAAGTATAAAACAATCGATTGAATCACGTATTAATCGATTGATTTGTTTAAAAACCTTCTTATAAAACTTTCCAAGTTATTTTAGCTGATATAAAGTCGTTTCAATCGATTGAAAAACTGCACATATATTTTCAAGTCATTTTAATCGATTGAAAGTTCGTTTTAATCGATTGAAAAGATTTTCTAAGTTATTTTAATCGATTGAAATACGTTTTAATCGATTGAAATAAGTCTGATCGGTCATAATTCAATTTGATCGATCATAACCAACTTGATCGATCATAATTTCATTATGATCGATCATCCTGACTTCCAAAGTGGTTTTAATCGATTAAAACGTGTTTTAATCGATTAAAGCAATCTGATCGCTCATATTTAAAATCTGATCGATTATATTTCATTCTGACCTGTTATATTCGAATTCCAATCGGTCATAAAGGGTTTTAAAGGGTTTTAATCGATTAAAAGAAGTTTGTATCGATTAAAATACTGTAAAAACACTTCTTTAAACATTCTAAGTGATTTTAATCGTTTCTTTCAAAGCAATATCAGCTTAAAAACATTATTAAGAAAGTTCTTTGTCAAAATGCTTTTGTTTTTTATTTGTTTAAAACTATTTTTGAGGCATTTTGCAAAATGAATGAAGAAGCTTTATGCAAGTGGAAAAGGTAAAGTGGTTTTACCTAAGCTTCTGTTAAGACACACTAAGTCTTCAGCTCCATTCTTCGAGTGACTTGTTTGACCTGTCTGCAGAGTTGACCTTTGACTTTATCTTTGACTTCATCAAATCACTGAGTTCTTTGCTAGGATCACTTTCAGTCTCCCCCTATTTGATGAAGACAAACACCATTTTGAAAAAACAATCTCTGCAAAATAAGTCACTTGATAATGTAGTTAAGTGAGAAATATAAGAATGTAATAAAGTTTTATTTCTCCCCTAAAACTTATTTCTCCCCCTAAACTCGTTGCTCTTAAATTTATCTTAAAGTGATGCAACTATTTCTCCCCTTTTGACTTCATCAAAAATAGGGAAACAGTAAGAGAAAAGAATAAAATGTAAGGTTTCGAAAAATATGCTCAAGTTTTTGAAAAAACAAAGTGAATCAATATTTCACTCATGAAAAGAATCAATTAAAGTTGATTCAAACTTATCTCCATTAACACGTTTGTAATGAATACAATTAACACGTGTAAAGATAAGGGAATCACGCTTTAGTAGCATGTTTACAGAAACAGCCATTAACTAAAGCCTTTAATCTTTCTTCCCAGAATAAAAATCGATTAAAAACAGAGCATAATCGGTTAAAATGTTCTTGGTAAATGATTTTAATCGATTGAAAGAAAAGTTTAATCGATTAAAACATTTAAGATTTTGAAAAGATGAAACTTTAGTAAAAATAATCGATTATTTCGATTTTGAATCGATTAAAACATGTTGAATAAGTTCATTTAATCGATTAACAAGATGTTGTATTGATTAAAACAATCAGTTTTGAAAATGAAGTAATGTTTAATGCATATTTTGTAAAACTGATCATTTAGAAGGATGTTTTAACAATACTAACAGCTATATTGATTAAATCTTAGCTAATAGATCCATCAGAATAAAATCTTATTTAGCTAAAGCTCTCAGGGATCTATTTAAATTCTATCTAGATTAACTTTAAACCTACATTATATAAATCAAGGCTAAAAATGTTGTTTCTGTTTAATAACCAGTGATACTACAGATCATAAATTGAAATTAGCATCAAAAGGGATAAGATATAAAGGAAAGGTAAGAAGGGACCCTGTTTATCCACCAATATTTAATTATCCCAATTTCCTTGGTTTAGTTGCAAATCCTGCGAGTTTGGTGTAAACGAATTTGTTCTTATTTCCACGATTATTTGTGTCAGATGCCAAAATACATTGACTCAGTCATTTGATCCCCACCAATATCAAAAGATAATAGACTTTACTTTTGCTGAAACCAATTTTGCTCTATCAACTATTGAGACAACAACAGTTGTCTCTCTGTATCGACAATGCAACACAGAAACTTTTCCCGAAAAGAAATCTTTTAGCAGCTTCATTGTTACTATTGACTTGCATCACGATCCATGGTTGACACCACAATGGAATTTCTACTACACATCGAGGCGAGAATCATGTACTGACGGACGTACATTCACTATCAAATCCCACACAGAATGCACAATACCATAAATTGCATGAATCACGAGGTTAATGATGTACTGAGATCTGAATTTCCTTCCAAAATGGCTAACCTATTTCAAACCTTGCAGTTATCATCATCCAAGCAAATAACTGCATTCTTATTAATGTATTATGATGGGTGTTATTCTCACTTTCGATGAACAGCTCATCATTATCTTTTGAGGAATGAATCATTTTTAACTTTGTTGTTTCCGAGTGGTATCATATGCACAAGTGATTAACAAAAACTTATTACTGGTAGAGTGGGCAATGATTAGTAATGCATACACATGAGAACTCAGTGATGACAGTAATCGAGAGCTTTCACTATATTTGCCTTCAGCTGAGGAACAAATCAACGATTTAAAATTTATCCCGTACACACATTCTGCGTGCCACGTTATTCAATTCTTGAATTGCTGTCCCAGACATTGATGATTAAAGCTAATTCTTAAAGTTGCACAGTTCCAATGAATTTCACCAAGAGTTTTGAACTAATGCATGCTCAAGATTATTTCAAATATATTGCTAGGTAATATCAAGAAATCTAATGTAAACATTTGTTCATTGAACTTCCTAGTAATCAACAATTTATTACCAGAAGCAACTAACACTGAAAAATCTCTGATAAACTATGTTTTCAGTCCTAACAGTTTGACCTGTTTGTAACTAGTGTCTATAAGAAAAGTTACAGTCTATTCTTTGATAATTTCTTTGATTTTCAGTGTATTACCATGCAGCATTCCATGTAAAGTATTATGCGATTTTGTTTATCAAAGAAACTGGGTTTTTGATTCGAATTGGCCTATCAAACTTTAATTAGATGTTATAAAACTTGTTTTCAGAACCTAATTAATCGATTAATCGACTAATTATCTATTAATTTCATTTTTCCTATTGGGTTTGAAAACAGTTACTGTGAATTAATCGATTGGTTTATAAAAGAATCGATTAGTTTGGTATAGAATGTGATCAATAAAATGACACTAGAATTTAAATCGATTAAAACGTAAATGAATCGATTAATTTTGATACCTAAGTGTTTTTAGTTGATATACAATTATTATAATCGATTAAAACATTTAAACCAAAATCCTGAGATCAGTTCAATCGATTATTTCGACATTTTAATCGATTAAAATGGTACTGACAGATGTTCTGTAAGTTATTTTAATCGATTAATATTGTTATATATCAATTAAAACAATTAGTTTAAATACTCGAACCTGATTTTGCAGCTTCTGATCTTCAAGGGATTCCCAGACTTGTTCCTGCAAAACAAATTAAGAATTGTTCTGGTACCCTTTATAATTACTTGGGTCCTGATCAGGTTATTTGAAAGGAATTAATCTTTTGAACCCATTTCATTCTTCCTTTGGGTACTGCATATTTCTTAATTCTCCGGTATTTAACTAGTGACTCTTTTTCATACAGGAAAAACATTTAATAAATGGAGATGAAACTGTTTTACTATATGCAAAGTAATTTTTGAATGCTCTTGTTTTATTTCCAATAGATGGTGTATAACCTATGCCACCACGTTCAATAACTAATTTTTGGGAATTAAGTATCTTATCAAGATTATTTTTTCCTTGTGCCAATTTAGATGAGGTTTTTACTAGATATGATACTTGTTTCTACGTAACTCAGAGACGTTTTGCAATCTTTAATATTACACATGCAATCAGGATCATTCTCTAATTCTAACTTAGTTTCTTCATCAGTTATTTTCTTTACAAGAAGAATGATCTTGTTTTCTAAAAGCCTATTCATGCTTTTCAATTTTCTATTTTCAGTTTCTAATTTCTTTGCTACTTGCATGTATTTCAAGAAAAGCATCTTGTAATGAGCTATAGTTCATAGATTCAGAACTTACACTGGTATTTGGTGATTTCGAGTTGACCATCAAGCATATTTCGGTGCTTCTTCATAGGTCTTTTCAAGAATCTTCCACATTTGTGCAGCTTGTTTGGCAATGTGCAATCCTGAAAAGATCATTTTTGTTAAGGGCGGATAAGATGATGTTCTTGGCAATACAATCATCTTGGATTCTGTTAGCAATATCAATTTCCTGTTCAATAACATTCCAAGCATTTATACTAACAGATTCAATGAAGATTTTCATCCTTATTTTCCAATATAGGTAATCTGTTCCACTTAACGGTGGAGGTCTATCAATGCACGCTCCCTCGGAAAATGCCATGGATCGAAGTAACTTGATTAACTTTCAAGCACCTCGCTCGATGCCAATTGTTAGAAAAGTAGTTTTAGATCAAGAGGGGGGGTGAATTGATCTTTGAAAGTTTTTCGCAATACACAGATTATCTAATCCGAAAATTAAGATTACTTATCAATTCACAAATCACAAAGCAATCAAACAGCTTTAAGTGTAGCAGCAGAAATTAAAGAGAGAAAGGTTAGGAAAGATTTCACCGGTAATTTTATATCTGGTTCACCCAATACCAGGGCTACGTCCGACCTCCAACCAAATTCCAGCTGGGTTTCCACTAGAATAGATGTTTCTAGACTTCAACAATCTTACACCTACTCTAACACTGGAACCAATTTCCAGCTTCCGACTTTAACCTTTCCACCAAGAACCAAATTCCAGTTCTTGAAACCTCTGCAACCAAATTCCAGCTGCAGAGAAACCGAGTACCCAAATTCCAGGCACCACACAAGTACAAGAACCAAATTCCAGTTCTGCACTTAACCTCTCCACCAAGAACCAAATTCCAGCTCTTGATAACCTCTACAACCAAATTCCAGTCTGCGAGAGAAACCGAGTGCCCAAAATTCCAGGCACCAAACGATACAAGAACCAAATTCCAGTTCTCGCACTTAACCTCTCCACCAAGAACCAAATTCCAGTTCTTGGAAACTTCTACAACCACCTACCAGCTGCAGAAAACTTGTACCCAAATTCCAGGTACAACACAATACAAAGTAATGAAAAAGAATTTACAAAGAAGAGACTTAGAAAGCTCAAACCGGATTACTCTAATCCACAGTAAGTTTCTTCTTCAAAGAAATGCAAAGTGCCTCAAGAAAGATTTCAAAAGAAGTTCACAAAAACAGTTGTGTATCTTTCTTGAAAAATGCTAATAGTTGTTTGTATTGATTGCTTTGTTTCTGTAAAAACTGATATTCAATCTCTTGTTTCAAAGTTTCAAGCAAAACTGTTTTTAAAGAGAATTTTCAAATCTGCTGCATTAATTAATCTGTTGAAAGTTTGTTTTAATCTGTTGAAATAGCCGTTATAATCTGTTAAAAGTCCTTTCAACCCATTAATGCGTTCTTGCTTCTTTAACAGAATCGTTTTAGCTGATACAACCACTTTTATATCAGTTAAAACATTTTACAAACTTTTTCTAAGTATAAAACAATCGATTGAATCACGTATTAATCGATTGATTTGTTTAAAAACCTTCTTATAAAACTTTCCAAGTTATTTTAGCTGATATAAAGTCGTTTCAATCGATTAAAAAACTGCACATATATTTTCAAGTCATTTTAATCGATTGAAAGTTCGTTTTAATCGATTGAAAAGATTTTCTAAGTTATTTTAATCGATTGAAATACGTTTTAATCGATTGAAATAAGTCTGATCGGTCATAATTCAATTCTGATCGATCATAACCAACTCTGATCGGTCATAATTTCATTCTGATCGATCATCCTGACTTCCAAAGTGGTTTTAATCGATTAAAACGTGTTTTAATCGATTAAAAGCAATCTGATCGCTCATATTTAAAATCTGATCGATTATATTTCATTCTGACCTGTTATATTCGAATTCCAATCGGTCATAAAGGGTTTTAAAGGGTTTTAATCGATTAAAAGAAGTTTGTATCGATTAAAATACTGTAAAAACACTTCTTTAAACATTCTAAGTGATTTTAATCGTTTCTTTCAAAGCAATATCAGTTAAAAACATTATTAAGAAAGTTCTTTGTCAAAATGCTTTTGTTTTTTATTTGTTTAAAACTATTTTTGAGGCATTTTGCAAAATGAATGAAGAAGCTTTATGCAGTGGAAAAGGTAAAGTGGTTTTACCTAAGCTTTCTGTTAAGACACACTAAGTCTTCAGCTCCATTCTTCTGAGTGACTTGTTTGACTGTTGCAGAGTTGACCTTTGACTTTATCTTTGACTTCATCAAATCACTGAGTTCTTTGCTAGGATCACTTTCAAGATGCTGATTGGGCAGGATCTCCTTCGGATAGAAGATCTACATCTGGATATTGTGTCTCCATTGGTGGTAACTTGATTTCATGGAAAAGTAAGAAACAAAGTGTTGTGGCAAGATCCAGTGCAGAAGCAGAATATAGAGCTATGGCCTCAACTTCCTGTGAACTTGTTTTGCTCAAGCAATTGCTTAGAGAGTTACAATTTGGAGATGTCACTCAAATGAAACTTGTGTTTGACAATCAGGCAGCTCTTCATATTAGTTCTAATCCTGTCTTTCATGAGAGGACCAAACACATTGAGATTGACTGTCATTTTATTCGAGAAAAGATTATGTCTGGAGATATCAAGACTGAGTTTGTTAACTCAAGTGATCAGTTAGCAGATATTTTTACTAAATCTTTACGGGGTCCTAGAATTGATTATATTTGTAACAAGCTTGGCACATACGATTTGTATGCTCCGAGCTTGAGGGGGAGTGTTAGATATTGTTTAGATATTATTTGATATTGTTAAGATATTGTTAGATATTGGTAACCACAATATCAAACAATATCTTCTGTTTATTCTGTTACTTTCAGTTACTCTTTTAGTTGTATCTCTCTACTATAAATAGACCACCCTATGTGTGATTTATACACAAGGGAAATTAATTCCAAACCCTATTTTCTCTATATTCAACATAGTCAATGGTCACCAAGATAAAACGGTGACCATTGGAGGCTTTAGGCTCTATGGGTCCAATGACGTCCATGCCCCACATAGAGAATGGCCAGGGTGTAGCCAGGGTACTGAGTGGTGCGGGCGGTGCGTGGATATTATCAGCATAAATTTGGCATTTGTAACACTTTTTAGCATATTGCTGACAATCGGTTTCCATTGTGGACCAAAAGTATCCTACCCTTAAAATCTTCTTGGCCATGACATGCCCAGGTGCGTGGGTCCCAAAAGCTCCCTTGTGGATTTCTTTTATCAGGGTTCGGGCTTCTTCTTGGTCCACACACCTTAAGAGAGTGGAATCGGGACTCTTTTTGTAGAGGGTTCCTTCAATCAACGTGAACCCTATGGCCCTTTTACGAATGGTTCGTTTATCATTGTCGCTGATTCCTTTGGGATATTCGCCCCTCATGAGATATTGCTTGATATCGTGATACCAGGGGTTTTGGTCGCGCTCGCTATTTACTGCCATGCAAAAATCTTGTTTGTCATGCAACTTAACTTGGATAATTGGCATCTCATGTTCTTGATCTAGGGCAAACATGGATGATAGAGTGGCGAGAGCGTCAGCACATTGATTGTCTTCCCGAGGGATGTACTGGAAGGTGACACTTTCCATTCTTGAAACTAAGTCTTGGATGTGTTCTAGATATGGGATTAGTTTTGAGTTGCGGGTTTCCCATTCACCTTTGAGTTGATAGATGACAAGGGATGAATCACCAAAGATTTTGAGCTTAGTAACCCCATGATCTAGATCCACTTGGATCCCTAACGCACATGCTTCGTATTCGGCCATGTTGTTGGTACAATCGAAATTAAGCCTGGCCGTTACAGGGATGTGTTTCTTTTCGGGGGATATCAAAATATCTCTTATCCCGTGTCCAAGCATGTTTGAGGCCCCATCAAAGAACATGGTCCATGCCTCCTCTTTGGTCTCTTCGTGTTCGATGTGCATGATATGTTTGTCGGGAAAGTCATCCTGTAAGGACTGGTATTTGTCTGTTGATCCATGGGCTAGATAATCCGCTAGGGGGCTTCCTTTAATAGCTTTCTGGGTGACATGAATGATATCAAATTCTGAGAGGAGAACCTGCCACCTAGCTATTCTTCCAGTTAGAATGGGCTTTTCGAAGAGGTACTTGATTGGGTCCATTTTGGAGACCAACCATGTTGTATGCCGAGCCATATATTGTCGGAGATGCTGAGTGACCCACACCAATGCGCAACAAGTTTTTTCGAATGGTGTATAACGAGTTTCATAATCTGAGAATTTCTTACTGAGATAGTAAATGGCTCGTTACTTTTTCCCGGTTTCGTCATGTTGGCCAAGCACACATCCCATGGACTCTTCAAGTATTGACAAATATAGGATGAGAGGTCTCCCTTCAACGGGTGGTACCAATACTGGCGAATTGGTTAAACAAGTTTTGATCTTATCGAATGCTTGTTGGCATTCTTCATTCCACACCGTTGGTTGATTTTTGCGCAACAGTTTAAAGATGGGTATGCATTTATCCGTTAACTGTGCGATGAAACGGGCAATGTAATTAATTCGGCCTAGAAAACCTCTGACCTCCTTTTCTGTGCTTGGTGGAGGCATTTCCAAAATTGCCTTGGTTTTGTCAGGATCCACTTCAATTCCCCTTTGGCTGATAATGAACCCCAATAGTTTTCCTGAACGTACTCCGAAAGTACATTTTGCCGGGTTTAATTTATGCTGGTACTTCCGAAGTCGGTCGAAAAGCTTCTTAAGATATTGAATATGGTCCATCTCATTTCTAGATTTGGCAATCATGTCATCCACATACACCTCTATTTCCTTGTGGATCATGTCATGGAATAGCGTGACCATAGCCCTTTGATAGGTTGCCCCTGCATTTTTTAGTCCAAATGGCATTACTCGGTAGCAAAAGGTCCCCCATGGTGTAATGAAGGAGGTTTTTTCCCTGTCCTCGACAGCCAGTTTAATCTGGTTATATCCCGCGTACCCGTCCATGAAAGAGTAAAGTGTATTGGTAGCGGTATGGTCTACCAGCGTGTCTATATGTGGTAAGGGAAAGTCATCTTTTGGACTTGCTCGATTGAGGTCCCTATAATCCACACATACCCTGACCTTCCCGGTCTTTTTGATGACGGGTACTATGTTGGCCAACCACTCTGGGTATTTGGAAACTACTAGGAAATTGGCATCTAAATGTCTTTGTACCTCCTCCTTGATCATTAGGGACCAGTCGGGTTTGATTCTCTTGAGTTTTTGTTTCACAGGTCGGAACCCCTCTTTCAATGGTAATTTATGCTCCACTATACTCGTGTCAAGCCCAGGCATGTCATGATAAGACCAAGCGAATACATCTATATATTCCTGCAGAAGCTGTATCAATCCCCTTTTTATGCTACTTTCTATTTGGGTACCGATGTTCACCTTTTTCTCATCATCCCCTTCTCCCAAATTAACAGTTTCTATCTCTTCCTGATGCGGTTGTATGATGCACGTTTCTTTTTCCAGCATTCTTTGCATGTCCGGAGAGATGGTCTCCTGCTCACTGTTGGACTCGACCCATTCGCCTTCGGTTTCCGGGGTCCACAGAGATTCATCAATCATAGACATGATGTGTTTTAGGTTCTGTTTTAGTCATAGATTTTATTATTCAATTTATCTTTGAAAGAATAATAAATAGAAGAAAGAAAAGAATGAATATGTCAAAATGCCTCGTGTATTAAAGAGAATGAAAATGTATGTACAAGCCCTTTTAATCAGAATTCCTGCGGCCGTGGGTGGGGACCGCAGGAGATATATGAAAAAGCTAAAAACAAAATAACCTAGGGCTGATCCTCCCAGTCCTCCCTCTCTGCTACTCCAGCTTCGATAATGGTTTGGCGTCAACATCAGAAGCAGAGGCATCAAAGGGTATCCAACCGGCATCGATTAATTCTTGGACCTTATATTTTAAGGTCAAACAGTTGTCCGTTGAATGCCCAAGTGCATCCGAGTGGTAACTACATTTTTTGTTGGGTTTGTACCACTCGGAGTAGGGAGGCTCCATTTTCTTTGGAGGAACGCGAGCTAGAAGGTTGGCCTGCAATAACTAGGGCAACAGTTTTGCGTAGGAGGTGGGGATAGGAGTGAATTTCCTCTCCTTCCTTCGCGATTGCCTCTCTGCCTGAGGAGTGGAGGAAGGGGTTGCAAAATTGATGGCGTGTACGGCCTCTTCCTTCTTTTTGAAGGGTTTCTTGAACACAGTGTTGGAAGAAGAAGGTCGTGCTATTTTCCCACTCCTCAGCCCCTGCTCCACCCTTTCTCCTACAGTGACTATGTCTGAGAAAAGATTGGAGGTACTGGCTATTGCCTTATCGTAGTACGCTCCAGTTAGTGAATCTATAAACATAGCCACTGTCTCCTTATTGGTCAGTGGAGGCTCTATTTGGGCGGCCACTTCCCTCCACCTTTGGGCGTATGCTTTGAAAGGTTCGTCGCTCCTTTTGCTCAGAGTCCTGAGATCTGACCTATCAGGGGTTAGATCAATGTTGTATCGGTAGCGACGAAGAAAAGCATCAGCCAATTGTTTCCAGCTTTGGACCTGCCCTCTCTCTAGCTGCATATACCAATTAAGAGTTGTGTCCGCCAGACTCTCCTGGAAACAGTGGATCAGGAGCTTTTCGTTCTCAGCATGGGCGGCCATCTTACGACAATACATTGTAAGATGGTTCTTTGGGCAGGTCATCCCGGCATATTTGGGGAAGTCCGGGACCTTGAACTTGGGAGGGAAGTGGATGTTCTTCACTAGGCACATGTCCGCCACCTCCTTGACGTCGAAGTTGTGCCTTCCACCGCCTTAAGCCTCTCCTCCAGGGCGGAGAGTTGCTGTTTGGACACTTCTGGGGTAAGGATTCGTGCAGTCTTAGCATCCTTCCCGTCATAGAAGTATTCCTCTTCCTCCTCCTCATGGTGAGGGATGTGTTCAGCTTGGTCTTCGCCCTTACTCTGACCCTGGCGTACGACCTCCATCAGTTGGGCCACTTGCTCACGGAGGGTATTGACCTCCACAGTGAGCTTTCGGTTTTGCTCCTCTAAGTTTTCCATTGCCTTTGCTTTTTGCGCACGAGTTCGGATGGAGAGAGGACCAACCACTTTCTAGAATGCCCGAAAAAGGTTTATTAATGCATGATGAGTGTTTAAACTAACATGGATATGCTTATGCATGAGAGATTCTGTTGTTGAATGCGCTTTTATTTTTATTTTTCCCTCTTGGTTTTTCTTTACTCGTGATATGATGTAATATGACTTGACTTTGTCAGACGTTTATTTATTTTTTTGGTTTCGGTTTGTATTTATATATTTTTTTTATATAGCCTTTTATCTCTTCTGTCAGAACTGCGTGGCTACTTAGCTTACAAAGAACCTGAAACCAGGCTAGCTAAAAGGCAGACTGTCTGAGATAAAATGTGGCTTTATGCGAAAAGAATATTTAGCGTCCCTTATCTCTTCTGTCAGAGTTGCGTGGCTACTTAGCTTACAAAGAACATGAAACCAGGCTAGCTAAAAGGCAGACTGTCCGAGATAAGGGTGTTTATTGCGAAAATGTTTTTTGTGATTTTTCTTCTGTTGTTTGGTTATGCTATGCAACATACAAATGCAAGAAACATATGCACACACAATTCGATCATCCACGAATAGGCGAGAATTCGTTTTTATCACGAGGTAGGGTTTTCCTGCAGAAAAGTGTTTTGGCGAAGGTAGGTTCTAACTGTTCTCACCAAGGCTAAGGCCCCCAAGGTGCCCCCATTATAGGGTCCCCACTCTCCAGCCTTCCGACCATGCTTAGCACTAAGGCCATAGTCAGTCTTTGTGCCAAAAGAGGAAGGTTATCACCTTGAGTGGTGGTTTCCGATCCCACCGGTGGGCACAAGGCCATCACTACAGCGAACCGTACCTGCCACCCACTCCCTATGGATTTCTCACTTGCCCCCGGGTATAGAGGGAACTATTGTGTGCAAGGGTTTGTGTACAGTTTGTATTTCAAACAATTGCGTATGTATAAACAAACAACATTTATTAAAGCCAAATAGTAAAACATGTTATAATACAAGGTAAGGCAAAAGCATTATTTTCTTGGTTTATTTATTTTTCAGCTGGCCCATCACTAAATGGGATCAACTCTCTAGGCTTCCCCAGTGGAGTCGCCATCTGTCGCTGCCGTCAAAACGAGGTGGTCGGAGCGACGCGATGGTTTCCAACTCTCTTGATTATCGCGTTTTTATTGGTGTGGTTACAACGCCTTTAGGTTGTCCGATAACCGGGCTGAACCTAGGGGCGAGGTTTTTGAAAAGGTGCTCTTGGATTGTCCGATAACCGAGCTAATCCAAGAGCTAGTTTTGAAGGGTTCTCTGGAGTCGCCACCGATGTTTTTACCGGAAACATCGGAAAAGGAGTTTAAAAGGCGTTGGTTTTCGAAAAACCAACTTTGGTCATTAGAACCAGAGTTGGGTAAGGGAGTTAGTTACGCGTAAAGGAAGTGTTAGTTTCTTTATGACGCCCCTTTCGGGTTCCCTATGATAGGCCAACTATTTTGTTAATAAATAAACCGGAAAAATACGCTTTTGCCCTTTTATTTTGCGGAATTTAAGGATTATGACTATATGGCCCTAATGTCTATTGCGCAATTTAAATAATGCGGTAAAAGATAGAGAGAGAAAGTAGGAACCTCTGAAGCTAGCTTTTATTAATCTTTTAAAATAGGGTGCTTTGCGGCAACCCTTCACTTTACACGGCGTCGGAAGACCTCTCGAAACGCTCTAAAAACACTTTAAAGACACTCAGAAGCTCCGGAAATGCGTCGAAGGGATTCTAGAGAGAGAAACTATTGATGTGACTAGAGAGAGAGTGAGAAAACTGTGAGAAATGAGGGGAAGGGAGGCCCTATTTATAGGGATTCGCGTCTGTCAGGTCGAGACGGTCGTCTCGTCTGACAAGGTCGAGACGGCCGTCTCGACATTCTAGATGGCCGTCACGCCTTGTAGGAATGGCGAGACAGCGGTCTCGCCTTTCGCAGGTGGCGAGACGGCGGTCTCGCCAAACGAGACAGTGGTCTCGCCACTTGTGCAAGGCGAGACGGCGGTCTCGAATCCGAGACGCCGGTCTCGACCCCAAAAGGCGAAAATCCTTATTTTTGTGCCAAAAATCCCTCCTATCCTAGTATGGGGCCTAATAGTCTCTCCTAGTGGCTTCTTAGGCTTCGCCCATCTTCGAAAAGGAGGTCTTCTGATCTTTATTGTGAGACCGGGCAAGATTTGGGGTCTACAGCCATCAAAAGGGGCGGTCGGAGCGATGTGATGGTTTTGAATGACTCGCATTTTTTGTAAAGATGGTTGACATTCTTAAGATGTCCGATAACCGAACTGATCTTAAGGATGAAGTTTTCGAAAATGGTCTATGTAGTCGCCACAAGTGTTTTAACCTTAAACACTGAAAAAGGTAAAAAGGCATTGATTTTTTGAAAAACCAACTTTGACCATTATAACCAGAGTTGGGTAAGGGAGTTAGTTACGTGTGGGGAAGGTGTTAGCACCCCACAACGCCCCTTTCAGGTTCCCTATGATGGACTAGTTCATAAAATAAAGACTAAAAGAAATTATGCTTTTACCCTTATTTATTTGTTTTACTTGCAAAAATTAAATGTCTACATGATCCTACTGTCTAACGCATACAAGAAGAGTAGTAAATAAAAGCAGTAAAAAGAAGAGTAGATAAGAAACCTATGAAGCAAGCTTTGAATTAATCTCTTGAAGATTGAGGATGCTTTTTGGCTATCCCCTCACTCGTCTACCGACAAAAAAACTCTAGCTACAGAGTGTCTAAAAAGAACAATCGAACTCTAGAAATGCTTCAGAGAGGTTTTTGAAGAGTATAAGAGGATAAATTCGAATCAAAAGTTGTCTAAAACGAGGGGGAGGAGACCCCTATTTATAGGAATTTGTGCCTGTCAGATCGAGATGGTCGTCTCGACCTTTGTCAGGCGAGACAACCATCTCGCAAATCGGGACGACCGTCTCGCCACTTGAGAGTCGAGACGGCCTTCTCGCCAAGTGGCGAGATGGCTGTCTCATCTTATAAGTGGCGAGACGGTCGTCTCGTGTTATAAGGTGAGATGACCATCTGGCTAAGCGGGACGGCTGTCTTGGGCTTCTGGGCAAAATTCTCTTATTTCACTTATTTCTGTGTACAGGAAGTCCTCCTATCTTAATTATGGAGCCTATAGGATTTTCCTATCTTTGAATAGAGGTCTTCTGGTTTTATTGTGAAGTCGAGCAAGATTTGGGGTCTACAGCTGCCCCCTCCTTTACCTGACCAATTGACTATGGGTTAGTGTGCCATAAGGTTGATTGGAGGGTAAAGGAGTTAACCCTCTTGCCTGGTTGTCCTTCGAATGCTCCTCCTGATGTGGTAGCTGACCCTTGGGACCAAGAATATAATCTGGTGATGTCTTTGAGATGCTTCCTTGTTGCGGATGCTGATCCTTTAGACGATATGTTGCTAAGCTTAAGGATGCTCCTTTGATATGGTAGTTGACCCTTTAGCTTTAATGAATAGAGAACCTCTGGATGCTCCTTTTGCTGTGGGGGTTGATCCTTTTGGTAGAGGTGGTGGCGCCTTACTGCTCTTGCTCATGCACCGACTCCATGGGGAGTGATTCTTGCTTTGGTAAATGTTTTTCACTTTTTGTAGTCATCCGGTGCGCCAGGGGTTCTTTGATTTTTGGCTTTTTCCAATAGCCATCCAACTTGTTAATTGTTGGGGATTCTTTGTTAAATATGCCTCTAAAGTAGGCAGGAATACCTGGGGATTATAATTCCTTTGAGTAGGTAGATACTTCATCAGAAGTGAAATCTTTCGGTTGAATTATTTTGCCTCTAAATAGGCTAATGTTCCTGTTGCCGCCGTAAAAAAGGAGGTAGTCGGAGCGACGCGATGATTCTGACTTCCATTTTGTGTTTTAAAAGTGTGACGTTACAACGCCTTTAGGTTGTTCGATAACCGGGTTGGACCTAAGAGCGAGGTTTTCGAAAAGAAGCTATTAGGTTGTCCCATAACCAGGCTGGACCTAAGAGCGAGGTTTTTGAAGAAGGTTCTTATGGAGTCGCCACCGATGTTTTTACCGAAAACATCGGAAAAGGAAAAAAAGAAGGAGTTGGTTTTAAAAAAAAACAACTTTGGCCATTATAACCAGAGTTGGGTAAGAGAGTTAGTTATGTGTGGGGAAGATATTAGCACCCCCACAACGCCCCTTTTGGATTCCCTATGATAGGCCAGTTATTTCATAAATAAACTTTAAAATGATGCTTTTAGCCTTTTATTTGCGAAATTTAAGGAAATAATGACTACATGGCCCTAGTAGCTAATGTACAGATAATAAAGCGGTAAAAGAGAGGGAGAAAGTGAAGAAACCTCCGAAACAAGCTTTCTTGATTAATTCTCTTAAAATAGGACGCTTTTTGGCAGTCCTTCGCTCTACAACGTCGATCGCTCTTTCTCGCAACGTTATAAAAAACTCTCTAAGAACACGTAGAAAACTCTGGAAATGCTTCGGAGGGGCTCTAGGAGAAGAATTTGAAGAAATGATAGAAGGAAAAGTTAAAGAAATGTGTGAAATGAAGGGGGAGCGCCCTCCTTTTATAGGGATTCATGCCTATCAGGTCGAGACTGTCGTCTCGTCAAATGGGACGGTGGTCTCGCCTTAGCAAATGGCGAGACGACCGTCTCGCCAATCGGGACAGCGGTATTGATTTGTCAAATGGTGAGAAGGTCGTCTCGCCAAACAAGAAAGCGATCTCGCCAAACAAGATGGCGGTCTCGCTCTTGCCGATGGTGAGACGACGATCTCGATAAGCGAAATGGCGGTCTCAACCCTGCAGGTGGAATTCCTTTTTTTTTCGTACAAAAAGCCTTCCTACTCTAATATGGGGCTTAATAGTCTATCCGAAGGACCTTTTAGGACCTGCCCATCTTCGAATTGGAGGTCTTTCGCTCTTTATTTTGTGACCGGACAAGATTTGAGGTCTACAACTACCTCCCCTTTACTCGACCAGTTGACTATGGGCTTTCGTGCCATAAGGTTGATTGGCGGGTAAAGGAGTTAACCCTCTTGTCCAGCTATCCTCTGAATGCTCCTTTGATGTGGTAGCTGACCCTCGGGATGATGAATGTAGTCTGGTACTGTCTTCAGTGTCGCCGCTGTCCGTTCCGACATCCAGAGACATCTCGAACGTTTATGCGAGTGGTCGCGAAAACATGGTTTAGACTCGCGTTTTTTGCTAAAATATGTTCATTGCTTCCGAGGTGCTCAACAACTGAACTATCCTCTAATAAAAGCAAGGTTTTCGAAAAGGGGTTCTTTTGGAGTCGCCACCAATGTTTTGACCATAAACATTGGAAAAGGATAAAAAGGCGTTGATTTTAATAAAAACCAAACTTGGCCATTATAACCAGAGTTAGGTAAGGGAGTTAGTTACGTGTGGGGAATGTGTTAGCACCCCACAACGCCCCTTTCGGGTTCCCTATGACGGATAAATTCAATTAAGTGAAGATTATGAGAAATTACGCGATTACCCTATTTTATTGCATAATGTTAAAAATGGCTATCTACATCACTTTATTTTACATTGCATACAGAAAGCAATAAATAAAGCAGTAAAAGAGAAGAGAATTGAACAGAACCTCCGTAGCAAGCTTTATATTGCAAATCTTTGATCGCAAGGATGCATTTTGGCAATCCTTCACTCTACAAAGACTCTCCTCTCCAAATACAAGATCGACTCGACTCGATTTTACAGAAGAATCGAATGCTGAAATATGATTCCTTAACTGATTGTTACCTTATTAAGGCAATCAGAGAGTTCATTCGAAGAGGGAAGAGAAAAGACAAGTACTAGGAGTTTTCTGGTGTGTGAAACAGTGCCAAATGAGCCTCCTATTTATAGTTTTCGCTGCCTGCGCATTTGGGATGGCCGTCTGGGTTGGGACGGTCGTCCCAACTGCCACTTTTGCATATACTGAGACCACCTGGGGAGCTGGGACTGGCAGTCCCACTTGGGACGGCCGTCCCACTTGGCCAGGGAAGGTTGGGACGGCCGTCTCGACCTTGGGACGGCCGTCTCGACCTTGGGACGGCCGTCTCGACCTGTTTTGGCCAGCTTTTGTGTTCTAGGACCCCTCGGAAGCTTTCCTTTCTTTATTCGGACGTCGGTTGATGCCTATAGACGCCCGTTGAAGCTTAATCTTCATATAGGATGTCTTCTTTGGCCTTTTGAGATGTCGGGCGAGCTTTATCTTTGTTATAGGAAGTCTCTTTAGCCTTTATTTGAGAGACCGGGCAAAATTAGGGGTCTACAGCTGCCCCCTCTTCACCTGCCTGGCTAATATGTTGGCTTAATATGCCGACAAAATTAGTTGGTAGGGGAAGGAGTTAACCCTTTTACTCGGTTATCCTTCGGATGCTCCTTTGCTGATCCTCCGGATGATAAATATTTTTGATAGGTACCAACCCCTATCTGGTTTGAACCTTATTTTATAAGGCTCTGGTGAGTACTTACCCTCACCCGGTACGAGTCTGTGTTTCACTAGACTCTTGTGGGTACCTACCCCCACTAGGTATAAACCTTGTTTTGCAAGGCTTTGGTGAGTACCTACCCTCACCTGGTATGAGTTCGCGTTTTGCTAAACTCTTGTGGGTACTTACTTCCGAGGTGCTCAACACTGAACTGTCCTCTAATAGAAGTAAAGTCTTTGCAACCCATTTTTGTAATGCTTAGGTGAGTATTTTACTCCACCTAATGCATTCTGCTTAAGTTTTGATGAGTACATACCCTCATCCGGTACAAACCTTATTTTATAAGGTTCTAGTGGGTACCTACCCCCACCTGGTATGAATCTGCGTTTTGCTAGATTCTGATGAGTACCTACCCTCATCCCGTATAAACCTTATTTTATAAGGCTTTGGTGGGTACCTACCCCCACCTGGTACGAATCTATATTTTTACTAGATTCTGATGAGTACCTACCCTCATCCGGTATAAACCTTATTTTATCAGGTTCTGGTGGGTACCTACCCCCACCTGGTACGAATCTGCATTTTGCTAGATTCTTGATGAGTACCTACCCTCATCTGGTATAAACCTTATTTTATAAGGCTTTGGTGGGTACCTACCCCCACCTGGTACGAATCTGTATTTTTACTAGATTCTGATGAGTACCTACCCTCATCCAGTATAAACCTTATTTTATAAGGCTTTGGTGGGTACCTACCCCCACCTGGTACGAATATGCATTTTTGCTAGATTCTGATGAGTACCTACCCTCATCCGGTATAAATCTTATTTTATAAGGCTTTGGTGGGTACCTACCCCCACCTGGTACGAATCTATGTTTTTACTAGATTCTGATGAGTACCTACCCTCATCCGGTATAAACCTTATTTTATAAGGTTCTAGTGGGTACCTACCCCCACCCGGTACGAATCTGCATATTGCTAGATTCTGATGAGTACCTACCCTCATCTGGTATAAACCTTATTTTATAAGGCTTTGGTGGGTACCTACCCCCACCTGGTCCGAATTTTCATTTTGACAAATTCTGATGGGTACCTACCCCCACCTGGTACGAATCTGCATCTTGACAGACTCTAGTGGTTTTTACACCCCCACTTGGTGCGAATCTGCATCTTGACAGACTCTTGTGGGTACCTACCCCCACCTGGTACGAATCTGCATCTTGACAGACTCTAGTGGTTTTTACACCCCCACTTGGTGCGAATCTGCATCTTGACAGACTCTTGTGGGTACCTACCCCCACCTGGTACGAATTTGCATCTTGTCAGACTCTAGTGGTTTTTACACCCCCACTTGGTGCGAATCTGCATCTTGACAGACTCTTGTGGGTACCTACCCCCACCTGGTACGAATCTGCATCTTGACAGACTCTAGTGGTTTTTACACCCCCACTTGGTGCGAATCTGCATCTTGATAGACTCTTGTGGGTACCTACCCCCACCTGGTACGAATCTGCATCTTGACAGACTCTAGTGGTTTTTTTACACCCCACTTGGTGTGAACCCTATTCTATAGGGCTTTTTGAGATGTTCTCAAAAAATCCTTATCGGATTTTTTTGGAGAAGTGTTGGCGGCTTACTGTCTTTGATCATGCGCCTATTCCATGGGGAATGTTTGATCTTTTCTTTTTGACTTTTCTTTTTTAGTCATCTGGTTTTTACCGGGGATTTTTTGTTTTTGGCTTTTCTTGTTTAGCCATCCGGCTTTGCTGGGGATTCTTGTTTTTGGCTTTTCTTGTTTAGCCATCCGGCTTTGCCGGAGATTCCTTGCTTTTTGGCTTTTCCTTTTTAGCTGTCCGGCTTTGCCGGGGATTCTTTGTTTTTGGCTTTTCTTGTTAGCCATCCAGCTTTGCCGGGGATTCTTTGCTGATTGCCTCTTATTTAGGCGGGAATCCATTGGGGATTTTTGGTTTGATTGTGCCTCTTGATTAGGCACATGCTTCAACAGTGGTGAAGGCTTTGTTGTTTTTTCGCCTTTGAATAGGCTGATGTTCTTCTTGAGGATATTTGTTCTTGATAATACCTCTGAGCAGGCAGATGCTTTTTTGAAAGCTTTGTGCTTGTATTACCTCTTGCATAGGTTGATTTCCCGTTTCTTGGGGATATTTGCTCTTTGATTGCCTTTGAGTTGGCAGAGGCTTTTCTTGGGAGTGAAGGCTTTGCACTTCGCTGGGGGTATCCATATTGGGCGTTATAGGTGATTAACTCCCTGAGGATATGAATTTGTAGTTTGCCTTTGCTGGTAGGCTCACTGGGGGATTTTTCTTTTTGGTGATCCACCAGGGATTTGATCGTTTTCTGGAGATCTATTTTGAATTGCCCCCTTATTGGATGCTGTTGTTTTGAGCTGGCTTTGCCTATGCTCTTATTCCTGCTGGGGAATGGGTTTATATGTGCGCCTTTTATGCACATTGGCTTTTTCTTTGGATGAAAAGATATCTTTTTTTCTCTTTTCTCTTTTTTTTGGTGATCCCTGGGGAATTTTTCTTTCTTGGGGATCCAATCCTTGATTTGATTTTTTTATGATGGAGTCTTGGCTCCGACTTTTGTGAAGCTCTTTATTGAGCGGAATGAAGAGATTTTCTTTTTCTCTTTTTCTTGAGATTCACCAAGGAGTTTGTTAGCTTCCTGAAGATCCAATTTTAATGATGGAGTCTTGGCTCCTGGCTTTGTGAAGCTCTTATTTGAGCTAGAAGATGGAAAAAATTTTGTTTTCCTCTTTTTGTAGATTTTCTTGATATACTCTACTTGGGGAATTTTATTCGGCCTTTTTCGTTGTGGCCTTTATTGGGGGATGAAAGTTTTTCTTTTCTTTCTTTTTCGTTGCCCCCTGGTGATATGGAGGATTCAACTCCGTATTTTCTTTGATGGACTCTTGTGTAGTCCTTATTCTCCTTTGGGAAATGAAGCGGAGATTCTTGCATGAGTGTGCTTGATGACTCATGTGGCGATGCAGCTGAGTCGTGAGGTAAGCTTTTTGTTTTGCCTCTGTAGTAGGCAAAGATCCTTTTGGGGATGATCAAGCCTTTCCGTTGGCTTTTTCATGTTAATGGTTTCCTTCTTTCTTGGATGGAAGGATGTTGTTTGAAGCTTCAAATGACTGTGGTTGACGGCTCATGTGGTGATGATGCTGAGTCGTGGAGTAAGCTTTTTGTTTTGCCTCTGGAGTAGGCAAGGATCCGCTTGGGGATTATCAAGCCTTTCCGTTGGCTTTTTTTTTCGATGTACCTTCTTTTATTGGTGTAGAAGGTTAGAGCTAGTTTCCTTGAAGCTCTTTATTTTGCTGAAATGGTTTTGATTTCACCTTTTGCTCTCGCGATTTTGATCTTTATTGCGAGTTATTTGAAATCTGGCTTTTTAGCACGTGTGCCTTTTATTTTATAATTTTTGTACACGTGGGCTTTTGGAATGTAAACAGAAATAACAATGTTTATTCATTACTTCTCTTTTTTGTGATACATTCAAACATTTTCAAAATACTAGAAAAGATTTAAAAGGAAACTATCTCCTAATCATCTGCCTCTGGACTGGAATGGGCAGATGGTGCTGGCGAAGGAATGCGGCGGAGCAGGCGGCGCTGGAACCTTGCCTGGGTCTGGACCAAATTCTCTATCTGTCAGTCCGTCCTGTCTTGCCTCACAGTCAGCTGACTGAACTGTTGTCGTATGAACTGGAACTCTCCTTCCATATAGGCGTGCTCATCATCTATCCATCGATACAAGCCGGCGAAATCTGGATCATATGACTGCTGCTGCGATTCTGTAGTCGAAGGGATGTCCTGAGGCATGTCGAAATCTCGCATATCCAGCGAAATCGAGATAATGGGGTTTAAGATAAACCCTGATCCCTGTCGACTGAGGATGTTCATATGAACTAGCATCCCTCCGCTAATCGGCTTTGGTCGGAGGCTAGCTGGGAGGTCTTCTCCATCAGTGCATCCCCAATATTCAGCTAAAGGGGTGAGAAAGGGAGCTATTATGATGGCTCCTGCTGATCTGCGGGTTCCGTAATCTTTTACGGCTTTCAGAAAGGCATATCCCGGGTTGCATCGCAGCCCTTGATGCATACAGTAGACAATGAAGAGGTCAGCCAGTGTTACCTTTCCTTGACTCTCCTTTCGGCTGTGTATAGTCCCAGCTAGCAATTTATGGCATATGCGGAGCGGAGGAGAGAAAGCTGTGCCCTTCAGATTCGACGGCAGAGTGTGAGCTCCAGTGATTTCTCTCCACATGCTGGTGGTGGTGAGAGCAGCAGGTTTTTCCAGATATGCGGACCGATATTCTGGCGTTCTTGTATCTGCTCGCTGGCAGAAACCCATTATGACATTAAAGTCATCCAGAACAGTGGTCTGGTAGGCTCCATCCATCCAGTAGGAGATGGCTTGAGTCGGTGGCACTCCGGGAATTGCGGACGACATTTCCACCATGTTGACGGAGGTAAGAAATTCTAGCGTAGCAGTGCGGTGGATCCGAGTAGGTGGCTCTTGGAGCAGAAAGTCCCATCCTATGTTGTGGATGAACCTTCTGACGTCTTGTTCCCAGCCAAATGTAGCTAGGATTTCAAAATCCAACCGCAGTGTAGGATACCAGGAATATTGCTGGATATTTGCCAGCCGCTGTTGATGTGATTCTGCCAGTAGAGTGCTAGCAGTAGGAGTTCCTCTAGCAGGGTTTCTAGTGCATTTTCTCCTAGATGAGGCTTCTCCATGCTCCATTGTAGGTAGTACTCACTTAAGAATGCTAAAAGTGTGCAAAATGGGAAGAGAAGCAAGGTAGAATGCTTGGAATGGGGTACCAAAGGCCAAATCCGCGCACAGCATATATAGGGGATGCCAGGGGATTTGGGACGGCCGTCTGGGTTGGGACGACCATCCCAACTTAATTTTTCCTTCATGGGTCATCAGTTGATAAGTGGGATGGTCGTCCCACTTGGGACGCGCGTCTCAACTGAAATTGGGGATTTGGGATGGCCGTCTCGACTTTGGGACGACCGTCTCGAGCTTCTTGAGTTGATTTTTTGATTTTTTTTTGTTGAGAAAAAGAATAGGACTCCCTTCATTGATGTTTTAATGCATGTAATGTTTCATGATATGCATCCTATGATCTATTTCAGTTAATATTTCGAAAGTTTTAACTGATGTGCTTTGACTTCGGCCGCATTCTTGGTGTTATACCTTTCTGTCATCATGTTTCTTCTGATTAACAAGCTTGGTTGTACTTGATTTGTCGTCTTAGAATTTTTCTTGCTATAGCCGAAGAGTAATCTGTTGTTCATAGGGCAATTGCCATATCAATGCCCCCCTTCCTTTCCTTAGGGATCTCAACATTCCTATTGATCACTATGTTTCCACATTCCCCTTATTACTTGAATGCTTTATAGTGAAATGGTCAAGAGAAGAGAAAGAAAAGGATTTACAACAAGGGTTTGTGTTTTAGAGGGATATTTTTCGTAATAGAGGTTTTTGTAAGAATGGCTAGCCAGGGTTGGTTTGTGTTTAGGCTAGTTTAGGTAAACGTTTCGTTCTTATGATGTGGTGTCTTTACTTTACTGATTTGTGGCGCCTTTTTGTGATTGATTAGCTTCCCTAGTCTGCCCTTTCGGGTTTTCAGCCTAGGATGTTATGCTTATGTCCTAACTTTTGTCTAGGGTTCCTTTTTTATTTATTTATTTTTTAGGAATACCTAGCGGACTTTTTGTAACCCTAACTTTTGCTCAGGCTACCCTTTATTATTGTTCGGGTCTCCTGCCGGGTTTACCCTAAATTTTGTGCAGCCCCCTTTTGTGGGTTTTCTGCCGGGTATTTTGCCCTTTTATTTTCTTGTCTTGGCCTTTGGCCTTGACGGGCTCTTCTTTTTTGTATATATGTATATTTTTTGCATAACATTGTCGAAACTTGATTTTATCGAGATAATTTTTATCCGTGTTTCTAGTTAATCAATCATATTTGACTTTGCTTTATGGTGCTTTGATTGTTTTGACGCATTTGGAACAAAACGTTTATCTAAACCTTGTTTATTAAAAATGGGGTATAGACATATTTAGTGAGAAAAGAAGCAGATAGTAAGAATAACATTCTTTTGTAATTTCGGGGAAATGTGTGCCCTAGAGATGCTCGGGGGACGGGCCTACCCTGAGGAGTGATCTCTAATAGTCACTAGATTTACATCCCTTAGAATTGGAAGAAGGACACCTAATGACTAACGCTACCCTTTGCGCTAATATCCCTCCTTTTCAGAATATCGTCTTTGAGGGATAAGACTTCCTTGTTTTCCGTATGGTTTGATCTTTCGTGGGGTCATACCCTAAACCATACTTTAAAGGATTATCTTTGAACTCTGGTGGCTCTTTTATTCCTTGAGTATTCTTTCCGAGCCCCTGTCCTGGGCGATATCCATATCTTTTCATCATATGGGCCACCTTTATATTACTGGGAAGTCTTTCTATGTTGGCGATTTCGAGCGCTTGAAAAGATGTTTCAAGAGCCTCTTCAGCCGCATCCACATATGGTTGGACAGACGGTTTACTGATTAGAAAGTCTTCTTCAGCTTGAACTGTGACGAGTTTATCATTTGTCACAAATTTGACTTTCTGGTGGAGCATTGAAGGTATTGCCTTAGCGCTATGAATCCAAGGTCTACCAAGGAGACAACTATATATCGGCGTGATATCCATCACGTGGAAGTCTATGTTAAAGATAGTAGGGCCAATTTGAATTGGTAGACTAATTTCTCCTACTACTTCATGTCTTGATCCATCAAAGGCTCGAACAATTGTATTACTCGGGAGCATGTGGGTTCCTTGCACTGTTATCTTGTCAAGTGTTCTTTTAGGCATGACGTTTAAGGATGACCCATTATCCACCAGGACTTTGGAAATGAGATATTCCTTGCATTTGACAGAAATATGCAAGGGCTTGTTGTGATTTGACCCTTCTAAAGGGAGTTCTTCATTTGTGAAGGTAAGATGATTATCGGCTGTAATGTTACCAATAATTCCTTCAAATTTGTCCTGGGATATTGCATGCGGGACAAATGATTCATTCAAAACCTTTAACAGTGCGTTTCGATGCGGTTCCGAACTCATTATGAGTGATAACAAGGTTATCTTTGCAGGAGTGCGATTGAGTTGATCGATGACGGAGTACTCGCTTTGCCTTATGTACTGGAGTAACTCATCTGTCTCCTCCTTGGATTCTTTTTCCTCTTCGGCCTTATCTTTTGCCTTATCTTTAGGAATATTATCTTGTAATTCCTTGGGGGAGTATATTCTTCCACTTCTCGTCATGCCCCCAATACCGGCTATGTTGGAGATATCTTGATTAATTGATGATTCTTCTGAGTATCTCCAAGGTACAACTTTATTTGATGAATAAGTGAAAGGACGAGACATGAATAAACGTACAGGCGTTATTGCCTCTTCCCTTTTATCAATTAGAATAACCAACGGTGCTTGTTTATTATCA
Source organism: Sphenostylis stenocarpa (assembly GCA_963425845.1). Lineage (NCBI taxonomy): Eukaryota > Viridiplantae > Streptophyta > Magnoliopsida > Fabales > Fabaceae > Sphenostylis > Sphenostylis stenocarpa. Next base: position 18,766,335 of record OY731404.1, on the reverse strand, counting down.
TCTTTGGATTTATCGACCGTTGTAGAGATTTTGATGACGAAAGGCTTCTTTTTCATTTATTCTGATTTGTGGAAAGCACATCAATTAATCCTTCCTTTTTATTATCTTTGTTATTAAAATGAGGAGGGATGTATGAATGTATGCAACTTATGAATGCAATAGATAGTTTAAGGAAAAAAATGCTTTTTATTTCAACTAGAAAGTGTTTATCCTTCTATACAATGCTTTGAAGCAAGTGTTGACAAAAACGGAGAAGCTTGAAGAATCCTATGGGTAAATTAGGCTTTCCTCGTAATTCATCTTCAGTTGTTCTCACATGATTTATGAGCGTCTTGATTTGCTCATGTACCGCCTGGCTCATATTTTCACTATATCGACGAGCCTCTTTTATCTTTTCTTCTTGATGAACGATCAAGGCATGTTGTTGGTCAGACCTTTCTATTACTTGGTCTCTTTCACGAAGTAATTGACCATACTGAGCTAATCCATCTTTTTCTTTATCATGTAGCTCCTCTAGCTCTTCTCTGTATCTTTCAGCGGTTTCCCACCACTTTTGTGCTTCTGACCGAGTTTTTGCTAGGTCATCCTCTATTAACTTGATCGTTTTTGCCTGTTCTGCAAGCGCACTCTCAAGATGTGTTATTTCATCACTCATGTCCCGGAATAGACTATCTTGTTCAAGCCTTGGAATTTTCAGTGCTTGTTTAGTCTCTTCTTGATAGTCAGCACAATCATTCTTAAGGCGCTCTATTTCATGGTCCTTCTTTTTACATTGCCTTTTTAGACCATCTATTGTAAGGGTTGCTTCTTGCTCTTTTTCTTCGAAGGCCCTTAGCTGAGCTTCCATGACTTCTACCCTTTTATTTAAGGCATTGACCTGCAATTGTAGCTCTTCATTGACTAATGTTGTCGTGAATGTAGTAGATGGTTGGGGTATCCTTCTACTTTTCCTCCATTCTTCATATTCATGGGACGTAGACACCTGAACCTTTCCAAGTTCTTTATCCCCTATATAGACTGGTCTTTCCCATTCTTTCCGGACAGCGGATACTTCTTCAAAGCTATGGGAGTAATGGCATAGACTCAGCCCTCTGAGCTCTTCTTGAATTGGCACAGTCTAGGTTCTCATGAGTTGTCTCATAGCTATATTAGGAGAGTAAGCTATACAACCCCTGAGGCCTAGTAGTGGTATGCTCAGGTAATCTCCGCATCGTATAAGAATATAACCGGGTCAGAACCAAGGGCAAACCCATGATACATGCTCTATGTTCCAATTTTCTAACTCGGTTTTCCATTCTAAAGCTTGACGGTGCTGAAGAGGAATTTTTGCAAAACTTCTTAAAGGATCAGGGAATATGCCCATATGGCTTGAAGCGTAGAAGTGAGTGACGCCCCATACATATAGTAATGAAGTGCAACATCTAAGTGTTTTCCCCTGTTTCTGTCGGCAAAAATCTACTGAAAGTAGGGTGTCAACGAGAATTGCAGGTATAGGACTCTTAGAGTACACATCCCAGGCAAAGAATGCATCTATTGCAGCATGATCCACAATGTTCACATGAAATGGGAATAATATGATTCTGAACATTGCCAATGCTAGAGTTTTGTTGAAGGTAGACCAATCTTTCTTTTCAGCCAAAGAGATTAAGTGGTCTTCTATTACGGACATTTTCCAACCTCGGATGTTCCCTTTTCCCTCTAGGATGGATTGATGAGGATGCAGTCGTATGATAGTAGCAACCTTACTCACGGCCACATATACTCCTGAGCAGACATAGACCCCAACTGATTGAGGCCATCTAACCATGAGTTCATATTCTTCTAAGGTTGGTACTAAATCAAACTGCGAAAACTCAAAGCGAGTGTAGGTCGAGGTTCCGAAGTGGACCAATGCTCTAACAAAGATTGGATCGATGCTTGATTTTTAGGAGGTCAAGAATTCTTCCATAAGATTTCTCAAAATTGGCACTGACCTCCGGCGGCATATATGTACTCAATCGCCTTAACTTCTCACACGGCATAGAAGGATTTCCACTTTCTTTAACTGTCTATTACTGGATCCCTCCATTATCTAAAAGAAATGAAAAATGCATGATATGAGGATGAGTCCTTGTAAATGCATGCATGCAAGTGTTTGTTTTTCTAAATATTATCATGTTTTATTCCTAATATGATACATGGTAATACTTGGTTTTTCTTAAAAAGAAAACTATCTATATGGATGTTTATGGATTTTGATGAAGAGAGTCCTATTTTCTTCTCTTTTATTTTTATCAACAAAGGTTGTATGAATTATAAGACCTTTATCAAGAATTTTTTTATTTTATAAAGGCATTTTTATGGCTTTAATTTTTTATATTTTTATGACCCTTTATCTCTTCTGTCGGTCAACGTGGCTACTTAGCTTACAAAGAACCTGAAACCAGGCTAGCTTAACTGAAGACTGTCCGAGATAAAGTGGGCTTATCTTATCACTTTTATGATTTTTAGGGTTTTTCATTATTTTTGTTTGTTGTATGATTACCCTATGCTAATGCATCAATACAAATGCAGCAAACGAATGCACACACAATTCATACATCCACGAGCAGAGCCACGCTTATTTAATCACAAGGTAGGGTTTTCCTGCAGAAACGTGCTTGGTTTAGGTGGTTCTACACTGTTCTCACCAAGGCCAAAGGTCCCCAAGGTGCCCCCATTATAGGGACCTCTCAATCCTCGGGTCATGCACGAAACTCTGTGTCGACATCCTTAGACCAAAAGAAGAGAGTTATCACCTTGAGTTGGTGGTTTCCGACAACGGTTGTAGCCCCTAGTGCCAACAAGCCAGTCGTATCTGCCACCCACTCCCTATAGGTATTCACTCTTACCCCCGGGTATAGAGGGACTGTTGTGTGCAAGGGTTTTTTGTGTTCAATTTATATTTCAAACAATTTGCAGAAAATAATCATACAGCAATTATTAAATCCATACAATAAAACATACGGAAGAGGGTAAAGGCGTAATTTCAAATCTTTACTTAGTTTGAATTTATCAGTCACTAAATGGGATCAACTCTCTAGCTTCCCCAGTGGAGTCGCCATCTGTCATCGCCGTCCGTTCCGACGTCCAGGGACATCTCGAACGTTTATGCGAGCGGTCGCGAAAAGATGGTTTAAACTCGCATTTTTTGTTAAAATATGTTCATTGCTTCCGAGGTGCTCAACAACTGAACTATCCTTTAATAAAAGCAAGGTTTTCGAAAAGGGGTTCTTTTGGAGTCGCCACCAATGTTTTGACCATAAACATTGGAAAAGGATAAAAAGGCGTTGATTTTAATAAAAACCAAACTTGGCCCTTATAACCAGAGTTAGGTAAGGGAGTTAGTTACGTGTGGGGAAGGTGTTAGCACCCCACAATGCCCCTTTCGGGTTCCCTATGACGGATTAATTCATTTAAGTGAAGATTATGAGAAATTACGCGATTACCCTATTTTATTGCATAATGTTAAAAATGGCTATCTACATCACTTTATTTTACATTGCATACAGAAAGCAATAAATAAAGCAGTAAAAGAGAAGAGAATTGAACAGAACCTCCGTAGCAAGCTTTATATTGCAAATCTTTGATCGCAAGGATGCGTTTTGGCAATCCTTCACTCTACAAAGACTCTCCTCTCCAAATACAAGATCGACTCGACTCGATTTTACAGAAGAATCGAATGTTGGAATATGATTCCTTAACTGATTGTTACCTTATTAAGGCAATCAGAGAGTTCATTCGAAGAGGGAAGAGAAAAGACAAGTACTAGGAGTTGTCTGTTGTGTGAAACAGTGCCAAATGAGCCTCCTATTTATAGTTTTCGTTGCCTGCGCATTTGGGACGGCCGTCTGGGTTGGGACGGCCGTCCCAACTGCCATCTAGGTTGGGACGGGCGTCTAGGTTCACTGGGATGATTTTTCTCTTTTTGATGATCCATCGGGCATTGATTGCCTTCCCGAGGATATGTTTTTGGTTTGCCCCCATGGAGGATGGAGTTTTGACTCCTTGTTAGATGCTGGTGTGAGCTAGCTTTGCGACGCTCTTATTGGGGAATGGACATTCAGTTTACCTAAATGTTAGGATTTTTATTTAATTTTTCCTTTTTCCGCAATTTATCTCTTTTTTATCGCGATTTTGAAATTTGGCTTTTTCTTTTCTGATAATGGATGTGCCTTTTTACTTTTTAATTTCTGTTATGCACGCAGGCTTTTTCTTCTTTTTGGGGATCTATAGGGGATTTCCTTTTCGTGGCCCGCTTGGGGGTTTATTGGCCTTCCATGGCCTTTTCTTCTTGGGCATCCGTTGGGGATGTAGGGTTTTCTTTTTGGTGATCCACCAGGGAATTAGCTGACTTCTTGGGGATCCGATTTTGATGTTGATGTGAGCTGATCTGGTGAAGCTCTTATTCCACTGGGGGATGGGAATTTCTGTAGATTTTTCTGGTATGATCCACTAGGGGATTTTATTCGGCCTTCTTTGTTATGGCCTTTTTTGTCTTCTGCTGGAGATGAAGGGTTTTCTTTTCTCTTCTTCTTTTTGTTGAACCCTTGATGGTATGGAGATTGGACTCTTTTGATTGTTGATGATGATGGGCTCTTGAAGCCTTTATTCTCCATTGGGGAGTGTGGAGGAGACCTTGGGTTAGAGTGTTCGATGACTCAAGTAGGGGTGATGTTGAGCCGTGTGGAATTATTTTTGTTTGCCTCTAGGGTAGGCAAGGATCCTCTTCAGGATGACTAAGCCTTTCTGTCGGCTTTTTCGTTGTTGATTACGCCCTCCCTTTATTGGGTAGAAGGATAACGATTGGAGCTTTGACTTCTGGAAAGTCTTATTTTTCTGGAGTTGCTTTGATTATTGGAGGCGACTTGCTCTGCTTTCTTGAGGGGGAGTATTATCTGGAGACATGATTTTGGCGCTTCCTATTTTTCAATCACAAACATGGAGCTAGTCTCCTTATATGCATGAATTTTGTTTTTTGCTATTTATTTGAAGCGGTTTTTTATTTTGTTTTTTATCTTGACAAAGTCGTTTTATGCGACTACTTGGGTGTGGATGCCCTAAATGCAGTCTATCTTTTTATTTGATGCATCTAGAGAAATGACCGGAATTCTCCTGTTGGATTTTTATGAATATGCTGTCGGGCCCCTCTCTTTATTCATTTTTTGGTTAAGCCCTAACTTTTGCCTAGACCGCCCTTTTGGGGTTTTCGATCTAGCGGGCTGCCTTAATTTTTGGCTAGGATATCCTAGCGGGCTTTTTCCTTTTTTTTGTGAATGCCCTAACTTTTTCCTAGACCGCCTTTTGCGGGTTTTCGATCTAACGGGCTACCCTAACTTTTGACTAAGAATCTCCTAGCAGACATTATTCTTTTTATTTTTGCTTTTTCCTTCCCCTTCTTTTTTTAGAGATAGGAACCTATCATGCATGCAATGTTTGTGATATGCATCCTATAATTCTAATTTAGTTAATATTTCAAAAGGATTAACTGATGTGCTTTTGCTTCTGATGTGCTTTCGATGTCACGCCTAGCTGTACCGATTTTGCTGTCTCGGATTTGCCATGACCGAAGAATGAATGTTGTTGATTGTAGAGTGATTGTCATGTTAGTGCACTCCTTTCTTTTCTCAAGGATTTCAATCCTCTTATTGATCACTATATCTCCATATTTCCCAATTAATTACTAGAATGTCGTAATAAGGGTCAAGAGAATAGAAAGAAAGGGGTTTAATTCAAAGGCTTGTGTTTTAGAGGGTTTTTATTTTCAAAAAAGTTTTTGTAAGAATGGCTAGCCAAGGTTGGTTTGACTGTTTAGGCTAGTTTTAAATAAACGTTTCGTTTATGAAGTTGTGTCTTAACTAATTGTTTTGTGGCGCCTATCGCGACTAATTGACTTCCCTAGACTGCCCTTCGGGTTTTCAACCTAAGATGTTGTGTTGAACATTCAAGGACTTGATGTTGAACTTACATGGACATGAAGCTTGTTGATTTTGATGATGATTCAAGAACAAAGAACTTAGAGAGTTGAAGACTTGTTTTATTGTGTAATAACTCTGTTTTGATTAGTTTGAGTCTGTAATATTAGAGTCTAAGATAGCTGGTACATAGTCTACACTTTAGAAGCTTCAAAAACTCACATTTAACAGTTTGCCTCGGGTTTAATCGATTAAATGGTCAGATAATCGATTATTACAATGAGAAAAACCATTTTCTGTCATTGTTCACTGTAATAATCGATTAACAGGCCTGTTAATCGATTAACAGGGCATTTAATCGATTAAAACAGAGAGTTTTGGGGTTCTGTTGATTTTGGCTCTGTAATAATCGATTAACACTTCATTTAATCGATTATTTTAGTCAGATTTTGATTTTCAACTTCAAATTAAACCTATTTTCGAAAAACCTAATCCCAATACTCCTAGTTCCGAAAATCCCAATTCCCAAACCCTAATTTCTCTACTTAAGGTTCTCTATGGCTCTTAAAAAAGTAGAACAACCTTTTTCAAACAAAAGTTAAGTGCTGTGAGTGCCAGAGAACTGTTTGTTGGAGGAAAAAGGGGCTTTTGGAACCTGGTGTGGGCTAGAAGCGATAAGAATCACTAAGTGGAGTTCTTAGTGGATTGTGTGTTGTGCCATCTCTGGGGAAAGCTGTTCTTCATCTCTTGTGGGTTTCAAGAGAGGTGTTTTCTTTACTTTGTATTTTCAATTGTTATCTGTTTGTAACAACTTTGATTATAGTGACAGCGTTAATCCTCTATTTGAGTGATTAGCAACTGGACGTAGAGTCTTTTGATCCGAACCAGTATAAATCTCCTGTGTAAGACTCTATCTCTATTCTATTTACGTTTACACAACATTTTAATCGGTAAAATTTGGGGAAAATTTTGAAAACCTAATTTTTGTTAAGAAACCAATTCACCCCCCCTCTTGGTTTTTGTCCGTCAACGTGATCATTCCGCTGCGCGATTCTAACATGTTGTGCTTTTTTCTTGGTCCTAACTTTTGTTTAGGTTTCCTCTTTGTTTTCGGAATCCTAGCGGACTTTATTTTGTAACCCTAACTTTTGCCTAGGCTACCCTTTATTGTTGTTCGGTCTTCCTAGTGGGTTTTGTTAGAATCGCACAGCGGAATGTTTGCGTTAACGAACAAAAACCAAGAGGGGGGGTGAATTGGTTTCTTAAACAAAAATTAGGGTTTTAAAATTTTTCCCAAATTTCACCGATTAAAATGTTGTGTAAAGTAAATAGAGAAGGGATAGAGTATTACACAGTCGATTTATACTGGTTCGGATCAAAAGACCCTACGTCCAGTTGTTAATCACTCAAATAGAGGATTAACGATGTCACTATAATCACAGTTATACAAACAGATTACAAATGAAAAGATAAGGTAAAGAAAACACCTCTCTTGAGTCACACAAGAGATGAATACCTCCTTTGAATCCACAAAGGATGAAGAATAGCTTTCCCTAGAGACGGCACAACACACAATCCACCAAGAAAACCCACTCAGTGATTCTTATCGCTTCTAGTCCAAACTAGGTTTCAAAAGCCCCTTTTTCCTCCTAACAAACAGTTCTCTGGCAGTCACAACTCTTAACTTTTGTTTGAAAAAGGTTGTTCTATTTGCAGAGAGCCTTAGAGAACCTTAAGTAAAGAGATTAGGGTTTGGGAATTGGGGATTTTCGCAAAACAGATGAATTGGGAATAGGGTTTTCGAAACTTGGACCAATTTTGAATTTCAAAACACATAACAAACCCAAATAATCGATTATCTTAAGTGTTAATCGATTATTCCAAAGCCAATCTTGCAGATGAGCAAAACAGCGTAGTTTAATCGATTAACTGTACTAGATAATCTATTAATTGTACCTGATAATCGATTAAACCAGAGAGTATTTACTGAAAAAGGTTTTCTTTATGTAATAATCGATTATCCTGCCATTTAATCGATTATTACAGTATGTTTTTGATAAAAATAAGTTTTTAGAGCCTTTAAAGAGTGGACTATGACTATGTGCTGGCTATCTTGGACTCTAATATTATAGACTCAAAATCATAAAAACAGAGTTATTACACAAGAATACAAGTCTTCAAATCTCTGAGTCTTTTGTTCTTGAATCATCATCAAAATCTACAAGCTTCATATCCTTGTATGTTCAACAATCTCCCCCTTTTTTATGATGATCAAAATTTGCTTTAAAGCCCATTGTAATAACCTGTTGTTTTACTTGTCACAGCTAATAAACACATTAAACATACCAGCACTATTAAAATTATTAAACATAAGAGGCTTTAAATAATTTCTACCCCTATTTTGATTATAATAAAAAAGAATTGATAAAGCTCCCCCTCAACATATGCATAACAAAAATAAACAACTCCCCCTCAATCAATGCAAACATAGAGTTTTTATTAAATAAAAACAGTACAGTACAAAATGCAAAGATTGATCAGTTAAGCAGAATTTAGGCTATTTCTAATATTCTTAAGTCTCTTCTAAGATCATAGAATCTATCCTTGGGAAGAGGTTTAGTAAAAATATCTGCAATTGATGCTTTGTATCAACATATTCGATTTTACAATTTCCTTAACTAATATGATCTCTTAAGAAGTGATGTCTAATCTCTATATGCTTAGTTCTAGAGTGCATTACTGGATTCTTAGTAAGATTTATTGCACTTGTATTATCACACATCAAAGGAATATCACTTAGAAAGATACTATAGTCTTCTAATTGTTGTTTCATCCATAAAATTTGAGCACAACAATTACCAGCTACAATATATTCAGCTTCAGTAGTGGATAAAGCAACACATGCTTGTTTCTTAGAATGTCAAGATACTAAGGATGATCCTAACAAATGACATGTTCCACTAGTAATCTTTCTATCTATTTTACATCCACCATAATCAGTATCAGAATATCCTATTAAACTAGGAGAAGCTTCAGATGGATACCATAAACCAAAACATGTAGTTCCTTTTAAATATTTTAAAATTCTTTTTACTGCAGTTAAATGAGATTCTTTTGGACATGCTTGAAATCTAGCATACACACAAACAGAATGCATAATATCAGGTCTACTTGCAGTTAAGTATAACAGTGAACCTATCATACCTCTATACATAGATTGATTTATTTCCAAACCTGATTCATCCTTGTCTAAATAGCATGAAGTTCCCATGGGTGTGTTAGCTTCCTTTGAAGTGTCCATTCCAAATTTCTTGAGAATCTCTTTGCAGTATTTAGTTTGAGACACAAAAATGCCATCTTTAAGTTGTTTAATTTGAAGTCCAAGGACGAATGTTAATTCTCCCATCATTGACATTTCAAATTCTCCCTGCATTATCTTAGCAAATTCTACACACAAGGAATTATCAGTTGATTCAAAAATGATATCATCAACATATACTTGAACTAATAAGATATTTTCTTTTACTTTCTTAATAAACAAAGCGGAATCAATTTTTCCTCTAGAAAAATCATTTGAAGTTAGAAAACTACTTAATCTTTCATACCAAGACCTAGGAGCTTGTTTTAAATCCAGGGGGTTGTTCCACATATACTTCCTCTTTGATAAACCCATTCAAAAATGCACTTTTAATATCCATTTGATATAATTTAAATTTCATCAATGAGGCATAAGCAAGAAGTAGGCGTATAGCCTCTAACCTTGCAACAGGAGCATAAGTTTCATCATAATAAATACCTTCCTCACGACAGTAACCTTTGGCAACAAGTCTGGCTTTATTCTTTGTTCTATTTCCATCTTCATCAAGTTTGTTTCTAAATACCCATTTTGTTCCAATTACTTGATGTGATTCTTTTCTTGGAATTAATTCCCAAACTTGATTCCTTTCAAATTGATTAAGTTCTTCTTGCATTGCTATGCATCATTGGTCATCTTTAAGAGCTTCTTCAACACTTTTGGATTCTATCTGTGAAACAAAAGCTACAAACATGCAGAAATTTGTCATATTTCTTGTTCTTACACCTTTTGAGATATCACCAATTATATTGTCCATTGAGAGTCCTCTTGGTGATTGTCATTCTTTTGCTAATTCAGTTGGTTGAGATGACTCATTCTCATTCGAATAAATTTCATCTAGAGCCTCTCTTATGTACTTATTATCACCTGCAAGTTCTTTATTTGACTCAAGATGATTTCCTTCAAGGTTTACAATTTCATCAAAGGTGACATGTACAGATTCTTCAACATTTAAAGTTCTTCTATTGAACACTCTATATGCTTTGCTAGTTAGTGAATAAGCTAAGAAAATGCCCTCATCGACTTTTGAGTTAAATTTTCCTAAGTTATCTTTTCCATTATTTAAAATAAAGCATTTACATCCAAATATTTTTAAATGAGCAACATTAGGCTTTCTACCATTTAATAGTTCATAAGGAGTTAATTTTATAATTGGCCTAATAAGCATCCTATTCAACACATAACATGTAGTACTTACAGCATCAACCCAAAAATATTTAGGAACATTTGATTCATTTAGCATGGTTCTAGCAAGTTCCTCTAGTGACCTATTTCCTTTCTAGTACACCATTTTGTTAGGGAGTCCTAGGTGCAGAAAAATTATGCAAAATACCATTTTCCTCACAATAATTTTCAAACCATTCATTTTGAAACTCTCCACCATGGTCACTTCTTAACACCTTAATTCTTAAGTCTTTCTCATTTTGGATTTGCTTGGCAAACTTCCTAAAGATCTTAAAAGCTTCACTTTTTAATGTTAAAAGTATAATAATTTCCACCAAAATTTTTTATCCTAGATGGAACAAATAAATCTAAGTGTAATAGTTCTAGAGGTTTTGATGTGGAAATAACATTTTTAGATTTAAAGGATGATTTTACTTGTTTACCTTTTTGACATGCATCACATAATCTATCTTTTTTCAAATTTTAACTTAGGCAAACCAACAACTAAGTCCTTTGATATTAATTTGTTTAATTGATGCATATTTATATGAGCCGCTCTCTTATGCCATAACCATGAGTTTTCTTCCTTAGCAACTAAGCATGTTATACTAGTATTAGGTACACAATCTAAATCAATCAAATAGATATTATTATGCCTAATGCCTTTCAATGTTATATTTTCGGAATCCTTTAAATGTATGGTACAAATTTTACTTTCAAATATTACCTTGAATCCTTTGTCACAAAGTTGACTTATACTTAGGAGATTATGCTTTAGCCCATCAACAAGAAGCACATCCTTTATCTCCAAAGTATTTTCACCACCAATGTTTCCGATTCCAAGTATTTTTCCTTTGTTGTTGTCCCCATAGGTTACATATCCTTGTTCTTTAGCTTTGAAACTCACAAATTTCGTTTTGTCTCCAGTCATATGTTTTGAACATCCACTATCAAGATACCACATAGACTTCTTGGATTTGGAAGTTTCCTACAAAACAAGAACATAGTAAACTTAGGTCCCCATAACTTTTGGGTCCTTAGGGTTAGAGACAAACAAATCATTTAACTATAGGAACCCAAACATATTTTCCTTTAGGAACACCAAAATGCTTAATTTTACATCTATTTGAGGTATGACCATGTTTCATACAATAAAAGCATGCATTAGATGTAATTTTTGAATATGATAAATTTCTAACTATTGAAGTTTTAGTTCCTTTTTCAACCCATACTCTTCTATTTTTAATTTTAGGCTTTTTCAAAGGAACATGACAATTTTCTCTATTTTGAATAATAACAACTTTATCTTTATAATTATCACTTATTTCCTTCTTAGCTTTATCAAGCAAATGGCTAAGTATATCAATATCATGTTCATACTATTTACATGATGCACATACTATATTTTTATTATCTTTTTCTTCTAAACATACAATTTTCATTTTTAAGGACTCCACCTCTTTTCGGATTTATTCAAACACTTTTTCACAGATTTGTATTCATTTTTCAAGTCCTTAAAAGCATTAAACAATTCTTCATATGCATTTTGTAAAGCATCAAAGTCATTTTCATCATCACTTGAGGAAGAGTCAAAATCACAAACCTCAAAGTCGGAAGATATGTTGTCTTTTGCCATCAAGCAAATTTTAGCTTCAATTTTCGAATCACTTGACTCCGAACTTGAATCACTATGTCCCAAGCAATGTAGGCTTTCTTCTTGAAAAATTTCTTGCCTTTATGATCTTCATTCTTCTTATTTGGACATTCGGTTTTTACATGTCCTGTTTCACCACAACCATAACATTTAATATTTAAGGAAGTATTTTCTCTTACCTTTCCCTTACCTTTGAAGGGTTGCTTCCCTTTGGCTTTCATGAACTTGGTAAATTTCTTTATCATAAGACTCAATTGTTCTTCTTCTTCAATTTCTGAGTCTTCTTCTTCCTTCTTGTTCTTATTCTTGGAAATTTCAGTTTTGAAGGCTAGGTTCCTCTTTTGATGTTGACCTTCTTCATCATTTAGCCTTCCAAGTTCAAGTTCGTGCTCTCTCAACTTTCCAAAGAGTGCTGCCATAGACATTGTTGCTAGATTTTGTGACTCCGTGATGGCAGTCACCTTAGGTTGCCATTTCCTATCCAAAGATTTCAGCATTTTTACATTTAATTCATCAACATCAAAAAGTTTACCTAACCCGATGAGATGATTCACTATGTGCGTGAAACTCTTTTGAACGTCAAAGATTGTTTTCCCTTGTTGCATCCGGAACATCTCATATGCTTGAATCAATGAATTCTTCCGTGCTCTTTTTACATCGTCGGTACCTTCGTGGGTTACTCTTAACATTTCCCACATTTCTTGAGCACTTTTACAAACAGAGATCCTGTAAAACTCATCAAGGGTTAAAAGCAAATGAAATAATATTTCTAGCCCTAACATCATATTGGGCTTTTCTATTTTCCTCAGCCGACCATCTAGAAAATGGTTTTGGTACCTCTTCTCCGTTTTCAGTAATTTTAGGAATAAAAGGTCCGTTTAAAATTCCGTCCCAAACACCTCTATCAACAGACTCTAAAAATATTTGCATTCTAACTTTCCAAAACGGATAATTTTGCCCCGCAAAAAGTGGGGGTCTATTGATAGAAGCACCCTCGGCAAACGTTTGATTTTGTCCGACCATTTTTGAAAATTGAATGACTATCAAAGCAAGCTCTGATACCACTTGTTAGAATCGCGCAGCAGAATGTTTGCGTTAATGGACAAAAACCAAGAGGGGGGGTGAATTGGTTTCTTAAACAAAAATTAGGGTTTTAAAATTTTTCCCAAATTTCACCGATAAAAATGTTGTGTAAAGTAAATAGAGAAGGGATATAGTATTACACAGTCGATTTATACTGGTTCGGATCAAAAGACCCTACGTCCAGTTGCTAATCACTCAAACAGAGGATTAATGTTGTCACTGTCGCCACCGTCCGTTCCGACGTCCTGGGACATCTCGAACGTTAATGCGAGCGGTCGCGAAAAGATGGTTGAGACTCGCGTTTTTTGTTAAAAATATGTTCATTGCTTCCGAGGCGCTCAACGCTGAACTATCCTCTAATAGAAGCAAGGTTTTCGAAAAGGGTTCTTTTGGAGTCGCCACCAATGTTTTGACCATAAACATTGGAAAAGGAGAAAAAGGCATTGATTTTAATAAAAACCAAACTTGGCCATTATAACCAGAGTCGGGTAAGGGAGTTAGTTACGTGTGGGGAAGGTATTAGCACCCCACAACGCCCCTTTCAGGTTCCCTATGACGGATTAATTCATTTAAGTAAGGATTACAAGAAATTACGCTATTACCCTCTTTTATTCATACAGTATTTAAATATGGCTATCTACATGATTTTATCTACATTGCATACAAAAAGAAATAAATAAAGCAGTAAAAGAGAAGAGAATTGAGAAGAACCTCCGAAGCAAGCTTTATATTATAAGTCTTTTACACAGAGGATGCTTTGCGGCAATCCTTCGCTCTACAATGACTCTTCTCTCGAAAATAATATCGACTCGACTAAACTTTTACTGAAGAATCGAATGCTGGAATACAAATTCCTTAACTGATTGTTACCTATTAAAGGCAATCAGAAAGATCATTCGAAGGAGGGAGAAAAGAAGACAAGTCTTGGAGTTGTCTGGGGTGTCGAGAATGACCTAAGGGCCTCCTATTTATAGCCTTTTTTCGCCTGGAACTTTGGGATGGCCGTCTGGGTTGGGACGGCCGTCCCAACTGCAAAATTTGCACTGAGTAAGGTTGGGACGACCAGTTGTGTTTGGGACGGTCGTCCCAGTTGAATTTTTTGTTCTTGACTCCACCCCTGGAAGTGTGGGACGGCCAGTGTCATTTGGGACGGCCGTCTCGACTGTCCTAGGTTTTTTGGGACGGTTGTCCCAACTTTGGGACGGCTGTCTCGACCTGTTTTCAGCAGCTCTTGTGTTCTGGGACCTCCGGGAAGCTTTCTTTGCTATTTTCGGACGTAGATTGATGTCGATATATGTCCGTTGAAGCTTTATCTTCGTGTAGGAAGTCTTCTTGATCCTTGTTGAGATGCGGGGCGAGCTTTATCTTTGTGTAGGAAGTCTCCTTAGTCTTTATTATATGGATGGGTGAACTCCGTCTTGTTGCGGGAGGTCTTTCTCAGTTTTTGATAGGAAGCGGGGTGAACTTTATTTTCGTGTGAAGTTTCCCTAGCTTTTATTTTGAGAGGCCGGGCAAAATTAGAGGTCTACAGTCACTATAATAACAGTTATACAAACAAATTACAAATGAAAAGATAAGGTAAAGAAAACACCTCTCTTGAGTCACACAAGAGATGAACACCTCCTTTGAATCCACAAAAGATGAAGAACAGCTTTCCCTAGAGACGGCACAACAAACAATCCACTAAGAAAATCCACTCAGTGATTCTTATCGCTTCTAGCCCACACTAGATTTCAAAAGCCCATTTTTCTTCCCAACAAACAGTTCTCTGGCAGTCACAACTCTTAACTTTTGTTTGAAAAAGGTTGTTCTATTTGCATAGAGCCTTAGAGAACCTTAAGTAGAGAGATTAGGGTTTGGGAATTGGGGATTTTTGAAAACAGATGAATTGGGAATAGGGTTTTCGAAACTTGGACCAATTTTGAATTTCAAAACACATAACAGACCCAAATAATTGATTATCTTAAGTGTTAATCGATTATTCCAGAGCCAATATCACAGAGGAGAAAAACAACCCCATTTTATCGATTAATTGTACCAGATAATCGATTAACTATACCTGATAATCGATTAACTGTACCTGATAATCGATTAAACCAAAGAGCATTTACTGAAAAAGGTTTTCTTTCTATAATAATCGATTATCCTACAATTTAATCGATTATTCCAGTATGTTTTTGATAAAAATGAGTTTTTAGAGCCTTTAAAGAGTGGACTATGTGCTAGTTATCTTGGACTCTAATATTACAGACTCAAAATCATAAAAATAGAGTTATTACACAAGAATACAAGTCTTCAAATCTCTAAGTCCTTTGTTCTTGAATCATCATCAAAATCTACAAGCTTCATACCCTTGTATGTTCCACATTCATATCCTTGTATGTTCAACAGGTTTACCCTAGCTTTTGCGTAACCCCCCTTAAAAGATTTCCTACCAGGTATCTTGCCCTCTCTTTTTGGCCTTTTGGCTTATATGGGCTTCTTTTGATAATTTTTTTTTGCACAACATTGGTGAAACACGACTTTATTGAAGAGGTAAAACCTTACTCGTGTTTCTAGTCAATTAGTAGTGATGGATGTGACTTTTATTTTGGTCAATGGTGCAGTTTGATTACTTTGACGCTTTTTGAAAATGTTTGCTTAAACACGGTTATTAATGAGGTTTAGACATGATTAACAAGAAGAGAAACAGATAGTAAGAATGACATTCTTTGTAATTAATAGGAAAATATGTGTCCTACAATGCTCATGGGTCGGGCTAGCCCCGAGGAGTAATTTCTAATAGTCATTGGATTTATAACCCCTTAAAATTGGAAGGAGAAACACCTAATGGCTAAAGTCGCTCTCGACGCTTGGACCCCTCTGTTTCGGAAAATCTGATTTGAGGTGCAGAGGGGAGACTTCCCTTTTCTCCATGCAGCTTGATCCTTTGCAGGGTCATGCTTCAAAGGATTGTCTTTAAAATATGGTGGCTCCCTTATTCCTTGAGACTTTCTAATGAGCCCTTGGTTTGGGCAGTATCCATATTTCTTCATCATGTGGGTCACCTTCATATTGTTAGGGAAGTCTTTTCATATTCTCTTCTTCGGTCTTTTTATTTTTTCCTTATTCTTGGGATCATTGTCTTGTAGCTTCTCGAGGGAGTAGATTCTTCTACTTCTAGTCGTGCCCCCCAATGCCGGCTATGCTGGCGATATCCTCATTAATGGGCGGTGTTTTTGCGTATCTCCATGGTGCAGTCTTATCCAAGGCGTGAACAAATGTAGCGGCATCCTTGCCCCCTCTTCCTTATTAATTTGGATACCCAACGGTTGAGGCTTATTATCCTCCTTAGGAGGATCAACCGTTGGAGAGAACTTGATGACGAAAGGTTTGCTCTTCATCTTATTCCAATTCGTGGAAAGCACATCGACTAATCCTTTCTTATTATTGTTTAAGTGAGGATGAATGTATGAATGTGTGAAAATAGACGGTTGAGGAGATGATGAAAAAGACAATTTTATTTATTTCATCTAGAAGGTATACATTCCTCAATGCAATGTTTCGAAGTACATTTTTTTTTAAAGTGGAGAAGCCTAAATGAACCCATAGGCGGGTTAGAATTTCTATTTATTTTCTTTTTGACTTCCCATGCATGGCTTGCGAATGCCCTATCCTCTTTTCATGGTATTGAGGAATGTCCACTTTCTTCAACTGTCTATTGTTAGATGCATGTTATGAGGATGAAGTTTGGTGGATGCATGTATGCAAGTGTTTGTTTTTTCCTAAACATTATCATGTTCTATTTTCTAACATGATGTATGATAGTGTTTGGGATTTTGTGTTTTTTTTTTATGTATGCGGATGAGGGCATGAAGAATACCAGCCGCTTTCTAGAATGCAAAAAGAATTTTATTGTTTAAAATAAAAGATTTATGGGATGGATATGCCTTAAGACAATGACTTAGGTATCCTCCTTAAAGCTTACGCTTTGTGGGGTATCATACCCACCTCAATGTAATGGTTCCTTCCCCATCACAGATTTGACAAGTATAATGGGGGTCACCATCACACCTTAGTACACTTGTCCCTTCCTTGTCGCGAAGGTCACAAAAACACTTGGGTCTCTTTTGCCCTTGTCTTAAGATATCTAGTGTTCCCTAGAATGAATGTATTTATGCATGTACTAGTAAAAAAAGGACTTTTTATGATAAAAGGGGCGGCAGATGTTCAAAGTGCGATAACTTTTTACTGAGATGTCTGATTTGGACGCACAACTTATCAAAACAAAGAGGAAAAGATGAAAAACAGGACACAAATACCGAAAGGGGATTTGGCCCAGTAATTTTCCCAAAAAACGCTCCTAAGACCCATTTTTTGGGAGATTTAGATGATGTGTATGCGTACTACATTTATTTCCTCTCTTGGTTTTTCCACTTACAAGATGATGTAGGTATGAATGATACGACTTTGTCAAAATTCTTTTTATGTTATTTCTAATTGAATGCTATGAGTTTCATTTTGCTTTTTTATTTGTTTTATTACCCCTTTATCTCTTCTGTCGGACTGCGTGCCTACTTAGCTTACAAAGAACTTGAAACCATGCTAGCTAAAAGGCAGACTGTCCGAGATAAAAATGGTTTATTGCAAAAGAATAATTTTATCATCCCTTATCTCTTCTGTCGGACTACATGGCTACTTAGCTTACAAAGAACCTGAAACCAGGTGTTAAGTGGTAAAAAGTTGATATAATTATACCTTGAATTGTTATGAAACCACTTAACTATTGCTAATTCTAATCTATTTTTCTCCCAATATAGGATGAATTCAAGAATACCTTGATAAAAGAGTAAGGAGCATGATTGATAGAAGAATTAGAGTAAAACTGGAAAAAGGAAGAAGATTTTCAGCATGAAAGTCGCTCGAGCGGGATAGATTCTTGCTTGAGTGAATGTTAGTCATTCTTCTCTATAATTCACTCGCTCAAGCGAGCCAAGACTCGCTCAAGCGAATATTAGTTATTCTTCTCTGGAAGTCAGTCGCTCAAGCGCAGAAAAATTCATGTCGCCGCCGTCTCAAAAGAGAGAAGGTCGGTCGGAGCGACGAGATGGTTTTTTCGACCCTCTTTGATTTTCGCGTTTTTATGGGTGGTTACAACGCCCTTAGGTTGTCCGATAACTGGGATAACCTAGAGACGAGGTTTTCAAAAAGTGTTCTTGGGTTGTCCGATAACCGGGCTAACCCAAGAACGGGTTTTGAAGGGTTCATGGAGTCGCCACCGATATTTTTACCATAAACATCGGAAAAGGGGTTTTAAAAAGGCGTTGGTTTTCGAAAACCAACTTTGGTCATTAGAACCAGAGTTGGGTAAGGGAGTTAGTTACGTGTAAAGGAAGTATTAGTTCCTTTACGACGCCCCTTTCGGGTTCCCTATGATAGGCCGGCTACTTTGAATAAATAATTAAACTGACAAAAAATGCGCTTTTACCCTTTTATTATGCAGAATTTAAGTTTATAACTACATGGCCCTAGCTTCTATTGCATAATTTAAATGGCAGTAATAAAAATAGAGAGGGAGAATATGCACCTCCAAAGCAAGCTTTTATATTTCTTTAAAGAGAGGGTGCGTTTTGGCAACCCTTCACTCTACAACTCTCAGAAACTCCGGAAATCCCTCGGAGGGATTCTTAAGAAGATTTAGAACGCTCAGTCTATGCCTAGAGACACTCAGAAACTCCAGAAATGCCTCGGAGGGATTCTTAGAGAGAGAAAGTCTAGAGAGAAGGGAGAGCTTCTTGGATTCTATGTGGAAATGAGGGGGGGAGGACCCCTATTTATAGTTTTTCGCGTCTGACAGGTCGAGACCGCCGTTCTCGTCTGACAAGGTCGAGACCGCCGTCTCGACCATGCAGGGGGTCGAGACCGCCGTCTGGAAAACCCAGACCGCCGTCTTGACCTCTGCAGAAGTCGAGACCACCGTCTGGAAAATCCAGACCGTCGTCTCGACTTTGCAAGCTTCGAGACTGCCGTCTGGAAAATCGAGACGGCGGTCTCGTCCTGGCGTTGAGACGAGACGGCGGTCTGGTCCTTCCAGACGGCGGTCTCGTCCCTTCAGGGCGAGAAACTTTATTTTCGGGCCAAAAAACCTTCCTATCTTGGTACGGGAGCCTAATAGTCTCTCCTAATGACTTGTTAAGCTTCGGCCGTCTTCAAATAGGACGCTTTCTGACTTTATTTGGAGGCCGGGCAAGATTTGGGGTCTACAATTCACTTGAACGAATGTTATTTATTCTTCTCTAGAGTTTATTCGCTCAAGCGAGCGTTTTGTCGCTTGAGCGAAAACAGGCTACTTTCGTTTGAGTGAAAGTTCTCGCTCGAGCGAAAGACGCGAAGCCCAAAAGCACAAATTTTTCCAATTTAAAGAGAAGATGTGTTTTGAGAAAAGGAAGCAGTCTTGGAGAGGAGGAGACACGACTACTGTTAGGGTTTTGTCCAATCTTCATCAATTCTTCACTTCTTCATCAATTGGAGCATTGTAATGGCCAACATGAGTGGCTAACTTGATTCTCTTAGGATTCGGTGCACTTCCTTTGAACTCTTTTGTATCATGGTGATATTTTGAGATATTAATCTATGTTTTGATGTTGTTATTCTTATCCTTTGGGCTTTGGAATGATTTATTCTTGTTGTTTGGGGTATGATTGGAAAATATATCTTGAACCCTAGATCACGGTAAGAATATTTGTTACGTTAATTGCCAAAAATGGAATGAATGTATCAATTGCTTAACACTCTAAACCTAATGCTGGAAAATCTCTTAATTGTGTGAGGAATAAACATTTATTAGGTTTTCTTATGAATTTCATGTGTGAGGAATCAACATGGATAATTTGAGTAGGTGGCATCAACATTGTTAGGTTAATTGACGTTCTTAATTGACATAGCCATTACAAAAGAGGGATGAGGAAGGAAGTCAATCCTAAGTGCCTTTAATTGATATTTTCTCAATAATTTACAGTTCTTTGTCATTTAATTTCAATTCAACTTTTATTTACAAAACCCAATCTATTTAATATACTTAGTAAGCATAATTGGGAATTTTCATTGAAACTGTTCCTCGTGGGATCGACTTTTATTTAATAATACTATATTGCGATTGATAATTTTGGTACGCTTGCCAATAATTCAACAAGTATTTCTAGCGTCGTTGCCAGGGAGCGGTGTTCTTTGAGAATTCTTTGTTTAGCTTATTGAGTATTTTATTTTTTATTTTTATTTATGTTTTTGTTTTATTTTTCAGTTTTAGTTTTTGGTTTGTGTTAATCTTTGCTTGATTTACTCTTTTGATTTATGCGTTTAAGAGGATAGGTATCTTTAGAGCAGTTAGAATTTAATCCAGAGATTGGAAAAACAGCTCGTAGGAACCAGGGTAGAAGAAGAAGGGAAACTCAAGAACAAGCCACAAGAGAATCTGCTAATTCTTCTTCCACACTTGATTTACAAGACCCAATTATAGAAGATATGGCGGAAGAAGGAGCAAATCTGAATCCGAATCCAGATCCCAATATAAATCCAAATCAAAACACAAATTCAAATCCACCTAGAAGAACTCTTAGAAATTGTGCTATGCAGCAAGGTCCAAGGCATTTTTCCAGCATTGTCATTCCGGATGATCATACATTGTAGATGAATCCATCCTTCTTAAGCTTGATTAGTGCTCATCAATTCACTGGATTGGATCATGAAGACCCTTATATTCATTTGTCTACTTTTTATGAGTTGATTGGTACCATGGGATTTAGAGCAACAAATCTTGAATCTGCATATTTTATATTATTTCCTTTTTCTTTGGCAGGTAGGGCAAAGGAGTGGCTGAAAGCACATCCTAATCAGAGTTTGACTAATTGGAGTAGTGTAGAAGAAAAGTTTCTGAATAGATTTTTCCCACCATCCCGCTACATCAAAGCAAAATCTAACATCACTTCTTTTAGACAAGGGGCAGATGAACAATTTTGTGAAGCATGGGAGAAATTTAAATCACTATTGAGAAGATGCCCAAATCATGGATTTGATGACGTTGCTCAATTGAATATTTTCTATACTGGGTTGCGACATGATGCAAAGATGTTATTAGAGGCTGCAACAGGAGGATCCATGTTGGATGTAGAAATTGAGCATGCCACAAGAATTATTGATGCACTAGCTTTTACAGACCAACAGGCTCAACATGATAGACATCCAATTCAAAGGAAGGGAGTCCTTGAACTTAACACCACAGATGCTCTCTTAGCCTAGAATAAAATTTTGGCTCAACAAATTGAAGCATTGAACCAGAAAATAGAGAAATTACCTCAACAAATGCACACAGTACAATCTATTCATAATCAACAGATGAGTTGTGACGTGTGTGGAGGTGAGCATGCAAATGAACAATGCTCTTATCAAGGCAACATTCAATAAGAAGAAGCTAATTATATGGGTGCCTAAGGTAGTAGTCAAGGTAGACAAGGTAATTTCCCTAATCCCAACAATTATCAGAATAATATTGCCCAAGGATGGCGAGGGAATCAAAATCAGAATTTTGGGTGGAAACAAGGTGTTAGTTCAACTACTAGACAACCTACATTTCAACAACAGTCATATCAGCAACCTCCATATCAACAGCAGCAACAACATTATCCTTCAGTGCCTGACAGAATAAGTAAATTGGAGGATATTGTAGAAAAATCCATGCAAAGCACTATGGATAATCAGCAAAATACTGAAGCTTCATTCAGAAATATTATGTCTAATCAGAAAAATACTGAAGCTTCATTAAAAAATATAGAGACCCAGATAGGTCAACTGGCTAAACAATTATCTGAGCAGCAACAAGGAGGACAATTTTCAGCTAACACATAAACCAATCCAAAGGAGCAATGTAAATCAATAACTACAAGGAGTGGTAAGGTTATAGGAGAAGGTATTGGTGACAATCTGGATGTAGAGAAGGAAATCCTAAAAGAAAAAGAAGATGAGTGTGAAAGAGAAAAAGAGAAAATAAAAGTGAGAGTATAGAAAAAGAAAAAAATACTAAAAAATAAGAAAAAAATAAAAAGAGTGAGAAAAAGAGGGAGAAAGATGAGAGTCAAATTCCACAACTAAAGGATTTACCATATCCTCGTCATCCTTCCAAGAAAGATAAAGAAAGACAATTTGCAAGATTCATGGATATTTTCAAGCATTTACAGATTAATATTCCACTGATGGAAGCTATGGAGCAGATGCCTACTTATGCAAAATTCATGAAAGAGTTGTTAACTAAGAAAAGGAGATTTACTATAGAAACAGTGGAGCTAGAAGCAGGATGCAGTGCTATAATTCAGAAATCTTTACCTCAAAAGTCCAAGGATCCTGGTAGTTTCACTATTCCAGTCACAATTTGGACATTATAAGTAGGTAAGACATTACTCGATTTGGGTGCTAGTATAAATCTGATGCCTTTGTCTATGCTTAAAAAAATAGGAGATTTGGAAGTAAAGCCTACAAGAATGACATTACAGCTAGCTGATAGATCTCTAAAATTTCCTTATGGTGTGGTGGAGGATGTTTTGGTCAGAGTTGATAAATTCATGTTTCCTGTTGATTTTGTTGTGATGGATATGGAGGAAGACACTGAAGTTTCGCTTATACTGGGAAGACCTTTCATGAAGACAACAAAAGTTATTATTGATGTTGATGATGGCAAGTTAAAAGTCAGAGTAGAAGATGAGGAAGTTAATTTTAATGTGTTTGAAGCAATGAAGCATCCTACAGATAATCAACATTGTCTTAGAATAGATGTGGTAGATGATATCTTTCAACAATGAAGCATCCTACAAATAATCAACATTGTCTTGCAATGAAGCAGCAAGAAAGCAACTAGTTAAAGTAAGCCCATTAGAAAAAGCTTTGACATGAATTAATGAGGAATTTGATGAAGATGAGGAAAAAGAAATTGAGAATTATGTAAAACTTCTTGATTCAGCAAAAGAAGTTACTGCAAAAGAACAAAAATATGAGAAATTACAGCAAGAACATGAAACTGAGAGTCAGAAGTTGGAATTAAAGGTATTACCTCCCCACTTAAAATATGTTTTTCTTGCAGATAAAGGCAGCAAGCCAGTGGTGATCAGCAATGCCTTAACAAATTCTGAAGAAGAAAATTTGATCTCAGTTTTGAAAGAGAATGAGAAGGCTATAGGGTAGACATTATCTGATCTCAAAGGAATCAGTCCTTCTTATTGCATTGTCGCCACCGTCCGTTCCGACGTCCAATGAGAAGGCTATAGGGTGGACATCTCGAACGTTTATGCGAGCGGTCGCGAAAATATGGTTTAGACTCGCGTTTTTTGTTAAAATTATGTTCATTGCTTCCGAGGTGCTCAACAACTGAACTATCCTCTAATAAAAGCAAGGTTTTCGAAAAGGGGTTCTTTTGGAGTCGCCACCAATGTTTTGACCATAAACATTGGAAAAGGATAAAAAGGCGTTGATTTTAATAAAAACCAAACTTGGCCATTATAACTAGAGTTAGGTAAGGGAGTTAGTTACGTGTGGGGAAGGTGTTAGCACCCCACAACGCCCCTTTAGGGTTCCCTATGACGGATTAATTTATTTTAGTAAAGATTACGAGAAATTACGCGATTACCCTATTTTATTGCATAATGTTAAAAATGGCTATCTACATGACTTTATTTTATATTGCATACATAAAGCAGTAAAAGAAAAGAGAATTGAACAGAACCTCTGTAGCAAGCTTTGTATTATGAATCTTTGATCGTGGGGATGCGTTTTGGCAATCCTTCGTTCTACAAAGACTCTCCTCTCCGAATACAACACTGACTCTACTAAATTTTACAGAAGAATCGAATGCTGGACTATGATTCCTTAACTGATTGTTACCTTATTAAGGCAATCAGAGAGTTCATTCGAAGAAGGAAGAGAATAGACAAGTACTAGGAGTTGTCTGGGGTGTGAAACAGTGGCAAATGAGCTTCCTATTTATAATTTTCGCTGCCTGCACACTTGGGACGCGCGTCTGGATTGGGACGGTCGTCTGGGTTGGGACGGTCGTCCCAACTGCATGATTTACATATACTGAGACCACCTGGGGAGCTGGGACTGGCAGTCCCACTTGGGACGGCCGTCCCACTTGGCCAGGGAAGGTTGGGACGGCCGTCTCGACCTTGGGACGGCCGTCTCAACCTGTTTTGGCTAGCTTTCATGTTCTGGGACCCCTGGGAAGCTTTCCTTTCTTTATTCAGACGTCGGTTGATGCCTATAGACGCCCGTTGAAGCTTTATCTTGTTATAGGAAGTCTTCTTTGGCCTTTTGGGATGTCGGGCGAGCTTTATCTTGTTATAGGAAGTCTCTTTAGCCTTTATTATTGAGAGGCCGAGCGAGCTTTGTCTTGTTATATGAAATCTTCTCAGCCTTTATTGAGAGACCGGGCAAAATTAGGGGTCTACAGCTGCCCCCCTTCACCTGCCTGGCTAATATGTTGGCTTAATATGCCGACAAAATTAGTTGGTAGGGGAAGGAGTTAACCCTTTTTGCCCGGTTATCCTTCGGATGCTTCTTTGCTGATCCTCCAAATGATAAATATTTTTGATAGGTACCAACCCCTATCTGGTTTGAACCTTACTTTATAAGGCTCTGGTGAGTACTTACCCTCACCCAGTACGAGTCTGTGTTTCACTAGACTCTTGTGGGTACCTACCCCCACTAGGTATGAACCTTGTTTTTGCAAGGCTTTAGTGAGTACCTACCCTCACCTGGTATGAGTTTGCATCTTGCTAAACTCTTGTGGGTACTTACTTCCGAGGTGCTCAACACTGAACTATCCTCTAATAGAAGTGAGGTCTTTGCAACCCGTTTTTGTAATGCTTAGGTGAGTATTTTACTCCACCTAATGCATTATGCTTAAGTTTTGATGAGTACATACCCTCATCCGGTACAAATCTTATTTTATAAGGTTCTGGTGGGTTCCTACCCCCAACCTGGTACGAATCTGCGTTTTGCTAAATTCTGATGAGTACCTACCCTCATCCGGTATAAACCTTATTTTATAAGGCTTTGGTGGGTACCTACCCCCACCTGGTACGAATATGCATTTTTGCTAGATTCTGATGAGTACATTATTTTATAAGGCTTTGGTGGGTTTCTATCCCCACTTGGTACGAATCTGCATCTTGACAGACTCTAGTGGTTTTTACACCCTCACTTGGTGCGAATCTGCATCTTGACAGATTCTAGTGGTTTTTTACACCCCCACTTGGTGCGAATCTGCATCTTGACAGACTCTAGTGGTTTTTACACCCCCACTTTGGTGCGAATCTGCATCTTGACAGACTCTAGTGGTTTTTACACCCCCACTTGGTGCGAATCTGCATCTTGACAGACTCTAGTGGTTTTTTACACCCCCACTTGGTGCGAATCTGCATCTTGACAGACTCTAGTGGTTTTTACACCCCCACTTGGTGCGAATCTGCATCTTGACAGACTCTAGTGGTTTTTACACCCCCACTTGGTGCGAATCTGCATCTTGACAGACTCTAGTGGTTTTTACACCCCCACTTGGTGCGAATCTGCATCTTGACAGACTCTAGTGGTTTTTACACCCCCACTTGGTGCGAATCTGCATCTTGACAGACTCTAGTGGTTTTTACACCCCCACTTGGTGCGAATCTGCATCTTGACAGACTCTTTAGGATGTATTCTTTGGTAGTCCATCCTATGGTCATCTGGTTTTGGAGATGTGTTTGGCGGCTTATTGTCTTTGATCATGCGCCTATTCCATGGGGAATATTTGTTTTGACTTTTCTGTTAGTCGTCCGGTTTTACGGGGGTTTCTTTGTTTTTTGGCTTTTTGTTTAGCCATCCGGCTTTACCGGGGATTCTTGTTTTTTGGCTTTTCTTGTTTAGCCATCCGGCTTTGCCGGGGATTTTTGTTTTTGCTTTTCTTGTTTAGCCATCCGGCTTTTGCCGGGGATTCTTTGGGTTTTGGCTTTTCCTTTTAGCCATCCGGTCTTTGCAGGGGATTCCTTGTTTTTGGCTTTTCTTGTTTAGCCGTCCGGCTTTGCCAGGGATTCTTTGTTGGTTGCCTCTTATTTAGGCGGGAATCCACTGGGGATTTGTTGATTTCTTGATTGTGCCTCTTGTTTTTGGGCATGTGCTTCAGCAGTGGTGAAGACTTTACTGTTTTTCGCCTCTAAATAGGCCAATGTTCTGCTTGAGGATATTTGTTCTTGATAATACCTCTGAGTAGGCAGATGCTTTTTTGAAAGCTTTGTGTTTTGAACTTGCATTACCTCTTATAAGTTGATTTTCCCTTTCTTGGGAATATCGGTTTTTGCTTGCCTTAGGCAGAGGCTCTTCTTGGGAGTGAAGGCTTTGCACTTCACTGGGGATATCCATATTGGGCGTTATAGGTGATTAACTCCCTGAGGATATGAATTTGTATTTTGCCTTTGCTGGTAGGATCGCTGGGGATTTTTCTTTTTGGTGATCCACCAGGGATTTGATCATTTTCTAGAGATCTATTTTGAATTGCCCCCTAAGGAGGAATGGAGTTTTTAACTCCTTATTGGATGCTGTTGTTTGAGCTGGCTTTGCCTATGCTCTTATTCCTGCTAGGGAATGGGTTTATATGTGCGCCTTTTATGCACATTGGCTTTTTCTTTGGATAAAAAGATATTTTTTTTTCTCTTTTCTTTTTGGTGATCCCTGGGGAATTTTTCTCTTGGGGGTCTAATTTTTGATTTGATTTTTTATGATGGAGTCTTGGCTCCGACTTTTGTGAAGCTCTTTATTGAGCGGAATGAAGAGATTTTCTTTTTCTCTTTTTCTTGAGATTTCACCAAGGAGTTTGTCAGCTTCCTGGGGATCCAATTTTGATGATGGAGTCTTGGCTCCTGGCTTTGCAAAGCTCTTATTTGAGCTGGATGAAGAGATTTTTCTTCTTTTTGTCTTTTTGTAGACTTTTCTTGATATGCTCTTACTTGGAGATTTTTTGTTTGGCCTTTTTTCGTTGTGGCTTTTATTGGGGAATGAAAGTTTTTCTTTTTCTTTCTTTTTCGTTGCCCCCTGGTGATATGGAAGATTTGTCTCTGTATTTTCTTTGATGGACTCTTGTGTAGTCCTTATTCTCCTTTGGGGAATGAAGCGGAGACTCTTGCATGAGTGCGCTTGATGACTCATGTGGTGATGCGGCTGAGTCATGAGGTAAGCTTTTTGTTTTGCCTCTGGAGTAGGCAAGGATCCTCTTGGGGATGATCAAGCCTTTCCGTTTGGCTTTTTCATGTTAATGGTTTCCTTCTTTCTTGGATGGAAGGATGCTGATTAAAGCTTTAAATGACTATGGTTGATGACTCATGTGATGGTGTTGAGTCATGAAGTAATTTTTGTTTTGCCTCTAGAGTAGGCAAGGATCCGCTTGGGGATCATTGAGCCTTTCCGTTGGCCTTTTTTTTTCGATGTACCTTCTTTCATTGGTGTAGAAGGTTAGAGCTAGTTTCCTTGAAGCTCTTTATTATGCTAGAATGGTTTTGATTTCGCCTTTCGCGATTTTGATTTTCATTTAGAGGCTGGATTTTGGCGCCTTCTATTTTCAATCATAAGCATGGAGACTATCCTCCTTATATGCATGTTTATTATTCTTGTTTGAAGAAGATTATTTTTCTTGATTTTGACAGTCATATTATGCAACTACTTTGTGTGTGGATGTCCTAAATGCAATCTATTGTTTATTTATTTTTTATGCATTTAGAAAATAACTGGCCTTCTCCCGTTGGTTTCTTATGAATACGCCGATGGGCTCCTCCTTTATGACCATGATGATGGGCTCCTCTTTTTATCCATCTCTTGGTTTTAGCCCTATCTTTTGCCTAGACCGCCCTTTACGGGTTTTCGATCTAGCGGGCTGCCTTAATTTTTGCCTAGAATATCTTAGGGGGCTTTTGCCTTATCTTTTGCCTAGATCGTTCTTTTGGGGTTTCCGATCTAGCAGGCTACCCTAATTTTTACCTAAGAATATCCTGGCAGGCATTCATTCTTTTATTATATTTTTTATTATGCTTCCCTTTTTTAGATGCATGCTTGATCTTTGATTAAAGGTTTTTTGCGCATATTTATGATTTATCAATAAAGAGGCATTTCCATAATATTTGGTCAAGAGAAAGGAAATGAAAAGGAATTTTATTGATAAATGAGCAAAAGTTCATTTCTTTTATAGAAGGATTTCAAAAGGTATTTAGAAGAATGGGTGGTCAGGGTTGGCTATACTGTATAGGCTTAAATAGTCATGTCCATGATATCTGCCCCCTGGTTCTCCTAATTGCTTCAGTTGAGATGCCTGAGCTCAGAGTGAAGACTATGCAGACTGCTTGCTTCTGGAAGAATGTTACTTAAGCCGCCTTTTCGGTTTTTGACTAAAGTAACCATTGCTCTTAGTTAGTTTTTTTTTTTTTTTTTTTACCTCTTCTTTTTGCCTAGGACGTATCCTAGCGAGGAATATAGACCCTATCTTTTGCCAAGGGATGCCCTTTGCGGGTTTTCATTCCTGACGGGTCATGAGCAATGTCTTCAAGCATAATACTTCTTCACCGCATAAGAATTGATCGGGTGTCGAAGTTCCTCTCCATCCATATTAGTGAGGATAAGTGCCCCTCCTGAGAAAGCTCGTTTGACCACAAAGGGTCCTTCGTAATTTGCTGCCCATTTTCCAATTTTATCCTTCTGGGCTGGAAGCAATTTCTTTATCACTAGATCCCCTTCTTGATAAGTATGAGGGTGGACCTTTTTATCATAAGCCTTTTTTATCTTCTTTTGATAGGCTTGTCCATGACATATAACATTCAGCCATTTTTTCTTCAATAAGGTTTAGCTGGTCATATCAGCTTCGAACCCATTCAACTTCTGTTAAGTTTACTTCCATCATCATGTGCCTTTGTCAACATGATTAGTTGTACCGATTTTCCGTCTTGGATCATTGCTATAACCAAAGAGTAATCATTTTGGATGTAGAGCAATTGCCATGTCAATGCCCTTCTTCCTTTCCTTAGGGATTTCAATCCTCCTATTGATCACTATATTTCCACATTTCCCAGTCAATTACTTGAATGCTTTGTGGTAAAGGGTCAAGAGAATAGAAAGAAAGGGATTTATTGCAAAGGCTTGTGTTTTAGAGGGATATTTTTGTAAAAAAGGTTTCTGTAAGAATGGCTAGCCAAGGTTGGTTAGTGTTTAGGCTAGTTCAAACAAACGTCTTGTTTTCATGAGGTGGCGTCTTCAACTGATTACTTTATGGCGCCTATTTATGACTGATTAACTTTCCTAGTCCGCCCTTTTGGGTTTTCGGCCTAGGATGATGTGGTATGTCCTAACTTTTGTCTAGGTTCCCCTTTTTCATTTTTTGGGATACCTAGCGGACTTTATTTTGTCTATGACGCTTTAGTTTGTTTTGACGCATTTTGGAACAAAACGTTTGCCTAAACATGGTTATTTAATGGGGTATAGACATGTTTAGCAAGAAAAGAAGCAGATAGTAAGAATAGCATTCTTTTGTAATTTCAGGGAAATGCGTGCCCTAAAGATGCTCGGGGGTCGGGCACACCCCGAGAAGTGATCTCTAATAGTCATTGGGTTTACATCCCTTAGAGTCAGAAGAAGGACATCTAATGACTAATGCTACCCTTGATGTTAATATCCCTCCTTTTTGGAAGATCGTCTTTTTAAGGTACGGAGGGGAGACTTCCCTTTTCATCATACGACTTGTCCTTTTGTAGGGTTGTTCTTTAAAGGGTTATCCTTAAAATCTGGTGGCTCTCTTATTCCTTGAGCATCCTTTCCAAGCCCTTGTCTGGGCTGTATCCATATCTCTTCATTATATGGGCCACTTTTAAACTGCTAGGAAGTCTTTCCATATTTTCAAATGTCTTCCTCAGCCGCATCCATTTAAGGTATGGTGGACGGCTCGCTGATTCGAATGTAGTCTTTAGCTTGAACCATGATCAACTTGTAGCCTACCACGAATTTGATTTTTCGGTGGAGCGTTGAAGAAACTGTCTTAGCATCGTTAATCCAAGGTCTACTTAATCTTCCCCTTGGATTCTTTTTCCTTTTCCTCTTCGATTTTTTCCTTTGTTTTTAGGAGCATTATCTTGTAGCTCCTTGGGGAATAAATTCTTTTGCTTCCCGTCGTGCCCCCAATGCCGGCTATATTGGAGATATTTTCATTGACGGACAATTCTTCTGTGCATATCCACAGTACAACTTTTATCCGATGTATAAGGGAAAATACGAAGCATGAATAAGCGCAAAGGTGTTATTGCCCCTTCCCTGACATTATCAATTTGGGTACTGATATTTACTTCTTTTTTATTATCTCCTTGTCCCAGATCGATGACCTAAGTTTTCTCCTGATGGGGCTGTATTGATTGAGCTTCTTTTTCTAACAGTCTTTGCATGTCCGGGGAAATGGTCCCCTCCTCACTGTCTGACTCAATCCATTCGCCTTCGGCTTTCGGATCTTCCAGAGAGTTTTCAATCACAAACATGATTGTATGGTTATGCTTTGTTTTATATTTCTTTATTAAATGTGTGAGAGGGAAAAGAATGACAAAGAATATGAATATTATGAATAATGCCTCGTTATATTGATAGAAAGAAATATTTACAAAGCCCATATTAATAAAAAATCTCGTGATCATGAGCGAGGATCACGAGAAATACATCGGAAGCTTTTTTTATGTATTTTTTTATTATATATTTTTTGTATTTATTTTTATTAGATGATAAAAATGATGAGCCCTAAATTGCTGATCTTCCTTAGCCCATCCTTCATTTGGGTTTGAAAAGACGCTGATCATCTACTTTTGGAGTAGAGGCGTCAAAGGTGATCCACCCTGCATCTATTAAATCTTGGACCTTATGTTTTAAGGCCATGCAGTTATCCACAGAATGCCCAGGAGCGCCTGAATGGTAATCGCAGTTCTCATTAGGTTTGTACTATTCTGGGTAAGGTGGATCCATCTTCTTTGGAGGGACATATGCTAGGAGATGGTCCTTTATTAATTCTTGTAGGAGACTTCCATAGGAGGTTGGAATGGGAGTGAATTTCTTCTCTTGTCTGCGTGACTGCCTAGATGGTTGTGAAAAGGAAGAAGGAGTAGCAAAGTTCACGGCATTTACACTTCCCTCCTTTTTCTTGCCCAAGGGCTTCTTGAATGATGCGTGGGATTTCTTAAACTTGGGAGGGAATCGAGTATTTTTGACATCGGTTACCTCCTTCACATCAAAGTTATGTCCCTCTAATGCCCTTAATCTCTCCTCTAAGGCAAAAATTCATTACTCAGAGACCTCATTGTGGAAGCATTGTTGGTACATTAATTCCGTCAATTGCGCCATTTGTTCCTTTATGGCATTAAGCTCAGCGGTGAGCATACGATTCTACTCCTCTAATTTCTCCATCTTCTTGGCTTTTTGAGCGCGAGTGAGAACAAGTAGAAGACCAGCCACTTTCTAAATGATTTAAAGATTTTTATTATTATAGCTTTTTTATTATGAATGATCAGTGTGGGATAGATATGCCTTAGACAATAGCTTTGGTATCTTCTCAAAAGCCTATGTTTTAAGGGTACCATACCCACCTTAGTGTGCTAACTTCCTTTTTTAAAAAGGTTGCCAACATACCTTAGCGTACTTATCTCTTCTAGGAAGGTGATAAACGCACTTGGGTCTCTTTCGCTATTGTCTAAGGATATCTAATGCATCCTAGAATGAATGTGTTTGTGCATGCACTACAAAAATATTTTTTTTATGACAGCTGATATTGAAAGTGGAATAACTTTTGACGGGGTTGTCCGATTTGGATGCATAGCATGTCAAAATGAAGAGAAAAGGGTGAAGAACAAGGCTACAAATTCCAAAGGAGATTTGGCCCAGTAATTTTCCCAAAAAACGCTCCTAAGACCCATTTTTTGGAGGTTTATTAAAATGATGTGCATGCATACTTTTCTTAATGCATTTATTTTCTCTCTTAGTTTTACCACTTATTGGATGATGTGGTATGAATGATACGACTTTGCCAAGAATCTTTTTATTATAAAAAGGAATTTTTATGGCTTTAATTGTTTTTATATTTTTTTATGACCCTTTATCTCTTCTGTCGGTCAACATGGCTACTTAGCTTACAAAGAACCTGAAACCAGGCTAGCTTAACTGAAGACTGTCCGAGATAAAGTTGGCTTATCTTATCACTTTTATGATTTTTAGGGTTTTTCACTATTTTTGTTGTATGATTACCCTATGCTAATGCATCAATATAAATGTAGCAAACGAATGCACACACAATTCATACATCCACGAGCAGAGCCACGCTTATTTAATCACGAGGTAGGGTTTTCCTGCAGAAACGTGCTTGGTTTAGGTGGTTCTAAACTGTTCTCACCAAGGCCAAAGGTCCCCAAGGTGCCCCCATTATAGGGACCTCCCAATCTCTTAGTCCTCGGGTCATGCACGGAACTCCATGGCGACATCCTTATACCAAAAGAAGAGAGTTATCACCTTGAGTTGGTGGTTTCCGACAACGGTTGTAGCCCCGTGTGCCAACAAGCTGGTCGTATCTGCCACCCACTCCCTATAGGTATTCACTCTTGCCCCCGGGTATAGAGGGACTGTTGTGTGCAAGGGTTTTTGTGTGCAATTTATATTTCAGACAATTTGCAGAAAATAATCATACAGCAATTATTAAAGCCATACAATAAAACATACGGAAAAGGGTAAAGGCGTAATTTCAAATCTTTACTTAGTTTGAATTTATCCGTCACTAAATGGGATCAACTCTCTAGCTCTCTAGTGGAGTCGCCATCTGTCGCTGCCGTCCGTTCCGACGTCCAGGGACATCTCGAACGTTTATGCGAGCGGTCGCGAAAAGATGGTTTAGACGTGCGTTTTTTGTTAAAATTATGTTCATTGCTTCCGAGGTGCTCAACAACTGAACTATCCTCTAATAAAAGCAAGGTTTTCGAAAAGGGGTTCTTTTGGAGTCGCCACCAATGTTTTGACCGTAACATTGGAAAAGGATAAAAAGGCATTGATTTTAATAAAAACCAAACTTGGTCATTATAACCAGAGTTAGGTAAGGGAGTTAGTTACGTGTGGGGAAGGTGTTAGCACCCCACAACGCCCCTTTCGGGTTCCCTATGACGGATTAATTCATTTCAGTAAAGATTACGAGAAATTACGCGATTACCCTATTTTATTGCATAATGTTAAAAATGGCTATCTACATGACTTTATTTTATATTGCATACATAAAGCAATAAATAAAGCAGTAAAAGAGAAGAGAATTGAACAGAACCTCCGTAGCAAGCTTTGTATTATGAATCTTTGATTGTGAGGATGCGTTTTGGCAATCCTTCGCTCTACAAAGACTCTCCTCTCCGAATACAACACTGACTCTACTAAATTTTACAGAAGAATTGAATGCTGGAATATGATTCCTTAACTGATTGTTACCTTATTAAGGCAATCAGAGAGTTCATTCGAAGAAGGAAGAGAATAGACAAGTACTAGGAGTTGTCTGGGGTGTGAAATAGTGGCAAATGAGCTTCCTATTTATAATTTTCGCTGCCTGCACACTTGGGACGGCCATCCCAACTGCATGATTTACATATACTGAGACCACCTGGGGAGCTAGGACTGGCAGTCCCACTTGGCCAGGGAAGGTTGGGACGGCCGTCTCGACCTTGGGACGACCGTCTCGACCTGTTTTGGCTAGCTTTCGTGTTCTGGGATCCCTGGGAAGCTTTCCTTTCTTTATTCGGACGTCGGTTGATGCCTATAGACGCCCGTTGAAGCTTTATCTTGTTATAGGAAGTCTTCTTTGGCCTTTTGGGATGTCGGGCCGAGCTTTATCTTGTTATAGGAAGTCTCTTTAACCTTTATTATTGAGAGGCCGAGCGAGCTTTGTCTTGTTATATGAAATCTTCTCAGCCTTTATTGAGAGACCGGGCAAAATTAGGGGTCTACATGCATGCATAAGATTCATATGGAGAATGATTTCAAGCCTATTGCACAACCTCAAAGACGTCTTAATCCAACTATGAAAGAGGTGGTAAAGAAAGAAGTATTGAAACTACTTGATGCAAGTATGATCTATCCTATCTTTGATAGTGCTTGGGTTAGCCTAGTTCAGGTGGTCCCGAAAAAAGGAGGTATGACTGTAATTTATAATGATAAAAATGAATTAATACCTACTAGGACTGTCACAGGTTGGAGAATGTGTATAGATTATAGAAAATTGAATCAGGCAACTAGAAAAGATAATTTTCCTTTACCTTTTATGGATCAAATGTTAGAAAGGTTAGCAGACAAGCTTTTTATTGTTTTTTGGATGGTTATTCAGGGTATAATCGGATAACAGTAGATCCAGAAGACCAAGAAAAAACTGCATTTACTTGTACTTTTGGTGTGTTTGCTTACAGGAAAATGCCATTTGGATTGTGCAATGCCCCAACAACTTTTCAAAGATGCATGTTGGCTATCTTCTCAGACTTGGTGGAACAATGCATAGAAGTTTTTATGGATGATTTCTCAGTATTTGGTGCATCATTTGACCAATGTTTGAGGAATTTAAACACTGTACTAAAGCGTTGTGTTGATACCAATTTAGTTTTAAATTGGGAAAAATGTCATTTTATGGTAACTGAAGGCGTGGTGTTAGGCCATAAGATTTCTGCAAGAGGGATTGAAGTTGACAAAGCAAAAATGGAGATTATTGAGAAGCTTCCACCACCAACAAATGTGAAGGGCATAAGAAGTTTTTTAGGACATGCAGGATTCTATAGAAGATTTATAAAAGACTCTCAAAGATTGCAAAGCCACTAAGTAACTTGCTCAATAAGGATATTTCTTTTAAATTTGATGCAGAATGTTTGCAGGCTTTTGAATTGTTAAAACAAAAATTAATTTCAGCTCCTGTGATAATTGCTCCTGATTGGAAATTAGAATTTGAATTAATGTGTGATGCAAGTGATTATGCTATAGGAGCAGTTTTAGGCCAAAGAAAATCTAAGATTTTTTATGCTATACATTATGCTATCAAAGTTCTTAATGCAGCTCAAATTAATTATGCAACTACTGAAAGCAACTTGCTCAATAAGGATATTTCTTTTAAATTTGATGCAGAATGTTTG
Organism: Sphenostylis stenocarpa; assembly: GCA_963425845.1. Lineage (NCBI taxonomy): Eukaryota > Viridiplantae > Streptophyta > Magnoliopsida > Fabales > Fabaceae > Sphenostylis > Sphenostylis stenocarpa. The sequence goes on along the minus strand of OY731404.1, from coordinate 18,730,950 downwards.
CAGGCTTTTGAATTGTTAAAACAGAAATTAATTTCAACCCCTGTGATAATTGCTCCTGATTGGAAATTAGAATTTAAATTAATGTGTGATGCAAGTGATTATGCTATAGGAGCAGTTTTAGGCCAAAGAAAATCTAAGATTTTTCATGCTATACATTATGCTAGCAAAGTTCTTAATGCAGCTCAAATTAATTATGCAACTACTGAAAAAGAATTACTAGCTATAGTTTATGCATTGGAAAAATTTAGAGCATATTTGATTGGTTCATCTGTTACTATATTTACTGATCATGCAGCAATTAAGTATTTGTTAACCAAGATAGATTCTAAACCAAGACTAATTAGATGGATTTTATTGTTGTAGGAATTTGATTTGGTAATCAAAGACAAAAAAGGCTGTGAAAAATTGGTAGCTGATCATTTGTCCAGATTAGTTAATAATGAAGTAACTAACAATCAATTAGAAGTGCAGGAGGAATTCCCAGATGAAAAATTGATGATGGTACAAGAAAGACTTTGGTTTACTGACATGGAAAATTTCAAAGCTGCAAAAGTTGTCCTAGAAGATTACACTTGGCATCAAAAGAAGAAATTATTTAAGGATGCTCATTATTTTGTATGGGATGATCCCTACCTTTTCAAGATAGGAAGTGATAATTTGTTAAGAAGATGTGTGACAAGCAAGGAAGCCAAGAATATTCTGTGGCATTGTCATAGTTATCCTTATGGGGGTCATTTTAATGGAGTTAGAACTGCTACAAAAGTGCTCCAATCTGGTTTTTTCTAGCCTTCCTTATTTAAAGATGCACACAGTTTTGCACAACAATGTATTGATTGTCAGAAAACAGGGAGTGTTTCGAAAAGAAATGAGATGCCTTTGAATATTATGTTGGAAGTTGAAATATTTGACTGTGGGGGAATTGATTTTGCAGGACCTTTTCCATCATCATTCTCTAAAGAGTACATCTTGGTAGCAGTATATTATGTGTCAAAGTGGGTGGAAGCAGTAGCTACTGTAAAAGCGGATGCCAAAACTGTGATAAACTTTTTAAAGAAAAATATATTTTGTAGATTTGGCACTCCCAGAGTTTTAATCAGTGATGAAGGATCACATTTCTGCAATATTCAACTTCAGAAATGTTTAAAGCATTATGGGGTCAGACATAAAGTTGCATCACCTTATCATCCACAAACTAATGGCCAAGCAGAAGTCTCAAACAGAGAAATCAAAAGGATATTAGAAAAGACGGTTTCATCTTCAAGAAAGGATTGGTCAATAAAGTTAGATGATGTGTGTAGACCCCTAATTTTGCCCGGTCTCTCAATAAAGGCTAAGGCGACTTCCTACAAACAAGATAAAGCTCGCCTGACATCTCAATAAAGGCTAAGGAGACTTCCTACAAACAAGATAAAACTCTCCTGGCATCTCAATAAAGGCCAAGAAGACTTCCTATATGAAGATAAAGCTTTAACGGGCATCTATCAGCATCAACCGACGTCCGAATGAAGAAAGGAAAGCTTCCCAGGGGTCCCAGAACACAAAGGCTGGCCAAAATAGGTCGAGACGGCCGTCCCAACCTTCCCTAGCCAAGTGGGACGGCCGTCCCAAATGGGACTGCCAGTCCCAGCTTTCAGGTGGTCTCAGCCTTTGTAAAAGAGGCAGTTGGGACGACCGTCCCAACCTAGACGGGCGTCCCAAATGTTCAGGCAGCGAAAACTATAAATAGGAAGCTCATTTGCCACTATTCCACACACTAGACAACTCCCAGTACTTGTCTATTCTCTTCCCTCTTCGAATGAACTCTCTGATTGCCTTGATAAGGTAACAATCAGTTAAGGAATCATATTCCAGCAATCGATTCTTCTTTAAAATTTAGTAGAGTCAGTGTTGTATTCCGAGAGGAGAGTCTTTGTAGAGCGAAGGATTGCTAAAACGCATCCTCACGATCAAAGATTCGTAATACAAAGCTTGCTACGAAGGTTCTGTTCAATTCTCTTCTCTTTTACTGCTTTATTTAATGCTTTATGTATGCAATATAAAATAAAGTCATGTAGATATTCATTTTTAACATTATGCAATAAAATAGGGTAATCGCGTAATTTCTTGTAATCTTCACTTAAATGAATTAATCTGTCATAGGGAACCCGAAAGGGGCGTTGTGGGGTGCTAACACCTTCCCCACACGTAACTAACTCCCTTACCTAACTCTGGTTATAATGGCCAAGTTTGGTTTTTATTAAAATCAACGCCTTTTTATCCTTTTCCAATGTTTATGGTCAAAACATTGGTGGCGACTCCAAAAGAACCCTTTTTCGAAAACCTTGCTTTTATTAGAGGATAGTTCAATTGTTGAGCACCTCGGAAGCAATGAACATAATTTTAACATAAAACGCGAGTCTAAACCATCTTTTCGCGACCGCTCGCATAAACGTTCGAGATGTCCCTGGACGTCGGAACGGATGGCGGCGAAAATGTGCTTTGGGCTTATAGGACTGCATATAAGGTTCCTACTGGGTTATCCCCTTTTCAGCTTGTCTATGGTAAGTCATGTCATCTTCTAGTGGAAATGGAGCATAAAGCATATTGGGCTTTAAAAGTTTTAAATTTTGACCCAAAGGTTTCAGCAGAGCAAAGGAAAATTCAAATGCATGAATTAGAAGAAATGAGACTTAATGCATATGAATCATCCAAGTTATACAAAGAGAAAGTTAAGGCATATCATGATAAGAAGATTCTGAAAAGAGAATTTCATCCGGGCCAATCAGTTTTACTGTTTAATTCAAGACTAAGAATTTTTCCTGAGAAACTAAAATATAAATGGTTAGGCCCATTTGTAGTAAGATCAGTAAGGCCTTATGGTGTTGTAGAATTAGAGGATCCAGCAACAGGAAGATTATGGACAGTTAATAGGCAAAGAATTAAGGCATATTTGGGAGATGTAGTGGAGGAGCTTCATCTCATTATCTACTTAGATGATCCTTAAAACAAAAAGGCATCAAGCTGAAGACGTTAAACAAGCGCTCCTGGGAGGAAACCCAGAGTTCTATTTTTCATTTCTTTTCTTTTTGCTTTTAAGTTGTTAATCATTGGATTGCATTTGAAGTTCATGTTTCAAGTCAAATTTCGCAGAACATTCACTCAAGTGACACAATTTTTGCTCAAGCGAATGTTAGTTGTTTCTCTCTGTTTTTGGTCGCTCGAGCGAAAACTAGTTACACTTATTTTCGCTTGAGCGAAAGTGCCCAAATTTTGTTTTTAAAAACGTGAGCTAGGGTCACTGTTCTCACTTTCCAACATTTTATTTCGAACCCATGTTCTCTCCACTCACTCAGCATCAAAATTTCAACTTTGTGCACCTAAATTCAAACCTCAAAACACTTTTCCAACTATTCTGAGTATAGTCCCTGAGTTTGCACTGATTGAAATCCTAGAATTTAAAGATTGTGCGATTTTCTCTTTATTCAAATCCTATAATCCCTGAGTTTGCACCGATTCAAATTCTAGAGTTCTGCAGTTGTGCGATTTTCTCTTTATTCTGCAATTAAGGTATGTTTTTATCCCTTTTGTGTGGGAAATTGTCTGATTGTGGAGTAAACTCTTGCAACTATGGTTGAATTGATTGAATTGAATGCATAATTAGGAGCTGAAAATTGTGTTGCATGTCAGGTGTTCGTTAAAATGCTTAAAAGAGATTTGTTTTAATTTTAGGTGATATAAAGTATATAATTGTTGATGAATTGCTTAATGATGAAAGGAGGAAAGGATGAATGTTAGAAATTAGGGCCTTAGAAATTCGAAAATAAAGTGCATGCCAACTGTTTTGTGAAATGTTCAAGTTGAATTATAATGTGTTATGCAACTGAATAGTCTCACATTTAGTCCTAAGTAACATTATGTTATCAAAAGTTTAGACTAACTATGAGTATGTGCAGATGGGTCTAAGGAAAGAATCTCAGGGTGCCTCGTCATCTAGGGCTGTAGGTAAAAGGCCACGAACTGAGCCTTCAGGAATCCAGATTGACAGAAGGAGATTTAGAGATGCTGAAAGGCAGGCAAGGTTCGACTGAATTAGGAACTGGACCTTCATTCTAGAGCGGAGAGTAGAACTGAATGAAGGAGAGTACCCGGAGTTCAACAACGAAATAACCCGCAGGAATTGGAGGCAGTTGGCACTCCCGATGCCCAAATATGACCCAGAAATTGTGAGGGAGTTCTATGCCAATGCCTGCTTGGTAGAAGGTGAGCCATTCAGGGCACACTCAAAGGTGAGAGGTAGATGGGTTCTGTATAATAGGAACACCATCAATGATCTGTTAGGAAATCCATTATTTATGGAGGAAGGCCATATTTGTAATTATCAGGTCATCAGGAACAACAGGCATCTTACTGAGATGCATTTTAGAGACGATGACACTACAAGAGCCTTATGCGTGCTCGGAAGGACTTATGAAGCAAATCATGTTGGGAAGGCCTTAAGGATTTTAAGGGCCAACATGACCACCATCACTCAAATTTGGACCTCTTTCCTGTTGGCCAATATTATTCCCATAAAGCATAGCTCAGACCTGAACATGTCCAGATGCCATTTTATCAGGTGTATTTTGGATGGAACCGAGATTGACGTTGCCGCCATTATGTCTGAAGAGATTTATCAATTTGTGGTTTTAGAAAGCGGGCAACGAGCAGAGCAACCAAAAGCTCTTGGGTTCCCTGCCCTAATAACAACCCTCTGTGTAGCTCATGGTGTGGAAGTCAACCAACAGTGAACATCCGCCCACCAATCAACAGAAGATTCATCGAGCGGCACTGTGTGAACCCTGCAGAAGGGGCGCCACAGCCATTGGCACAGGAGCCACCTCAGCCAAGAGGAGCCCAGCAACCACCTCCACCACCCCAGCAGCCAGACTATCAAAGAATGATGCAGTACATGGAGCATCTAACTTTTTAGCAATCAGCGACCCATAGGGGTCAATGTAGTATTAATGAAAACTTTTATAATTTATCTTTGCAAATTGCTCCAGGTATGCAGTGGACATCACCTCAGGAGTTTGATGCTTTGGTTCAATGGCCTGGGGACAGTCCATATTTTCCAGGAGGGGGTGAAGGTGCAGGTGCAGGTGGTGCACAGGAAGCACAACAGGGAGCTCAAGGGGAAGAAGAATCAGGAGAAGAGGAATCAGGATATGGGTCAGAAAATTCTGAAGAAGAGAGTGAAGAAGAGCATTGAGAGGGAGGAAAATTTAAATTTTAAGCTTTTACTTATTTTATTTTATTTTTATTTTAATCTTATTTTTATTTTGGTGTGTTTAATTGAATCATTTGAGATTTTAAGTTTGTATTTGAATTATTTTGTTTTGTTTTGTTTGAATATCTTGAATTCATAAGTAATGTGATGAATGATAGAATTTGTGTGATTAGATTGTTGTCCCATATAAATTGTTTAGAACCATATATGAGATTATTGTTTATTGTCCAATTCAAATCTGGAACTGAAGAAAACCATTTTGATTGTTTTCAATAACAAGTGATTTTGGGATGTTGAGTATGATAGTGAAAAGGAATTGATAAGGAGAATTAGGAACTAACCGAATTGGAGAAGCTAGCCAAAACCTAGGTGAGTAGAGTACTAAAAATAGATAAACTGAGTGTCAACACTTTGTGATTGATAACTGATATTGGTTGATTCTTTGATGTGATTGCATGTTGGCAAGACTTGAAAATGATAAAGGCAATTTTTTTCTGTGTCGTAGATATAGCCCAGAGCCAAATAGCTAACCCTGCATTAATTTTAGGACATCCATTTGAACCCTTTCTGAGCCAAAAATAATATTGTTTCTTAAACAGAACCCTTAAGCCTAAACACTATTTATCTACCTTCCTATATTTGAGAAAGAAAATGAGTATGAATGTCACGATTTTTCTTATTGTTGGGTATTGCTATTATTATCCTGCAGGTATTGTTCGGGTGTTATTTAAAAAAAAAAGTAAAAAGGGGGGAATAATAACTTGTGAGATTATTTAACTCACTATCATTGTGTTAGGGACAAAAACATGAAATTTGAAACCTGACTTGAGGAATTGTTAATTAAGAATCATTCATATGAGTTGAATTTATCAAATATTTTTGTATATCCCAGAAAAACCAATAATTCTTTCTTAGCCCAGCCCCATTACAAGCCTCAAAATACCTTTTGATTTAAGTTTTGTTTAACAATTGTTGATTGCTTGAAGATGATTATCAATATTGGATTGTCTAAATGAAGTGATTGAATGAGATAAATACTTACCTGTGAGAATTAGAGATGAGTATATATAACTCTATTTCATGCTTCTCTAAGGATAGTTGAGGACAAATTATTCTTTGTTGGTTTCTATAACTTGAATGCTTATGTGTTCTATTTTCATTTGGAGTTGTGAGCATCACCTCTGAAAATTTTTATGTTGTGGTTCTGGAAGAGAATGTGATAATAGGCGATGGTTTTGTTTTGGAAAAACTACTTTGCTTGGGACAAGCAAGATTCTAGGTTAGGGGGAGTTGTTAAGTGGTAAAAAGTTGATATAATTATACCTTGAATAGTTATGAAACCACTTAACTATTGCTAATTCTAATACATTTTTCTCCCAATATAGGATGAATTCAAGAATACCTTGATACAAGAGTAAGGAGCATGATTGATAACAGAATTGTAGTAAAACTGGAAAAAGGAAGAAGATTTTCAGCATGAAAGTCGCTCGAGCGGGATGTATTCTCGCTTGAGCGAATGTTAGTTATTCTTCTCTAGAATTCACTCGCTTAAGCGAGCCAAGACTCGCTCAAGCGAATATCAGTTATTCTTCTCTGGAAGTCAGTTGCTCAAGCGCAGGAAAATTTGCTTGAACGAATGTTAGTTATTCTTCTCTGGAGTTTATTCGCTCAAGCGAGCATTTTGTCGCTTGAGCGAAAATAGGGCACTTTCGCTTGAGTGAAAGTTCTCGCTTGAGCGAAATACGCAGAGCCCAAAAGCCCAAATTTTTCCAATTTAAAGAGAAGATGTGTTTTGAGAAAAGGAAGCAGTCTTGGAGAGGAGGAGACACGACTACTGTTAGTGTTTTGTCCAATCTTCATCAATTCTTCACTTCTTCCCTTCTTCATTAATTGAAGCATTATAATGGCCAACATGAGTGGCTAACTTCATTCTCTTAGGATTCGGTGCACTTCCTTTGAACTCTTTTGTATCATGGTGATATTTTGAGATATTAATCTATGTTTTGATTTTGTTATTCTTATCCTTTGGGATTTGGAATGATTTATTCTGGATGTTTGGGGTATGATTGGAAAATATATCTTGAAGCCTAGATCACGGTAAGAATATTTGTTACATTAATTGCCAGGAATGGAATGAATGTATCAATTGCTTAACACCCTAAACCTAATGCTGGAAAATCTCTTAATTGTGTGAGGAATAAACATTTATTAGGTTTTCTTATGAATTTCATGTGTGAGGAATCAACATGGATGATTTGAGTAGGTGGCATCAACATTGTTAGGTTAGTTGATGTTCTTAATTGACATAGCCATTAGAAAAGAGGGATGAGGAAGGAAGTCAATCCTAAGTGCCTTTAATTGATATTTTCTGAATAATTTACAGTTCTTTGTCATTTAATTTCAATTCAACTCTTATTTGCAAAACCCAATCTATTTAATATACTTAGTAGGCATGTAGACCCCTAATCTTTCCCCGCCTCATAATAAGACCAGAAGACCTCCTTTTCAAAGATGGATGAAGCCTAAGAAGCCATTAGAAGAGACTATTAGGCCTCATTCTAGAATAGGAAGGATTTTCTACATTAGAATAAGGATTTTCGCCTTCAGGGATCGAGACCACCGTCTCGCCATTCCAGCAAGTCGAGACTGCCGTCTCGTTTGGTGAGACGGCCGTCTTGCCACTTGCGAATGGCGAGACCCCCCTCCCATTTGGCGAGAAGGCCTTCTCATTTCTGGGAAGGTCGATACCACCGTCTCGAATGGTGAGACGGCCGTCTCGACCTTGTCAGACGAGACGGCCTTCTCGACCTGACAGGCACGAATCCCTATAAATAGTGAGCGCTCCCCCCCTCATTTCACACAGTTCTTCCACTTTCCCTTCTACAACTTCTTCAAATTCGCTTCCTAGAACCCCTCCGAAACATTTCCGGAGTTTCTGAGAGATTTTTATAGCGTTTTCGAGAGTTTTCCGGTGTTGTAAAGAGCGAAGGGCTGCCAAAACGCACCCTAATTTTCAGAGAATTAATTAAAAAAGCTTGCTTCGGAGGTTTCTTCACTCTCTCCCTCTCTTTACTGCCTTTACTTTTATTATTAAATTGCTTAATAGATAATAGGGCCATGTAGTTATTATTTTAATTTCGCAAATAGTTGGGTTATCATAGGGAACCCGAAAGGGGCGTCGTAAGGGAACTAACCCTTCCCTTATACGTAACTAACTCCCTTACCTAAACTCTGGCTTTAACGACCAAAGTTGGTTTTCGAAAACCAATGCCTTTTTACTCCTTTTTCTATGTTTCCGGTAAAAACATCGGTGGCGACTCCATGAGAACCCTTCAAAATTAGTTCTTGGGTTAGCCCGGTTATCGGACAATCCAAGAACACCTTCTCGAAAACCTCGCCCCTAGGTTAAGCCCGGTTATTGGACAACCTAAAGGCGTTGTAACCACACCCATAAAATGCGAAAATTGGAAAGTCGGAACCATCGCGTCACTCCGACCGCCTCGTTTTGACGGCGACGACAGATGGCGACTCCACTAGGGAAGCCTATAGAGTTGATCTCATTTAGTGATGGGCCAACTTAAATAAATAAACCAAGAAATTACACTGTTATCCTACCTTGTATTATAACATGTTTTAATGATTGGATTTAATAACTGTTGTTTGTTTATTTTACGCAATTGTTTGAAATACAAATTATACACAAACCTTTGCACACAACAGTTCCCTCTATACCCAGGGGCAAGTGAGAAATCCATAGGGAGCGGGTGGCAGGTACGGTTCGCTGTAGTGATGGCCTTGTGCCCACCAGTGTGATCGGAAACCACCACTCAAGGTGATAACCTTCCTCTTTTGGCACAAAGACTGACTATGGCCTTAGTGCTAAGCATGGTCGAAAGGCTGGAGAGTGGGGAACCAATAATGGGGGCACCTTGGGGGCCTTAGCCTTGGTGAGAACAGTTAGAACCTACCTTCGCCAATGCACTTTTCTGCATGAAAACCCTACCTCGTGATTAAAATGACTTCTCGCCCATTCGCGGATGATTGAATTGTGTGCGCATTTGTTTGTTGCATTTGTTTGTTGCATAGCATAACCAAACAACAAAAAAATCACAAAAAATATTTTTGCAATAAACACCCTTATCTCGGACAGTCTGCCTTTTAGCTAGCCTGGTTTCAGGTTTTTTATAAGCTAAGTAGCCACGCAGTCCGACAGAAGAGATAAAAGGTTATGAATAAACCAAATAAAATAATAATAATAATAATGAATAATAGAATTTTGACAAAGTCGTACCATTCATATTGCATCATGTCATAAGTGGAAAAACCAAGAGAGAAAACAAATGCATAAGGAAGGTATGCATATGCATCATTTTAATAAATCCCTAAAAAATGTGTCTTATAAGCGTTTTTGGGAAAATTACTGGGCCAAATCCCCTTTGGGTATTTGTAACCTGATTCTTCACCTTTTTCTCTTCGTTTTGATATGTTGTACGTCCAAATCGGACATCTCAGTCAAAAGTTATGCCACTTTGAACATCTACCGCCCTTTTGTACTGGTGCATGCATAAATACATTCATTCTAGGGAGCACTAGATATCCCTAAGAAAATGGCAAAAGAGGCCCCGAGCATATTTGTGACCTTCACGACAAGGAAGGGACAAGTGTACTAAGGTGTGATGGTGACCCCCATTATACTTGTCAAGTATGTGATGGGGAAGGAACCATTACACCAAGGTGGGTATGATACCCCACAAAGCGTAAGCTTTAAGGAGGATACCTAAGTCATTGTCTTAAGGAATATCCATCTCATAAATCATTCATTTTAAATAATAAATATCTTTTTGCATTCTAGAAAGCGGCTGGTATTCTTCATGCCCTCATCCGCATACAAAAAAATACAAAAATCCCAAACACTATCATACATCATGTTAGGAAATAAAACATGATAATGTTTAGGAAAAAACAAACACTTGTATACATGCATCCACCAAACTTCATCCTAATAACATGCATCTAATAATAGACAGTCGAAGAAGTGGACATTCCTCAATACGATGAAAAGAGGATTAGGACATTCGCATGCCATGCACGGGAAGTAAAAAAGAAATTAAATAGAAATTCTAACCCGCCTATGGGTTCATTTAGGCTTGTCCGCTTATCGGACAACCTAAAGGCGTTGTAACAGCACCCATAAAAATGCGAAAATTGGAAAGTCGGAACCATCGCGTCGCTCCGACCGCCTCGTTTTGACGGTGATGACAAAGCATAATTGGGAATTTTCATTGAAACTGTTCCTCATGGGATCGACTTTTATTTAATCGAAATACTATACTACGATTGATAATTTTGGTACGCTTGCCAATAATTCAACACCAGGCTAGCAAAAAGGCAGACTATCTGAGATAAAGGTGTTTATTATGAAAAGATTTTTTAGATTTTGTTTTATATACATATATTTTTTATTTTTATTTGTTGTTGTTGTTGTATGATTATGTTATGCAACAATCAAATGCAACAAACAAATGTACAAACAATTCACTCATCCATGAACAGAGTGACGTTTTAAACACAAGGTAGGGTTTTCCTGTAGAAGAGTGTGTGTTTAGGGTAGTTCTATTTTCCTCACCAAGGCCAGGCCCCCAAGGTGCCCCCATTATAGGGTCCCCACTCTCCAGCCTTCCGACCATGCTTGGCACTAAGGCCGTAGTCAGTCTTTGTGCCGAAAGAGGAAGGTTATCACCTTGAGTGGTGGTTTCCGATCATACCGGTGGGCTCATGGCCCTCACTACGGCAAACCGTACCTACCACCCACTCCCTATGGATTTCTCACTTGCCCCCGGGTATAGGGGGAACTGTTGTGTGCAAGGGTTTGTGTACAGTTTGTATTTCAAACAATTGCGTAAAATAAGCAAACAACAGTTATTAAAGTCATGTTATAAAACAAGGTAGGGTAAAAGCGAAATTTTTAAGTGTATTTATTAAATTGGCCCATGACTAAATGGGATCAACTCTCTAGGCTTCCCAAGTGGAGTCGCCATCTGTCGTCGCCGTAAAAAAGGAGGCGGTCAGAGCGACGCGATGGTTCCGACTTCCATTTTGCGTTTTAAAAGTGTGACATTACAACGCCTTTAGGTTGTCCGATAACCGGGCTGGACCTAAGAGCGAGGTTTTCGAAAAAGAGCTCTTAGGTTGTCCGATAACCAGGTTGGACCTAAGAACGAGGTGTTCGAAGAGGGTTCTTATGGAGTCGTCATCGATGTTTTTACCAAAAACATTGGAAATGAAAAAAAAGAAGGCGTTGGTTTAAAAAAAAAACAACTTTGTCCATTATAACCTGAGTTAGGTAAGGGAGTTAGTTACGTGTGGGGAAGGTATTAGCACCCCCACAATGCCCCTTTTGGGTTCCCTATGATAGGCCAATTATTTCATAAATAAACTTTAAAATGACGCTTTTACCCTTTTATTTGCGGAATTTAAGGAAATAATGACTACATGGCCCTAGTAGCTAATGTACAGATAATAAAGCGGTAAAAGAGAGGGAGAAAGTGAAGAAACCTCTGAAACAAGCTTTCTTGATTGATTCTCTTAAAATAGGACATTTTTTGGCAGTCCTTTGCTCTACTTTTATAGGGATTTGCGCCTGTCAGGTCGAGACTGACGTCTCGCCTGGCAAGGTTGAGACCGTCGTCTCACCAAACGGTACGGCGGGACGACGGTCTCGCCTTTGGCAAATGGCGAGATGGCCGTCCCGCCAATCGGAACGGCGGTAACGATTTGTCCAATGACGAGAAGGCCGTCTCGCCAAACGGGAAGGCGGTCTCGCCACGACAAGTGGTGAGACGGCCGTCTCACCAAATGAGACGACTGTCTCGCTCTTGCCGATGGCGAGACAGTGGTCTCGACCCTTCAGGTGAAATTCCTTATTTTTTTCCGTACAAAAAGCCTTCCTACTCTAATATGGGGCCTAATAGTCTATCCTAAGGACCTTTTAGGACCTGCCCATCTTCGAATTGGAGGTCTTTCACTTTTTATTTTGTGACCGGACAAGATTTGGGGTCTACAGTTCCATTTGGGGATGCTGGCTCTTGATAATGCCTCTAAGTAGGCAGATGCTTCAATGGTAATGAAGACTTTGTGTTTGCAATTCTTTGCCTCTTAATAGGCTAATATTCCCTTTTGGGAATGCTGGTTCTTTGCTTGCCAGGTTTTGCCTATGCGCAGATGAACGACTCTCTGAGGATATGACTGTGAAGATTGCCTCTGTCATAGGCTCACTGGGTGTAAATTCTTTTCTTTTTGGAGATCCACCAGGTAATTGGTTGACTTCCTGGGGACATAGTTTTGGTCGCCCTCTGGGGGAATGGAGTTTTGACTCCTTGTTTGATGTGAGTTGGCTTTGTCAAGCTCTTATTCCATTGAGGGAATGAAATTTCTATTTTCTTGGTTTTTCTTTGACCATCCGACTTGTGATTGCCGGGGATTTTTTTATGATTGCCTCTTGGTATAGGCAGGAATCCACTGGGAGTTTTCTTTGACTTTTGTTGACTATGCCTCTGAGTAGGCGGATGCTTCATTAGTGGTGAAGACTTTATGATTTGCGCTTGTTTTGCCTCTGAATTTGGGGATATTGGCTCTAGCTTGCCAGGTCTTGCCTACATATAGGCAAATGACTCTTTTGAGGATGTGAGTCTGGAATTTGCCTTTGCCATAGGCTCACTGAGGATGATTTTTCTCTTTTTGATGATCCACCGAGGATTTATTGCCTTCCTGGGGATCTGATTTTGATTTGCCCCTTGGAGTTTTGACTCCTTGTTAGGTGCTGGTGTGAGCTGGCTTTGCGACGCTCTTATTCCACTGGGGAATGGGAATCCTAAAAGTTAGGATATTTCACTTCGTCTCTTTCCGCAATTTATCTCTTTGTTATTGCAATTTTGAAATTTGGCTTTTTTATGGGGACAATGCGTGTACCTTTTTACTTTTTAGTTTCTTTTATGCACGCAGGCTTTTTCTTCTTTTTGGGTATCTGCTGGGGATGAAGTTTTTCTTTTTGGTGATCCACCAGGGAATTAGTTGACTTCATGGGAATCAGACCTTGGTTTTTCTTTTCTGGGGATGGAGTCTTGGCTCCTTAATGTTGATGCGATTTGTCCTTGTGAAGCTCTTATTCTAATGAGGGATGGGAATTTCTGATTCCTTCTTTTTGTAGACTTTTCTGAGGAGATCCACTTGGGGATTTTTATTCAGTCTTCTTTGTTGCGGCCCTTTCTTTTGGACATCTGTTGGAGATGAAGGGTTTTTCTTTTCTCTTTTTTTTTTGTTGGAACCCTGAGAATGTGGAGGTTTGGATTCCATGATCGTTGGTGATAGGCTTTTCTGTAGCCTTTATTCTCCTTTAATGAATGTGGTGGATAATGGGTGAGTATGCTTGCTGACTCAAGTGATGGCAATGCTGAGCCATGAGGAATATTTTTGTTTTGCCTCTGGAGTAGGCAAGGATTTGTTTGGGGATAATCGAGCCTTTCCGTCGGCTTTTTCCTTGGTTGTGCTTCCTCTTTCTTGGATGGAAGAATGGTGGTTGAAGTTTTGGCTTTTGGAAGCTCTTATTCTGTTGGAGAGGAATTTCTTATTCCTTGTTTGGGTGATTTTGTATAATCCACTTTGGGGATTTATTGGCCTTCCTTTGCTATGATCCTTTTTCTCTTTTCTGAATTCATTGAAGATGAAGACTTTTCTTTTCTTTCTTCTTTTTTGTTGAGCCCTTTATTCTTTGTCGGGGAATGAGGGTGCTCGATGACTCATGTGGTGGCGATGTTGAGCCTTTAGGTAGTATTTTTGCTTTGCCTCTAGAGAAGGCAAGGGTCCTTTTGGCGATGATCAAGCCTTTCTATCAGCTTTTCTTTTTTTGATATTGGTACCTTCTCTTTATTAGGTAGAAGGATGGCGGCTTGGAGTTTTGGGCTCTGGAAGCTCTTATTTTCTTTGAATCGCTTTATTGGTGGCAACTTGCTCTATTTTCTTGAGGGAGAGCATTATTTGGAGACTTGTTTTGAGTGCTTCCTATTTTCAAACACAAACATGGAGCTAGTCTCCTTATATGCATGAATGCTTTTCGTTTTTGTTATATATCTGAAGCGATTTATATTTTTTATTTTTGATCTTGACAAAGTCGTTTTGTGCGACTACTTGTGAGTGAATGTCCTAAATGCAAACTATTCTTTTTTATGCATCTAGAAAAGTGATCGGCATTCTCTTGCTGGGTTTTTATGTTGATGAGCCTCTCTCTTTTATTCATTTTTTTGTTTTTAGCCCTAACTTTTGCCTAGACCTCCCTTTTGAGGTTTTCGATCTAGCGGGCTGCCTTAATTTTTGCCTAGGATATCTTAGCAGGCTTTTTCCTTTTTTATGAATGCCCTAACTTTTGCCTAGACTTCCCTTTGCGGGTTTTCGATCTAGCAGGTTGCCCTAACTTTTGCCTAAGAATCTCATAGCAGGCATAATTTTTTTTCCTTTTTATCGAGAGAAAGGACCCTATGCATGCAATTTTCATGATATGCATCCTATAATACTATTTCAGTTAATATTTCAAAAGGATTAGCCAATGTGCTTTTGCTTCTGATGTGCTTCCGACGTCAAGCTTAGCTGTACCAACTTGGTCGTCTAGGATTTTGCCAGGACTAAAGAATGATTGTGTTGATTGCAAAGCGATTGTCATGTCATTGCGCTCCTCCCTTTTCTTTGGGGATGTCAATCCTCCTATTGATCTTTATCTCCACATTTTACTACTAATTACTAGAATGTCGTAGTAAGGGTTAAGAGAAAAGAAGGAAAGTTATTTATTCGAAGGTTTGTGTTTTAGAAGAGTTTTATTTTTGACAAAAAAAAAGGTTTTTGTAAGAATGGCTAGCCAAGGTTGGTCAGACTATTTAGGTTATTTTAAACAAACGTTTTGTTTATGAAATAACGTCTTTTATTCTATGGCACTTGCTATGACTAATTAACTTCCCTAGACTGCCCTTTTGGTTTTCAGCCTAGGATGTTGTGTCATGTCCTAACTTTTGTCTAGGTTTCCCTTTTTCTTGTTTTGGGGAGCCTAGCGGACTTTATTTTGTAACCCTAATTTTTGTCTAAGCTAACTTTTATTGTTGTTCGGGTTTCCTAGCGGGTTTACCTTAACTTTTGCGTAGCCCCCTTAGTGGGTTTCCTACCAGGTATTTTGCCTCCCCCCTCCCTTTTTTTTTGGCCTTTGGCTACTATGGGCTTCTTTTGCTTTGTTTTTTTTTTTGTTTCTTTTTGCACAACATTGGCAAAACACGACTTTATTTAGGAGGTGAGACCTTATGCATGTTTCTATTCAATCAACGATGATGGTGATTTGATTATTTTGACGCTTTTTGAAAACGTTTGTTTAAATGTGGTTAATAATTGGGTATAGACATTATTAGTAGGAAAAGAAACAAATAGTAAGAATGACATTCTTTATAATTAATAGGGAAATATGTGTCCTAATGATGCTTGGGGGTCGGGCTCGCCCCGAGAAGCAATCTAATCATTGGGTTTACATCACTTAGAATAGGAAGAAGAACACTTAATGACTAAAGTCGCTCTCGACGCTTGTACCTCTTCGTTTGGGAAAATCTGATTCAAGGTGCGGAGGGGAGACTTCCCTTTTCTCGTGTAGCTTAATCCTTTGTAGGGTCATACCCTAGGCCATGCTTCAAAGGATTGTCTTTAACAACTAGTGACCCCCTTATTCCTTGAGGGTTACTAGCTATCGAGCCCTTGGCCTGGGCAGTATCCATATTTCCTCATCATATGGGCCACTTTCATATTGTTGGGGAAGTCTTCGGCAATTTCCAGCGCTTGAAGAGAAGTTTCAAGGGCTTCCTTAGTCGCATCCACATAAGGTAGGGTAGACGATTCATTGTTTAGAATGTCATCTTGTGCTTGAACCGTGACCAACTTGTCGCCTACCACGAATTTGTCTTTTTGGCAGAGCATTGAAGGAACTGCCTTAGTGTCGTGAATCTAAGGTCTACCTAATATCCTCCTTGGATTATTTTTTATGTTCTCCTTCGGTATTTTTATTATTTTCTTTATTTTTAGAAGCATCATCTTGTAGCTCCTTGGAGTAGTAGATTTTTTCTGTTTCTTGTTATGCCTCCAATGTCGGTTATGTTGGAGATATCTTTGTTGATGGGCGATGTTTCTACGTATCTCCACGGTACAACTTTATTTGATGCATAGGGAAAGGATGAGGCATGAATAAACACAATGGCGTCCTTGCCCCCTCTCCTTTATTTACTTAGACATCCAATGGTTGAGGCTTATTGTCCTCCTTAGGTGGATCAACCGTTGGGGAGAGCCTGATGATGAGCGATTCTCTCTCCATCCTTCTCCAATTTGTGGAAAGCATATCGACTAATCCTTTCTTTTTATTATCATATTATTATTAAAGTGAGAACGAATGCAATTTATGAATGCAATAGACAGTTTGAAGATGATGAAAAAGATAACTTTATTTATTTCATCAAGAAAGTGTAAATTTCTCAATGCCATGCTTCGAAGCACATTTTTAAAGGTGGAAAGCCTAAAGGAAACCATAAGCGGGTTAAAATTTCTATGTATTTGTTTTTACTTCTTGTGGATGACATGCAAATGTTCTATCCTTTTTACACGGTATTGAGGAATGTCCACTTTCTTCAATTGCCTATTACTAGATGCATGTTATGAGGATGAAGTTTGGTGGATGCATGTATGCAAGTGTTTGTTTTTTCCTAAACATTATCATGTTTTATTTTCTAACATGATGTATGATAGTGTTTGGGATTTTTTTTATGCAGATGAAGGCATGAAGAACACCCGCCACTTTCTAGAATGCAAAATGCATTAAGGTTTTTATTATATTTTTATTCTATGAAATAAATGATTAGTGTGAGATAGATATGCCTTAAGACAATTGTAGACCCCAAATCTTGCCCGGCCTTAGAATAAAGTCAGAAAGCATCCTATTTGAAGACGGCCGAAGCTTAACAAGTCATTAGGAGAGACTATTAGGCTCCCGTACCAAGATAGGAAGATTTTTTGGCCCGAAAATAAAGTTTCTCGCCCTGAAGGGATGAGACCGCCGTCTGGAAGGACCAGACCGTCGTCTCGTCTCAACGCCAGGACGAGACCGCCGTCTCGATTGTCCAGACGGCGGTCTCGTCACCTGCAAAAGTTGAGACGGCGGTCTGGGTTTCCTAGATGGTGGTCTCGATTCCTGCAAAAGTCGAGACGGCGGTCTGGGTTTCCCAGACGGCGGTCTCGATTCCTGCCCAGTCGAGACGGCGGTCTCGATTATCCAGACGACGGTCTCGACCCTCTGCCATGAACGAGACGGCGGTCTGGACTTTCCAGACGGCGGTCTCGACCTTGTCAGAGGAGACGGCGGTCTCGACCTGTCAGGTGCGAAAAACTATAAATAGGGGCCCTCCCCCCCCTCATTTCCACACAGAATCAACATAGCTCTCCCTTCTCTCTAGACTTTCTCTCTCTAAGAATCCCTCCGAGGCATTTCCAGAGTTTCTGAGTGTCTCTAGGCATAAACTGAGCGTTCTAAATCTTCTTTAGAATCCCTCCGAGGCATTTCCGGAGTTTTTGAGAGTTGTAGAGTGAAGGGTTGCCAAAACGCACCCTCTCTTTGAAAATATAAAAGCTTGCTTTGGAGGTGCATATTCTCCCTCTCTATTTTTATTACTACCATTTAAATTACGCAATAGAAGCTAGGGCCATGTAGTCATAAACTTAAATTCCGCATAATAACAGGGTAAAAGCGCATTTTTCCAGTTTAATTATTTATTCAAAGTAGTCGGTCTATCATAGGGAACCCGAAAGGGGCGTCGTAAAGGAACTAACACTTCCTTTACACGTAACTAACTCCCTTACCCAACTCTGGTTCTAATGACCAAAGTTGGTTTTTGAAAACCAATGCCTTTTTAAAACCCCTTTTCCGATGTTTATGGTAAAAATATCGGTGGCGACTCCATAGAACCCAAATTAAATAAGTCCCTGGGTTAGCCCGGTTATCGGACAACCCAGGGATACTTTCGAAAACCTCGCCCCTAGGTTAGCCCGGTTATCGGACAACCTAAAGGCGTTGTAACCACCAATAAAAAATGCGAAAATCAAAGAGGGTCGAAAAAACCATCGCGTCGCTCCGACCGCCTCCTTTTTTACGGCGGCGACAGATGGCGACTCCACTGGGGAAGCCTAGAGAGTTGATCCCATTTAGTGATGGGTCGGCTTAAAAATAATTAAACCAAGAAAATAGCGCTTTTACCCTACCTTGTATTATAACATGCTTTATTGTTTGGCATTCAAATAACTGTTGCTTGTTTCTACTTACGCAATTGATTGAAATATAAATTGCACACAAAACCCTTGCACACTACAGTTCCCTCTATACCCGGGGGCAAGTGAGAAAACCATAGGGAGTGGGTGGCGGGTACGGTTCGCTGCAGTTAGGGCCTTGTGCCCACCGGTGTGATCGGAAACCACCACTCAAGGTGATAACCTTCCTCTTTTGGCAACAAGACCGACTCTGGCCTTAGTACTGAGCATGGTTGGACGGCTGGAGAGTGGGGACCCTATAATGGGGGCACCTTGGGGGCCTTAGCCTGGTGAGAACAGTTAGAACCTACCCTAACCAATGCACCTTTCTGCAGGAAAACCCTACCTCGTGATAAAAACGAAGTCTCGCCTGTTCGGGGATGATCGAATTGTGTGTGCATATGATTGTTTCATTTGTATGTTGCATAGCATAAACAAACAATAGAACAAAATCACCAAAAAAAATATTTTACAAATAAACACCCTTATCTCGGACAGTCTGCCTTTTAGCTAGCCTGGTTTCAGGTTCTTTGTAAGCTAAGTAGCCACGCAGTTCCGACAAAAGAGATAAGGGACGATAAATATTCTTTCGCATAAAGCCATATTTTATCTTGGACAGTCTGCCTTTTAGCTAGCCTGGTTTCGGGTTCTTTGTAAGCTAAGTAGCCACGCGATTCCGAGCAGAAGAGATAAAAGGTTATAAAATAAAATAAAAATAAGTCCAAAATAAATAATAATAAAACATAATTTTGACAAAGTCAACACCATTCATATTACATCATATTACATGAGTAAAGAAAAACCAAGAGAGAAAATAAAAATGAAAGCACATTCAGCATCATTTAAACAGAATCTCTCATGCATGAACATATTCATGTTAGTCTAAGCACTCAACATACAACTTTGTCGGGCATTCTAGAAAGTGGCTGGTCCTCTCCCCACTCGTACTCATGCACAAAAGGCAAAGGCAAGGGCAATGGAAAATCTGGAGGAGCAAAACCGGAAGCTCACTGCAGAGGTTAATACCCTCCGCGAGCAGGTGGCCCAATTAATGGAGGTCGTGTGCCAGGGTCAGAGCAAGGGCGGCGAAGGCCAAGCTGAACATGTCCCTCCCCATGAGGAAGAGGAGGAAGAATACTTTTTTGGCGATAAGGATGCTAGGACTGCGCGCATCCTTACTCCAGAAGTATCCAAACAACAACTCTCCGCCCTGGAGGAGAGGCTGAAGGCAGTCGAGGGGCATAACTTCGACGTCAAGGAGGTGGCTGACATGTTCCTCGTGAAGGACATCCGCTTCCCTCCCAAATTCAAGATCCCAGACTTCCCCAAGTACGCTGGGATGACCTGCCCCAAGAACCATCTTACGATGTATTGTCGTAAGATGGCCGCCCATGCTGATAATGAAAAACTCCTGATCCACTGCTTCCAGGAGAGCTTGGAGGACACCGCACTTAACTGGTACATGCAGTTAGAAAGAGGGCAGGTCCAGAACTGGAAACAGCTGGCAGACGCTTTTCTCCGTCGTTACCGTTATAACATCGATCTGACACCCGACAGGTCAGATCTTAGAGCTCTGAGTAAGAGGAACGACGAGCCCTTTAAAGCGTATGCCCAGAGGTGGAGGGAATTGGCTGCCCAAATCGAACCTCCCTTGACGGATAAGGAGACAGTGGCTATGTTCATAGACTCACTGACCGGAGCGTACTATGATAAGGCGATAGCCAGTACCTCCAACCTCTTCTCGGACATAGTCACTGTGAGAGAAAGAGTGGAGCAAGGGCTGAAGAGTGGCAAAATAGCGCGACCTTCTTCTTCCAGCACATCATTCAAGAAGCCCTTTAAGAAGAAGGAAGAAGTCGTGCACGCCATAAATTTCGCAACCCCTTCTTCCACTCCTCAGGCAGAGCGGAAGCCAAGAAAAAAGGAGAGGAAGTTCACGCCTATCCCCACCTCCTATGCAAAGCTGCTGCCCCAACTGTTGGAAGCCAGCCTCCTGGCCCGCGTTCCTCCCAAGAAGCAGCTAGAGCCTCCCTATCCCGAGTGGTACAAGCCCAATGAAAAATGTAGCTACCACTCGGATGCACCAGGACATTCAACCGACAACTGCTTGACCTTGAAATATAAGGTCCAGGAATTAATCGACGATGGTTGGATAACTTTTGACGCCTCTGCTTCCAGCACGGATGACAAGCCTCTGTCGAAGCCAGAATAGCAGAGAGGGAGGATTGGGAGGATCAGCCCTAGGGTCTTTTCTTTTTTAAGCTTTTCTCTATATCTCCTGCGGTCCCCGCCCGTGGCCGCAGGAATTTTGATTAAAAGGGCTTGTACATACATCCTCATTTTCATTAATATACGAGGCATTTTTGTCATATTCATTCTTTTCTCTCTTCTATTTATTATTCCTTCAAAAATAAAATGAATAATAAAATCTATGACTAAAACAGAACCTAAAACGCATCATGTCTATGATTGATGAATCTCTGTGGACCCTGGAAACGGAAGATGAATGGATTGAGTCCGACAGTGAGCAGGAGACCATTTCTCCGGACATGCAAAGGATGCTGGAAAAGGAAACACGCATCATACAACCGCATCAGGAGGAAATAGAAACTGTCAATCTAGGAAAAGAGGATGAGGAGAAAAAAGTAAACATCGGCACCCAGATGGAAAGTAGCATGAGAAAGGGGTTGGTACAGCTTCTGAGGGAATATGTGGATGTATTTGCTTGGTCGTACCATGACATGCCAGGGCTTGACACGAGTATAGTGGAACACAGATTGCCACTAAAAGAGGGGTTTTGGCCTGTGAAACAAAAACTCAGGAGGATTAAACCCGAATGGTCCTTAATGATAAAGGAGGAGGTGCAAAGGCAGTTGGATGCCAATTTCCTGGTGGTTTCCAAATACCCAAAATGGTTGGCCAACATAGTACCCGTCATCAAAAAGACAGGGAAGGTCAGGGTTTGCGTGGATTACAGGGACCTCAATCGAGCAAGTCCAAAGGACGACTTTCCCCTACCACACATAGACACGCTGGTAGACCATACCGCTACTAACACGTTGTATTCCTTCATGGATGGGTACGCAGGGTACAACCAGATCAAGTTGGCCGTTGAGGATAGAGAAAAAACCTCCTTCATTACACCATGGGGTACCTTTTGCTACCGAGTGATGCCATTTGGACTGAAAAATGCGGGGGCAACCTATCAAAGGGCTATGGTCACACTATTCCACGACATGATCCACAAGGAAATAGAAGTATATGTGGACGACATGATAGCCAAGTCCAGAAATGAAATGGACCACATTCAATATCTCCGAAAACTTTTCGATCGGCTTCGGAAGTATCAACTTAAGCTAAACCCGGCAAAATGCACTTTCGGAGTACGATCAGGAAAACTCTTAGGGTTCATTGTCAGCGAAAGAGGAATCGAGGTGGACCCCGACAAAACCAAGGCAATCTTGGAAATGCCTCCACCAAGCACGGAAAAAGAGGTCAGAGGCTTTCTAGGCCGAATCAACTACATTACCCGTTTCATTGCGCAGTTAACAGATAAATGCATCCCCATCTTTAAACTGTTGCGCAAGAATCAGCCAACGGTGTGGAACGAAGAATGCCAACAGGCGTTTGATAAAATCAAAACCTGTCTAACCAATCCACCAGTATTGGTACCACCCGTTGAAGGGAAACCTCTGATCCTATATTTATCAGTTCTCGAAGAGTCAATGGGATGTGTGCTCGGCCAGCATGATGAAACCGGAAGAAGGGAACAGGCCATTTATTATCTCAGTAAGAAATTCTCGGACTACGAAACCCGTTATACACCATTCGAAAAGACTTGCTGCGCATTGGTGTGGGTCACTCAACGTCTCAGACAGTATATGGCCCGACATACAACATGGTTGATCTCCAAAATGGATCCAATCAAGTACCTATTTGAGAAGCCCATCCTAACGGGAAGAATAGCTAGGTGGCAGGTTCTCCTCTCAGAATTTGACATCGTTCATGTCACCCAGAAAGCTATTAAGGGAAGTCCCCTAGCAGATTATTTAGCCCATGGATCCACAGACAAATACCAGTCCTTACAAGACGACTTTCCCGATGAGCATATCATGCACATCGAACACGATGAGACCAAAGAAGAGATGTGGACCATGTTCTTTGATGGGGCTTCCAACATGCTTGGACACGGGGTAGGAGCTATTTTGATATCCCCCGAAAAGAAACACATTCCTGTGACGGCCAGGCTTAATTTCGATTGCACCAATAACATGGCCGAATATGAAGCATGTGCACTAGGAATCCAAGCGGTTTTAGATCATGGGGTCACTAAGCTCAAAATATTCGGTGATTCATCCCTCGTCATCTATCAACTTAAAGGCGAATGGGAAACCCGAAATGCCAAATTAATCCCATACCTAGAGTATATCCGCGAGCTAGTCTCGAGAATGGAAAGCGTTACTTTTCAGTACATCCCTCGGGAAGACAACCAAATTGCTGACGCCCTCGCCACACTATCATCCATGTTTGCCCTGGACCAGGAACATGAGATACCAATTATTCAAGTCAAACTGCATGATAAGCAAGCTTTCTGCATGGCAGTAAATGATGAGCGCGATCAAAACCCCTGGTACCATGACATCAAACGGTACCTCATAAAGGGCGAATATCCTGAAGGAATCAGTGACAACGACAAGCGGACCATTCGCAAGAGAGCCGCAGGGTTCACGTTGATTGAAGGAACCCTATACAAAAAGAGCCCCGATTCCACCCTCCTAAGATGTGTGGACCAAGAGGAAGCCCAAACATTGATAAAAGAAATCCACAAAGGGGCTTTTGGAACCCACGCACCCGGGCATGTCATGGCCAAGAAAATCCTCAGGGCAGGGTACTATTGGTCCACGATGGAAGCTGATTGTCACCAATATGCTAAGAAATGTCACAAGTGCCAAATATACGCCGATAACATTCATGTGCCACCCGCACCTCTCAATAACCTGGCTGCACCATGGCCATTTTCTATGTGGGGCATGGACGTCATCGGACCCATTGAACCCAAAGCGTCCAACGGCCATCGCTTCATATTGGTAGCCATTGACTATTTCACCAAGTGGGTTGAGGCGGCATCATACGCACATGTAACCCGGAAAATAGTGACTACCTTCATCAAGAAAATCATTATATGTCGGTACGGCATCCCTCATAAGCTCATTATTGATAATGGGACCAACCTTAACAATAAAATGATGGAGGAATTATGCCAAGACTTCAAAATCCAGCACCACAATTCCTCTCCGTACCGACCAAAGATGAATGGTGCAGTAGAAGCAGCCAATAAAAATATCAAGAAAATCATTCAGAAAATGGTGGTCACCTATAAAGATTGGCACGAAATGCTTCCTTTTGCCTTGCATGGTTACCGAACGTCGGTACGGACCTCCACAGGGGCTACCCCGTTTTCCCTTGTATACGGAATGGAAGTCGTACTACCAGTAGAGGTCGAGATATCCTCTCTGAGAGTTGTCATGGAAGCCAAATTAACAGAAGCTGAATGGGTCCAAAACCGGTATGATCAATTAAACCTAGTCGAAGAAAAACGGCTGGACGCCATATGTCGGGGACAGGCTTATCAAAAGAAAATCAAGAAAGCCTACGACAAGAAGGTCAATCCCCGCACCTTCCAAGAAGGAGATCTGGTAGTGAAAAAGCTGCTTCCAGCCCAAAAAGACAAAATCGGGAAATGGGCAGCCAACTACGAAGGACCCTTTGTGGTCATGCGAGCCTTCTCAGGAGGAGCCCTCATCCTCACCAATATGGATGGAGAAGAGCTCCGATATCCTGTCAACTCAGATGCGGTGAAAAAATACTACGCCTAAAAGACATTGCTCATGACCCGTCAGGATGAAAACTCGCAAAGAGCGTCCTGGGCAAAAGATAGGGTCCACATTCCTCGGTAGGACACGTCCTAGGCAAAAACTAGAGGGTTCAAAAAAAAAAAAAAAAAAAAAAAAAAAAAAAAATAATATATACAGAGCAATGATTACCTTAGCCGAAAACCGCAAAGGCGACTAAGGTAATACCTCCACAATAAGCAGACTTCGCATAGTCTTCACTCCGGACTCGGGCATCTCAACTGAAGGGACTAGGCAAAAACAGGGTTAAAACAAACAGTGCAAAAAGAATAGTCACGAGCGAACAGAAAAGAAGGAAAGTACTGGTCACTTTCTAAATGCCCTCAACTAAAATAAATTTGCATCAACAGCATCCATACACGAGTAGTCGCACAAAAATGACTTTGTCAAAAGTAAAACAAACAAAAAATACTGTAGGCAAATAAAAAGCATTCAGCCTCATGCTTGCATTCATGAAAAACAACCAAAAAAGGTATCCCGGTATGACTCCCGCATCCTTCGCCTTCTTTTGCAAAAGACAGCGCAACAAAAAAGGCTTAAAAAAGAAGGCACACGCTCAATAAAAGCCAGAATCCAAAATCGCGAGAAAAAGAGATTAAACCGTGTCGCCGCCTCCCCGAAAGGGGGCGCGGTCGGAGCGACGCGATGGTTTTTTCGACCCTCTTTGATTTTCGTGTTTTTTATTGGTGGTTACAACGCCTTTAGGTTGTCCGATAACCGGGCTAACCTAGGGGCGAGGTTTTCGAAAGTATCCTTGGGTTGTCCGATAACCGAGCTAACCCAGGGACTTATTTAATTTTGGGTTCTATGGAGTCGCCACCAATATTTTTACCATAAACATCGGAAAAGGGGTTTTAAAAAGGCGTTGGTTTTCGAAAACCAACTTGGTCATTAGAACCAGAGTTGGGTAAGGGAGTTAGTTACGTGTAAAGGAAGTGTTAGTTCCTTTATGACGCCCCTTTCGGGTTCCCTATGATAAGCCGACTACTTTGTGTAAATAATTAAACTGGAAAATTGCGCTTTTACCCTTTTATTATGCGGTATTTAAATTTATGACTACATGGCCCTAGCTTCTATTGCGTAATTTAAATGGCAGTAAAAAAAAATAGAGAGGGAGAATATGCACCTCCAAAGCAAGCTTTTATATTTCTTTAAAGAGAGGGTGCGTTTTGGCAACACTTCACTCTACAACTCTAAGAAACTCCGGAAATGCCTCAGAGGGATTCTAAAGAAGATTTAGAATGCTCAGTTTATGCCTAGAGACACTCAGAAACTCCGGAAATGCCTCGGAGGGATTCTTAGAGAGAGAAAGTCTAGAGAGAAGGGAGAGCTTCTTGGATTCTGTGTGTGGAAAAGGGAGAAATGACGCCCCTATTTATAGTTTTTCGCGCCTGACAGGTCGAGACCGCCGTCTCCTCTGACAGGGTCGAGACCGCCGTCTGGAAAATCCATAACGCCGTCTCGACTAGGCAGAGGGTCGAGACCGCCATCTGGGAAACCCAGACCGCCGTCTCGACTAGGCAGAAATCGAGACCGCCGTTTGGGAAACCCAGACCGCCGTCTCGACTTTTGCAGGTAACGAGACCGCCGTCTGGACAATCGAGACGGCGGTCTCGTCCTGGCGCTGAGACGAGACGGCGGTCTGGTCCTTTTAGACGGCGGTCTCGTCCCTTCAGGGCGAAAAACTTTATTTTTTGGGCCAAAAAACCTTCCTATCTTGGTACGGGGGCCTAATAGTCTCTTCTAGTGTCTTGTTAGGCTTCGGCCGTCTTCAAATAGGAAGCTTTCTGGCTTTATTTGGAGGCCGGGCAAGATTTGGGGTCTACAGCTGCCCCCCCTTTACCCGACTGTCGACTGTTGGCTTGTCATGCCAGACAGGTAGACAGGAAGGTAAAGGAGTTGACCCTCTTGCCCGGCTACCCTTCGGACGTCCCGTCTTGTGGTAGGTGATCCTCGGGGAGATGTTGTGTTTGTGCACCTCCGGAATACTACTCCCGACGTAGTCGATCCCTTTGGTTGACACGTGGTAGAACCTTCTGGATACTACTCCCGACGTAGCCGATCCTTCGGTTGATGGGTATAAACCCCCCATCAGCCGGTAGTTACGAGTCCGTTGTATGGGACTGGATGGGTATGAACCCCCCATCAGGCTGGTACGGTCCGTTGTGTGGGACCGGATGGGTATGATCCCCCCATCAGGCTGGTACGGTCCGTTGTGTGGGACCGGATGGGTATGGACCCCCCATCAGGGTGGTAGTGGCAGCTTACAGTTCAGGTGGCCCATGCGCCGGTTCAGGCACTCCTTGTGTGCTGGTTGATAGGTATAAATCCCCTATCAGGCTGGTACAGTCCGTTGCGTAGGACTGGTGGTGGTGGCGGCTTACTGCTCGGGTAGCTCATGCGCCGTCTTCCTGGAGAGTGATTTCTATGTTGGTAGATATTCTTGGACTTCTTGGATGGTCGTCCGGGCTGAGCCGGGGATTTTGTTGGTTGTCCATCCAGCTTTGTTGGTTGCTGGGGATTCTTTGTTTTATTCGACTTTTGCTTGATTGTCAAAATTTTGTTTGATTTAAGGTAGTTGTTTTAATCCTGCCTTTTTCTCGCGATTTTATCTCTCTTTTTTTTTTTTTTTTTTGGCGATTTTGGATTCTGGCTTTTATTGAGCGTGTGCCTTTTCCTTTTAAGTTCTTTTTTGTTACGCTGGCTTTTGCGAAGGGTGGAAAAAGGTCGGCGAAGTCATACCGGGATATGAATGCAAGTATGAGGCTGAATGCCTTTTATTTGCCTACAGTATTTTTTGTTTGTTTTACTTTTGACAAAGTCATTTTTGTGTGACTACTCGTGTATGGATGCTGTTGATGCAATTTTATTTTATTTTGAGGACATGTAGAAGGTGACCGATACTTCCCTTCTTTTTGTTCCCTCGTGACTATTTCTTTTGCACTTTTTGTTTTAACCCTATCTTTTGCCTAGACCGCCCTTTGCGGGTTTTTCGATCTAGCGGGTTTTTTTTTTTTTTTTTCGTGTGGGAGGCATTTTGATGGGCTTTTTCTTTTTTACGAAAGCCTTATCTTTTGCCTAGACCGCCCTTTGCGGGTTTTCGATCTAGCAGGCTACCCTGTACTTTTTACTTGGGATGGCCCTGGTTGGTGATGTTCGTCTTTTGTTTTTATGCTTTCTCTAATTGCTTGTTTTATGCATGCTCATGTTTCGTTAATATAGAGGCATTTACATAGGTAGGTAAAAAGAAGACAATTTTATTGATATAACCATATGGTTTATTTTTACATGGGGGTTTACAAAAGAATTTGTAAGCATGGCTGGCCAAGGTTGGCTAAACTGTATGAGGGTGCCACAATCATGTCGGTGATCTTTGTTTCCCCGTTTTTCCTGGTCCCTTCAGTTGAGATGCCCGAGTCCGGAGTGAAGATTATGCGAAGTCTGCTTGCTATTGTGGAAGTATTACCTTAGTCGCCTTTGCGGTTTTCGGCTAAGGTAATCATTGCTCTATCATCATTTTTTTTTTGTTTTTTTTTTTTTTTGCTTGTTTGTTTTGTTTGCCTAGGACGTGTCCTAGCGAGGAATATAGGCCCTATCTTTTGCCCAGGACGCTCTTTGTGAGTTTTCATCCTGACGGGTCATGAGCAATGTCTTTAGGCATGGTATTTTTTCACCGCATCTGAGTTGACAGGGTATCGGAGCTCTTCTCCATCCATGTTGGTGAGTGTCGCCGCCTCCCAAAAAGGGGGGGAACGGTCGGAGCGACGCGATGGTTATTTCGACCCTCTTTGATTTTCGCGTTTTTTTTATTGGTGGTTACAACGTCCTTAGGCTGTCCGATAACCGGGCTAACCTAGAGACGAGGTTTTCGAAAAGTGTCCTTGAGTTGTCCGATAACCGGGCTAATCCAAGGACTTATTTATTTTGGGTTCTATGGAGTCGCCACCGATATTTTTACCATAAACATCGGAAAAGGGGTTTAAAAAAAGGCGTTGGTTTTCGAAAACCAACTTTGGTCATTAGAACCAGAGTTGGGTAAGGGAGTTGGTTACGTGTAAAGGGAGTATTAGTCCCTTTACGACGCCCCTTTCGGGTTCCCTATGACAGGCCGACTTATTTTATTGATAAACTAGAAAAAAATACACTTTCGCCCTTTTTATTCTACGGAATTTAAAAGTATGACTACATGGCCCTAATATCTATTGCATAATTCAAGATAAAAACGGTAAAGGTGAAGGGAGAGAATTTGAACCTCCGAAGCAAGCTCCTTATATTATTTCTCTAAAAAAATAGGGTGCTTTATGGCAGCCCTTCACTCTACAAGACGTCGGAAAACTTCTCGAACGCCGAAAATCACTCTTGAAAGCACTCAGAAGCTCCGGAAATGCGTCGGAGGGATTCTAGAGAGAAGTTTTTAGAGAGAAGGGAGAGCTATGCAGCTGTGGTGTGTGGAAATGAGGGGGGGGAGAGCCCCTATTTATAGGTTTTCGCGCTGTCAGGTGGCGAGACCGCCGGTCTCGTCTGACAGGGTCGAGACCGCCATCTCGTCCAACGAGACCGCCGTCTCGACCTGTCAAAATGGCGAGAACGCCGTCTGGGTGAACGAGACCGCCGTCTTGTCCTTCGTAGGTGATGAGACCGCCGTCTCTAGTTAAGCAAGATGGCGGTCTCGCCTCCTACGCGAGGCGAGACGGCGGTCTGGGTTGTCCAGAAGGCGGTCTCGTCCCTTCGAAGCGAGAAAACTTATTTTTTGGTACAGAAACTCCCTCCTATCCTAGTATGGGGCCTAATAGTCTCTCCTAATGGCTTGTTAGGCTTGTCCATCTTCAAAATAGGAGGTCTTCTGGTCTTTGTTTGGAGGCCGGACAAGATTTGGGGTCTACAGTGAGGATAAGGGCTCCTCCTGAGAAGGCTCGCTTGACCACAAAGGGTCCTTCGTAGTTGGCTGCCCATTTCCCGATTTTGTCTTTCTGGGCTGGGAGCAGTTTCTTTACTACTAGATCTCCTTCTTGGAAAGTGCGGGGATTGACCTTCTTGTCGTAGGCCTTCTTGATTTTCCGCTGATAAGCTTGCCTCCGACATATGGCGTCCAGTCGTTTTTCTTCGATTAGGTTCAATTGATCATACCGGTTCTGGACCCATTCAGCTTCTGTCAATTTGGCTTCCATGACAACTCACAGAGAGGGTATTTCGACCTCTACTGGTAGCACGACCTCCATTCCGTATACGAGGGAAAACGGGGTAGCCCCTGTGGAGGTTCGTATCGCCGTTCGGTAACCATGCAAGGCAAAAGGAAGCATTTCATGCCAATCTTTATAGGTGACCACCATTTTCTGAATGATTTTCTTGATATTTTTATTGGCTGCCTCTACTGCACCGTTCATCTTTGGTCGGTACGGAGAGGAATTGTGATGCTGGATCTTGAAGTTTTGGCATAATTCTTCCATCATCTTATTGTTGAGGTTGGTCCCATTATCAGTGATGAGCCTATGAGGGACGCCGTACCGACATATAATGTTTTTCTTGATGAAGGTAGTCACCACTTTCCGAGTTACATGCACATATGACGCTGCCGCAACCCACTTGGTGAAATAGTCGATTGCTACCAATATGAAGCGATGGCCATTAGATGCTTTGGGTTCGATGGGTCCAATGACATCCATGCCCCACATAGAAAATGGCCATGGTGTAGTCATGTTGCTGAGAGGTGCGGGCGGCATATGAATGTTATCAGTGTATACTTGGCACTTGTGGCATTTCTTGGCATATTGGTGACAATCAGCTTCCATCGTGGACCAATAGTACCCTGCCCTGAGGATTTTCTTTGCCATGACATGCCCGGGTGCGTGGGTTCCGAAAGTCCCCTTGTGGATTTCTTTTATCAGTGTTTGGGCTTCTCCTTGGTCCACACACCTTAAAAGAGTGGAATCGGGGCTCTTTTTGTAGAGGGTTCCTTCAATCACCGTGAACCCTATGACCCTTTTGCGAATGGTTCGCTTGTCATTGTCACTGACTCCTTCAGGATATTCTCCCTTTATGAGGTACCGCTTGATGTCATGGTACCAGGGGTTTTGATCGCGCTCGTCATTTACTGCCATGCAGAAAGCTTGTTTGTCATGCAGCTTGACTTGAATGATTGGCATCTCATGTTCCTGGTCCAGGGCAAACATGGATGATAGTGTGGCGAGGGCGTCAGCAATTTGGTTGTCTTCCCGAGGGATGTACTGAAAAGTGACGCTTTCCATTCCCGAGACTAGCTCGTGGATATACTCTAGGTATGGGATTAATTTGGCATTTCGGGTTTCCCATTCACCTTTAAGTTGATAGATGACAAGGGATGAATCACCGAATATTTTGAGCTTAGTGACCCCATGATCTAAAGCCGCTTGGATTCCTAGTGCACATGCTTCATATTCGGTCATGTTGTTGGTGCAATCGAAATTAAGCCTGGCCGTTACAGGAATGTGTTTCTTTTCGGGGGATATCAAAATAGCTCCTACCCCGTGTCCAAGCATGTTGGAAGCCCCATCGAAGAACATGGTCCACATCTCTTCTTTAGTCTCATCGTGTTCGATGTGCATGATATGCTCATCGGGAAAGTCGTCTTGTAAGGACTGGTATTTGTCTGTGGATCCATGGGCTAGATAATCCGCTAGGGGGCTTCCTTTAATAGCTTTCTGGGTGACGTGAATGATGTCAAATTCTGAGAGGAGAACCTGCCACCTAGCTATTCTTCCAGTTAAAATGGGCTTTTCGAAGAGGTATTTGATTGGGTCCATTCTGGAGACCAACCATGTTGTATGCCGAGCCATATACTGTCTGAGACGTTGAGTGACCCACACCAATACGCAACAAGTTTTTTCGAATGGTGTATAACGGGTTTCGTAGTCCGAGAATTTCTTACTGAGATAGTAAATGGTCTGTTCCTTTTTTTCGGTTTCATCATGCTGGCCGAGCACACTTCCCATTGACTCTTCGAGAACTGATAAATATAGGATCAGAGGTCTCCCTTCAACGGGTGGTACCAACACTGGTGGACTGGTGGATTGGTTAGACAGGTTTTGATTTTATCAAACGCCTGTTTGCATTCTTCGTTCCACACCGTTGGCTGATTCTTGTGCAACAGTTTAAAGATGGGGATGCATTTATCTGTTAACTGTGCGATGAAACGGGCAATGTAGTTGATTCGGCCTAGAAAGCCTCTGACCTCTTTTTCCGTTTTTGGTGGAGGCATTTCCAAAATTGCCTTTGTTTTGTCGGGGTCCACCTCGATTCCTCTTTCACTGACAATGAACCCTAAGAGTTTTCCTGATCGTACTCCGAAAGTACATTTTGCCGGGTTTAGCTTAAGTTGATACTTCCGAAGCCGATCGAAAAGTTTTCGGAGATATTGAATGTGGTCCATTTCATTTCTGGACTTGGCTATCATGTCGTCCACATATACTTCTATTTCCTTGTGGATCATGTCGTTGAATAGCGTGACCATAGCCCTTTGGTAGGTAGCCCCTGCATTTTTTAGCCCAAACGGCATCACCCGATAGCAGAAAGTGCCCCATGGTGTAATGAAGGAGGTTTTTTCTCTATCCTCAACAGCCAGTTTGATTTGGTTGTACCCCGCGTACCCGTCCATGAAGGAATACAACGTGTTGGTAGCGGTATGGTCTACCAGTGTGTCTATATGTGGTAGGGGAAAGTCGTCCTTTGGACTTGCTCGATTGAGGTCCCTATAATCCACGCAAACTCTGACCTTCCCGGTCTTTTTGATGACGGGTACGATGTTGGCCAACCATTCTGGGTATTTGGAAACTACCAGAAAATTGGCATCCAACTGCCTTTGCACTTCCTCCTTTATCATTAAGAACCAGTCGGGTTTAATTCTCCTGAGCTTTTGTTTCACAGGCTGAAACCCCTCTTTTAGTGGCAATTTGTGTTCCATAATACTCGTGTCAAGCCCTGGCATGTCATGGTACGACCAAGCAAATACATCCACATATTCCCTCGTAAGCCGTTGAAAGTGATCCTAGCAAAGATCTCATTGATTTGATGAAGTCAAAGATAAAGTCAAGGGTCAACTCTGCAGCTAGCCAAACAAGTCACTCGTAACAAAGGAGTCGAAGACTTAGTGTGTCTAAACGTAAAGCTTAGGTAAAACCACTTTACCTTTTCCACCGCATAAAGCTTCTTCACTCAATTTGCAAAATGCCTCAAAAATAGTTTTAAACAAATAAAAAACAAAAGCATTTTGGCAAAGAATTTTCTTAAACAAGTTATTAACTCGATAAAGGTTTGAAAGAATCAATTTAAAACACTTAGAATGTTTTAAAAAGTGTTTTTACAATATTTTAATCGATACAAACTTCTTTTAATCGATTAAAACTCTTTATGACCGATTAGAATTCGAATGTAATAGGTCGAATGCAATATAATCGATCAGATCTTAAATATGAGCGATTAGAATTATTTTAATCGATTAAAACACGCTTTCAATCGATTAAAATCACTTTGATGTCAAGATGATCGATCGAATGAGATTATGACCGATCGTAAGTTGGTTATGATCGATCGAATTGAATTATGACCGATCAGACTTATTTCAATCGATTAAAACGTATTTCAATCGATTAAAATAACTTAGAAAATCTTTTCAATCGATTAAAAAGAACTTTCAATCGATTAAAATGACTTGAAAATATATGTGCAGATTTTCAATCGATTGAAACGACTTTATATCAGCTAAAATAACTTGGAAAGTTTTATAAGAAGGTTTTTAAACAAATCAATCGATTAATACGCGATTCAATCGATTGTTTTATACTTTGAAAATGTTTGTAAAACGTTTTAACTGATAAAAACGTGGTCGTATCAACTAAAACATTTTCTCGTTAAAGATCAAGAACGCATTAATGGGTTGAAAGGACTTTTAACAGATTGTAACTGCTATTTCAACAGATTAAAACAAACTTTCAACAGATTAATTAATGCAAGCAGATTTGAAAATACTCTTTTATAAACAGATTTGCTTGAAACTTTGAGAAATATATCACATATCAGCTTTTACACAATTCAAGCAATCAATACAAGCAACTATTAGCATTTTTCAAGAAAGATACACAACTCGTTTTTGTGAACTTCTTTTGAAATCTTTCTTGAGGCACTTTGCATTTCTTTGAAGAAGAAACTGACTCGTGGATTGGTGTAATCCGGTTTGAGCTTTCTTTGTTTCTTCTTTTCAATTTCTATTCATTCATTTGTACTGCTTTTGTACCTGGAATTTGGGTACAAGTTTTCTGCAACTGCTGTAGAAAGTTGCCAAGAACTGGAATTTGGTTCTTGGTGGAAAGGTTAAAGCAAGAGCTGGAATTTGGTTCTTGTGTGTGGTGCCTGGAATTTGGGCACTCGGTTTCTCCGCGGCCGGAATTTGGTTGCAGAGGTTTCCAAGAGCCGGAATTTGGTTCTTGGTGGAGAGTTAGAATAGGTGTAAGAGGGAGAGTCTCAGAAACATCTATTCTAGTGGAACCCACTCGGAATTTGGCCGGAGTCCTGGACGTAGCCCCGGTATTGGGTGAACCAAGATAAAATTACCTGGTGAAATCTTTCCTAACCTTTCTCTCTTTAATTTCTGCGCCGCACTTAAACTGTTTGATTGCTTTGTGATTTGTGAATTGATAAGTAATCTTAATTTTCGAATTAGATAATCTGTGTATTGCGAAAAACTTTCAAAAATCAATTCACCCCCCTCTTGATTTAAAACTACTTTTCTAACAATTGGCATCGTAGCGAGGTGCTTGAAAGTTAATCAAGTTACTTCGATCCATGGCATTTTCTCGAGGGAGCGTGCATTGATAGACCTCCACCG
Source organism: Sphenostylis stenocarpa (assembly GCA_963425845.1). NCBI lineage: Eukaryota > Viridiplantae > Streptophyta > Magnoliopsida > Fabales > Fabaceae > Sphenostylis > Sphenostylis stenocarpa. The sequence continues at coordinate 18,696,569 of OY731404.1, read as the reverse complement.
TTAAGTGGAACAGATTACCTATATTGGAAAATAAGGATGAAAATCTTCATTGAATCTCGTTAGTATAAATGCTTGGAATGTTATTGAACAGAAATTGATATTGCTAACGTAATCCAAGATGATTGTATTGCCAAGAACATCATCTTATCCGCCCTTAACGTAGATGATCTTTTCAGGATTGCACACTCGCCAAACCGCCGCACAAATGTGGAAGATCCTTGAAAAGACCTATGAAGAAGCACCGTAAATATGCTTGATGGTCAACTCTGAATCATCAAAAACCAAGGTAAGTTCTGAATCTATAAACTATAGCTCATTACAAGATGCTTTCTTTGAAATACATGAAGTAGCAAAGAAATTAGAAACTGAAAACAGTAAAATTGAAAAGCATGAATAGGTTACTAGAAAACAAGATCATTATTCTTGAAAAGAAAATAATTGATGAAGAAAAGTTAGAATTAGAAAATAATACCGATTGCATGTGTAATGTTGAAGATTGCAAAACTCGTCCCGAAGTTACGTAAACAAGTATCATACCTAGTAAAAACTTCATCTAAATTAGCACAAGGAAAGAATAATCTTGATAAGATACTTGATTCCCAAAAGTTAGTTATTGAACGTGGTGGTATAGGTTATACACCAAGAATCTGAAAGAAAACTAGAGCATTCAAGAATTATTTTGCATATAGTAAAACAGCTTCATCTCCATTTATTAAATGCTTTTACCGTATGAAAATGGGTCACTTCGTTAAATACCGCAGAATTAAGAAATATGCAAGTACCTAAAGGGAGAATGAAATGGGTTCCAAAGATTAATTCTTTCCAAATAACATGATCAGACCCAAGTAATTATAAAGGGTACCGTAACAATTCTTAACATGTTTTGCAGGAAACAAGTCTGGGAATCCCTTGAAGATCGAGAGCTACGAAATCAGGTTCGTGTATTTAAATTAATTGTTTTAATTGATATAAATCAATATTAATCGATTAAAATAACTTACCGATATCTGTCCGTACCATTTTAATCGATTGAAATATCGAAATAATCGATTAAAATAATCTCAGGATCTTAGTTTAATTGTTTTAATCGATTAGAATAAATTTATATCAACTAAAAACACTTAGGTATCAAAATTAATCGATTCATTCACGTTTTAATCGATTTAAATTCTGGTGTCATGTTATTGATTTCATTCTCGTATTAAACTAATCGATCCTTTTATAAAACAAATCGATTAATTCACTCGTAGATGTTTTCAACTCTAATGACAAGAATCAAATTAATAAATAATGAGTTGATTAATCAATTGATTAGGATCTGTAAACAAGACTTATAACATCTAATTGAAGTTTGACAGGAAATTCAAAACAAAAACTCAGTGTCTATTATCTGCAATAAATCTTTAAAGATTTCTTTGACCAAATCAACATTATTCCCAAGAACAAATTAACTCGATTCACCCACTATCCTCGTAAATTGTGTCGCACATGCCGAATAGATCTTTAATTAGAAACTAAGACTAGTGGAATAAATGTGGGAAAGTTATTGCCGATTGAAATACCGCAAACTTTACATGTAGGAAAGTTATCCATAGATGAAAATGTTATTTTAACATAGTCATGATTCAAGCCGTAGATGTCCTTACATGGAATACTGCATGGTAATACACTAAAAATCAAAGAAATTATCAAAGAATAGACTCGTAACTTTTCTTATAGACACTAGTTACAAACAGTGTCAAACTCGTTAGGACCGAAAACATAGTTGATCAAAGATTTTTTAATAATTGTTTCTGGTAATAAGTTATTGATTACTAGGAAATCCAATAAACACATGTTTTCATTAAATTTCTTGATATTACATTGCAATATATTTGAAATAATTTTGAGCATGCATTGGTTCAAAACTCTTGGTGAAATTCATTGAACCGTGCAACCCTCGATAATTTGCTTTAATCATCAATGTCACGAGGTGACACTGCAAGGGAACCAATCTGGGACAAGCAATTCAAAAATTGAATAACGTGGTACAGTGGATAAATTTTATATTGTTTTAGAATTCTGGATTGATTGTCATCACCTGCCCTCATTACTAATCATTGCCCACTCTACCGTAATAAGTTTTTTTGTTAATCACTTGTGCATATGATACCACCGGAAAACAACAAAGTTAAAAATGACTCATTCTTCAAAAGATAATGATGACTGGTTCACTATAAGTGAGAATAACACCCATCATACTACATTAATAAAAATACAGCTTATTTGCTTGGATGATGACAACTCATAGGGTTCAAAATGGGTTTTTAGGAATAAAATGGATGAAAATGGCATAATCACAAGAAATAAAGCCAGCATTAGTTGCTAAAGGGTACAATCAAGCAAGAAGGGATAGACTTTGATGAAACATATGCTCCAGCTTGCTAGGTTAGAAGCCGTTAGATTACCGCTTGCCTATGCTTCTATTAAAAATTTCAGGTTGTTCCAAATGGATGTCAAAAGCGCTTTCTTGAATGGATATTTGAATGAAGAAGTTTTTGTCACTCAACCACCTGGGTTTGAAGATCATATTCATCCGTAATATGTTTACAGAGTTGAAGAAAGCCCCGTATGGTCTCAAACAAGCCCCAAGGCAATGGTATGAAAGGTTAAGTAACTTTCTTATCTCAAAGGGCTATCATAGAGGTTTGGTGGACAAAACTTTGTTTCTAAAGAAACTCGAATAATGATATAATTCTCGGTTCAAGTTTATGTTGATGACATCATATTTGGTGCTACTAATGAGACTTTATGCAAAGATTTCATGAAAGACATGCAGGGTGAGTTTGAGATGTCAATGATGGGGGAACTTAATTACTTCCTTGGACTCGCAAGTCAAACAACTTCAAGAAGGAAGTCTTCTTCATCAATCAAAGTACTGCACGTAACCGTCGAAGAGATTTGAAATGGAACACCGCAAGGAGGCATCAACACCTATGTCAACAAACCGCTACCTTGATTCCGATGAAAAAGGGAAATCTGTTGATGAAACCAAATATAGGGGGCTTATTGGTTCTTTACCGTATTTAACAGCCTAGCGTGACTCGACATTATGTTCGATGTCCGTATGTGTGCCAGTTCCAATCCGCACCAAAAGAGTCTCACCTTATCGCTGCAAAAAGGATCCTCAAGTATCTCAAGGGGACTTTAAATGTTGGGTTATGGTATCCAGGTGAGTCTAAACTGAATTTAGTTGGATATTCTCGACTCGATTTTGCAGTCAGTAAACTTGACAGAAAGAGTACCAAGTGGCACCTGTCATCTCCTAGGAAGCAGCCTAATCTCTTGGCACAAGAAGAAGCAGCCATGTGTTGCTTTGTCTACAGCTAAGCAGTAATATATTGCCGCTGGCAGCTTGCTCGTGCTCAGCCTCTCTGGATAAAACAAGCAGCCTTGAGGATTACTGTTTAACCCTCGGAAAATCCCTCTCTTATGCGATAATACCAATGCCATAATGCTAACTAAAAATCCAATTCAACATTCTAGATCAAAGCATATAGAAATAAGGCATCATTTTATTAGAGATCATATTCTAAAAGGTGATTGCGAGATCTTTTTATAGAAACCGAAAAACAACTAGCAGATATTTTCACAAAACCCCTTGCTAGTGATAGGTTTTTCAAAATTCGCACCGAAGTTAGGCATCTTAGACGCATCAAACATTACTTAGAGTGCAAGTCTCGGTTGTTTTAGTCAATAATAACACCTTTTAATCGGTTAAATAAACTAAACAACAAATTGCATTACTTTTTTAATCGATTTAAAATCGAAAAAATCGATTGTTTTTATTAAAAATTCATGTTTTCAAAATCTTAAATGTTTTAATCGATTAAACCTTTCTTTCAATCGATTAAAATCATTTACCAAGAACATTTTAACCGATTATGCTCGTTTTTAATCGATTTTTATTCGGGAAGAAAGATTAAAGGCTTTAGTTAATGGTCGTTCTCGTAACATGCTACTAAAGCGTGATTCCCTTATCTTTACACGTGTTAATTGTATTCATTACAAACGTGTTAATGGAGATAAGCTTGAATCAACTTTAATTGATTCTTTTCATGAGTGAAATATTGATTTACTTTGTATTTTCAAAAACTTGAGCATATTTTTCGAAACCTTACATTTTTTTTCTCTTCTATTCCCTATTTTTGATGAAGTCAAAAGGGGGAGAAATAGTTGCATCACTTTAAGATAAATTTAAGAGCAACATTTTAGGGGGAGAAATAAGTTTTAGGGGGAGAAATAAAACTTTATTACATTCTTATATTTCTCACCTAACCGCATTATCAAGTGACTTATTTTGCGTGAGATTGTTTTTTCAAAATGGTGTTTGTCTTCATCAAATAGGGGAGACTCGAAAGTGATCCTAGCAAAGATCTCATTGATTTGATGAAGTCAAAGATAAAGTCAAGGGTCAACTCTGCAGCTAGCCAAACAAGTCACTCGAACAAAGGAGTCGAAGACTTAGTGTGTCTAAACAGAAAGCTTAGGTAAAACCACTTTACCTTTTCCACCGCATAAAGCTTCTTCACTCAATTTGCAAAATGCCTCAAAAATAGTTTTAAACAAATAAAAAACAAAAGCATTTTGGCAAAGAATTTTCTTAAACAAGTTATTAACCGATAAAGGTTTGAAAGAATCAATTTAAAACACTTAGAATGTTTTAAAAAGTGTTTTTACAATATTTTAATCGATACAAACTTCTTTTAATCGATTAAAACTCTTTATGACCGATTAGAATTCGAATGTAATAGGTCGTAATGCAATATAATCGATCAGATCTTAAATATGAGCGATTAGAATTATTTTAATCGATTAAAACACGTTTCAATCGATTAAAATCACTTTGATGTCAAGTATGATCGATCGAATGAGATTATGACCGATCAGAGTTGGTTATGATCGATCGAATTGAATTATGACCGATCAGACTTATTTCAATCGATTAAAACGTATTTCAATCGATTAAAATAACTTAGAAAATCTTTTCAATCGATTAAAACGAACTTTCAATCGATTAAAATGACTTGAAAATATATGTGCAGATTTTCAATCGATTGAAACGACTTTATATCAGCTTAAAATAACTTGGAAAGTTTTATAAGAAGGTTTTTAAACAAATCAATCGATTAATACGCGATTCAATCGATTGTTTTATACTTTGAAAATGTTTGTAAAACGCTTTAACCGATAAAAACGTGGTCGTATCAACTAAAACATTTTCTCGTTAAAGATCAAGAACGCATTAATGGGTTGAAAGGACTTTTAACAGATTGTAACGGCTATTTCAACAGCATTAAAACAAACTTTCAACAGATTAATTAATGCAGCAGATTTGAAAATACTCTTTTATAAACAGCATTTGCTTGAAACTTTGAGAAATATATCACATATCAGCTTTTACACAATTCAAGCAATCAATACAAGCAACTATTAGCATTTTTCAAGAAAGATACACAACTGTTTTTGTGAACTTCTTTTGAAATCTTTCTTGAGGCACTTTGCATTTCTTTGAAGAAGAAACTGATCGTGGATTGGTGTAATCCGGTTTGAGCTTTCTTTGTTTCTTCTTTTCAATTTCTATTCATTCATTTGTACTGTTTTGTACCTGGAATTTGGGTACAAGTTTTCTGCAGACTGTTGTAGAAAGTTGCCAAGAACTGGAATTTGGTTCTTGGTGGAAAGGTTAAAGCAAGAGCTGGAATTTGGTTCTTGTGTGTGGTGCCTGGAATTTGGGCACCGGTTTCTCTCGCTGGCCGGAATTTGGTTGCAGAGGTTTCCAAGAGCCGGAATTTGGTTCTTGGTGGAGAGTTAGAATAGGTGTAAGAGGGAGAGTCTCGTAAAACATCTATTCTAGTGGAACCCACTGAATTTGGCCGGAGTCCGGACGTAGCCCCGGTATTGGGTGAACCAAGATAAAATTACCGGTGAAATCTTTCCTAACCTTTCTCTCTTTAATTTCTGCTGCTGCACTTAAACTGTTTGATTGCTTTGTGATTTGTGAATTGATAAGTAATCTTAATTTTCGAATTAGATAATCTGTGTATTGCGAAAAACTTTCAAAAATCAATTCACCCCCCCTCTTGATTTAAAACTACTTTTCTAACAGCTGTATCAACCCCTTTCTCATGCTACTTTCCATCTGGGTGTCGATGTTTACCTTTTTCTCCTCATCCTCTTTTCCTAGATTGACAGTTTCTATTTCCTCCTGATGCGGTTGTATGATGCGTGTTTCCTTTTCCAGCATCCTTTGCATGTCCGGAGAAATGGTCTCCTGCTCACTATCGGACTCAATCCATTCATCTTCCGTTTCCAGGGTCCACAGAGATTCATCAATCATAGACATGACGCGTTTTAGGTTCTGTTTTAGTCATAGATTTTATTATTTATTTTATTTTTGAAAGAATAATAAATAGAAGAGGGAAAAGAATGAATATGACAAAATGCCTCGTATATTAATGAAGATGAGATGTATGTACAAGCCCTTTTAATCAAAATTCCTGCGGCCACGGGCGGGGACCACAGGAGATATAGAGAAAAGCTAAAAAAGAAACAACCCTAGGGCTGATCCTCCCAGTCCTCCCTCTCTGCTACTCTGGCTTCGACAGAGGTTTGTCGTCTGTGCTGGAGGCAGAGGCGTCGAAAGTAATCCACCCGGCGTCGATTAATTCTTGAACCCGATACTTAAGGGTCAAGCAATTCTCTATAGAGTGCCCGGGTGAGCCCGAATGGTAAGCGCATATTTCGTTTGGCTTATACCATTCGGGGTAGGGAGGCTCCGATTGTTTCTTGGGAGGGATGCAGGTCAGGAGCTTAGCCTCCAGCAGCTGAGGTAGCAGCAGTCCGTAGGAAGTGGAGATTGGAGTGAACTTCCTCTCTTTCTTGCGGGGCTGCCTGGGTGTTTGCGGGGTAGAAGAAGGAGTGGCAAAATTGATTGCATGCACAAATTCGTCCTTCTTCTTGCCAGCAGGCTTCCTGAATGAGACGCCAGCTTGGGAAGACTGTGCTATCTTCCCGCTCCTCAATCCCTGCTCTACTCTTTCCCCCACAGTGACTATGTCTGAAAAGAGATTGGAGGTACTGGCTATCGCGTTATCGTAGTACGCTCCTGTCAGTGAGTCGATGAACATAGCCACTGTCTCCTTGTCCGTCAAAGGAGGCTCTATCTGGGCCGCCATTTCCCTCCACCTTTGGGCATACGCTTTAAAGGGCTCGTCGTTCCTCTTGCTCGATGCTCTAAGATCCGACCCGTCGGGTGTCGATCGATGTTATAACGGTAACGACGAAGAAAAGCGTCTCGCCAGCCGCTTCCAGCTTCGGACCTCGCCCTCTCTCCAATTGCATGTACCAATTGAGAGCCGTGTCCGCCAAACTCTCCCGGAAGCAATGGATCGGAGTTTCTCGTTATCAGCATGGGCGGCCATCTTACGACAATACATCGTAAGGTGGTTCTTATGGCAGGTCATCCCGGCGTACTTGGGGAAGTCCGTGATTTTGAATTTGGGAGGGAAGCGTATGTCCTTTACGAGGCACATGTCAGCCACCTCCTTGACGTCGAAGTTATGTCCTTCGACCGCCTTTAGCCTCTCCTCCAGGGCGGAGAGTTGTTGTTTGGATACTTCTGGGGTAAGGATGCGTGTAGTCTTAGCATCCTTCCCGCCGAAGAAGTATTCCTCCTCCTCTTCCTCATGAGGAGGGACATTTTCAGCTTGGCCCTCGCCGTCCTTGCTCTGGCCTTGGCGTATGACCTCCATCAGTTGGGCTACCTGTTCTCGGAGGGTATCGACTTCCGCAGAAAGTTTCCGGTTCTGCTCCTCTAATTTTTCCATCGCCTTTACTTTTTGTGCACGAGTACGAGCGGGGAGAGGACCAGCCACTTTCTAGAATGCCCGAAAAAGTTTTATTAATGCATGTTGAGTTCTTAGACTAACATGAATATGCTCATGCATGAGAGATTCTGTTTAAATGATGTTGAATGTGCTTTCATTTCTCTCTTGGTTTTTCTTTACTCATGTAATATGATGTAATATGAATGGTGTTGACTTTGTCAAAATTATAAATGTTTTTATTTTATTTGTTTTTGGATTTTCATTTGATGTTTATTTTATAGCCTTTTATCTCTTCTGTTGGAACTGCGTGGCTACTTAGCTTACAAAGAACCTGAAACCAGGCTAGCTAAAAGGCAGACTATCCGAGATAAAATATGGCTTTATGTGAAAGAATATTTAGCGTCCCTTATCTCTTCTGTCGGAACTGCGTGGCTACTTAGATTACAAAGAACCTGAAATCAGGCTAGCTAAAAGGCAGACTGTCCGAGATAAGGGTGTTTATTTGTGAAAAATATTTTTGTGATTTTGTTCTATTGTTTGTTTATGCTATGCAACATACAAATGCAACAAACATATGCACACACAATTTGATCATCCCCGAACAGGCGAGACTTCGTTTTTATCACGAGGTAGGGTTTTCCTGCAGAAAGGTGCATTGGTTAGGGTAGGTTCTAACTGTTCTCACCAGGCTAAGGCCCCCAAGGTGCCCCCATTATAGGGTCCCCACTCTCCAGCCGTCCAACCATGCTCAGCACTAAGGCCAGAGTCGGTCTTGTTGCCAAAAGAGGAAGGTTATCACCTTGAGTGGTGGTTTCCGATCACACTGGTGGGCACAAGGCCCTAACTGCAGCGAACCGTACCTGCCACCCACTCCCTATGGTTATCTCACTTGCCCCCGGGTATAGAGGGAACTGTAGTGTGCAAGGGTTTTGTGTGCAATTTATATTTCAATCAATTGCGTAAGTATAAACAAACAACAGTTATTTGAAAGCCAAACAATAAAGCATGTTATAATACAAGGTAGGGTAAAAGCGCTATTTTCTTGGTTTAATTATTCTTAAGCCAGCCCATCACTAAATGGGATCAACTCTCTAGGCTTCCCCAGTGGAGTCGCCATTTGTCGCCGCCTCCCCGAAAGGGGGCGTGGTCGGAGCGACGCGATGGTTTTTTCGACCCTCTTTGATTTTCGTGTTTTTTATTGGTGGTTACAACGCCTTTAGGTTGTCCGATAACCGGGCTAACCTAGGGGCGAGGTTTTCGAAAGTATCCTTGGGTTGTCCGATAACCGAGCTAACCCAGGGACTTATTTAATTTTGGGTTCTATGGAGTCGCCACCGATATTTTTACCATAAACATCGGAAAAGGGGTTTTAAAAAGGCGTTGGTTTTCAAAAACCAACTTGGTCATTAGAACCAGAGTTGGGTAAGGGAGTTAGTTACGTGTAAAGGAAGTGTTAGTTCCTTTACGACGCCCCTTTCGGGTTCCCTATGATAAGCCGGCTACTTTGTGTAAATAATTAAACTGGAAAATTGCGCTTTTACCCTTTTATTATGCGGTATTTAAATTTATGACTACATGGCCCTAGCTTCTATTGCGTAATTTAAATGGCAGTAAAAAAAATAGAGAGGGAGAATATGCACCTCCAAAGCAAGCTTTTATATTTCTTTAAAGAGAGGGTGCGTTTTGGCAACCCTTCACTCTACAACTCTCAGAAACTCCGGAAATGCCTCGGAGGGATTCTAAAGAAGATTTAGAACGCTCAGTTTATGCCTAGAGACACTCAGAAACTTCGGAAATGCCTCGGAGGGATTCTTAGAGAGAGAAAGTCTAGAGAGAAGGGAGAGCTTCTTGGATTCTGTGTGTGGAAAAGGGAGAAATGACGCCCCTATTTATAGTTTTTCGCGCCTGACAGGTCGAGACCGCCATCTCCTCTGACAGGGTCGAGACCGCCGTCTGGAAAATCCAGACCGCCGTCTCGACTAGGCAGAGGGTCGAGACCGCCGTCTGGGAAACCCAGACCGCCGTCTCGACTTTTGCAGGTAACGAGACCGCCGTCTGGACAATCGAGACGGTGGTCTCGTCCTGGCGCTGAGACGAGACGGCGGTCTGGTCCTTCTAGACGGCGGTCTCGTCCCTTCAGGGCGAAAAACTTTATTTTTTGGGCCAAAAAACCTTCCTATCTTGGTACGGGGGCCTAATAGTCTCTTATAGTGGCTTGTTAGGCTTCGGCCGTCTTCAAATAGGAAGCTTTCTGGCTTTATTTGGAGGCCGGGCAAGATTGGGGGTCTACAAACCGCGAGAAAAAAGGCAGGATCAAAACAACTACCTTAACCAAACAAAATTTCGACTATCAAGCAAAAGTCGAACAAAACAAAGAAAACCCGACCAACCAGCAAGAGTTGGATAAACACCACAAAAGTTAAAAGCAAAAATCCCCAGCAACCAATGGAGCTGGATGAACAACAAACCAGATTTCCGGCAACTCGGATGCCCATTCCAGAAAGGTCCAAACCACAAACACAAAAAAAATCACTCTCCAGGAAGACGGCGCATGATCAGAATCAGTAAGCCGCCACCATCGCCAAAGGATCAGCTACCGCAAGAAGGGGCATCCAGAGGCACATAACCAGATGAGGGTTCGTTCTCATCAGCCGAAGGGGTCAGCTACCACGTCAAAGGAGCATCCCAAGGTTTCACATCGGCGCATGATCAGAATCAGTAAGCCGCCACCATTGCCAAAGGATCAGCTACCGCAAGATGGAGCATCCGGAGGCTTAACCACCAGATGGGGGTGCGTACACATCAGGCCTTACAGAAGAGGGCTTACCAGACGGGGGTTCATACTCGTCAAACACCAGATGGGGGTGTGTACTCATCGGGCCTTACGAAGGGGGCTTACCGGCGGGGTTCATACTCGTCAAACCGGATGAGGGTTCGTTCTCATCAGCCGAAGGGGTCGACCTACCGCATCAAAGGAGCATCCCGGAGGCGCACAACACATCTCCCCGTAAGGTCATCCGCCGCAAAAACGGAGTATTCGAAGGGAAACCGGGCAAGAGGGTCAACTCCTTTACCCTCCAGTCAATCACCTCAAGACAAAAGGCTAGCAGTCGACCGGTCGGGAAAAGGGGGCAGCTGTAGACCCCAAATCTTGCCCGGCCTCAGAATAAAGTCAGAAAGCATCCTATTTGAAGACGACCGAAGCTTAACAAGTCATTAGGAGAGACTATTAGGCTCCCGTACCAAGATAGGAAGGTTTTGTGGCCCGAAAATAAAGTTTCTCGCCCTGAAGGGACGAGACCGCCGTCTGGAAGGACCAGACCGCCGTCTCGTCTCAACGCCAGGACGAGACCGCCGTCTCGATTGTCCAGACGGCAGTCTCGTCACCTACAAAAGTTGAGACGGCGGTCTGGGTTTCCCAGACGGCGGTCTCGATTCCTGCAAAAGTCGAGATGGCGGTCTGGGTTTCCCAGACGGCGGTCTCGATTCCTGCCCAGTCGAGATGGCGGTCTGGATTATCCAGACGGCGGTCTCGACCCTCTGCTATGAACGAGACGGCGGTCTGGACTTTCCAGACGGCGGTCTCGACCCTGTCAGAGGAGACGGCGGTCTCGACCTGTCAGGCGCGAAAAACTATAAATAGGGGCCCTCCCCCCCTCATTTCCACACAGAATCAACATAGCTCTCCCTTCTCTCTAGACTTTCTCTCTCTAAGAATCCCTCCGAGGCATTTCTGGAGTTTCTGAGTGTCTCTAGGCATAAACTGAGCGTTCTAAATCTTCTTTAGAATCCCTCCGAGGCATTTCCGGAGTTTCGAGAGTTGTAGAGTGAAGGGTTGCCAAAACGCACCCTCTCTTTGAAAATATAAAAGCTTGCTTTGGAGGTGCATATTCTCCCTCTCTATTTTTATTACTGCCATTTAAATTACGCAATAGAAGCTAGGGCCATGTAGTCATAAACTTAAATTCCGCATAATAAAAGGGTAAAAGCGCATTTTTCCAGTTTAATTTTTATTCAAAGTAGCCTGCCTATCATAGGGAACCCGAAAGGGGCGTCGTAAAGGAACTAACACTTCCTTTACACGTAACTAACTCCCTTACCCAACTCTGGTTCTAATGACCAAAGTTGGTTTTCGAAAACCAACGCCTTTTTAAAACCCCTTTTCCGATGTTTATGGTAAAAATATCGGTGGCGACTCCATAGAACCCAAATTAAATAAGTCCCTGGGTTAGCCCGGTTATCGGACAACCCAGGGATACTTTCGAAAACCTCGCCCCTAGGTTAGCCCGGTTATCGGACAACCTAAAGGCGTTGTAACCACCAATAAAAAATGCGAAAATCAAAGAGGGTCAAAAAAACCATCGCGTCGCTCCGACCGCCTCCTTTTTTACGGCGGCGACAACAATGATTTTGGTATATTGAGGCTTACGCTTTATGGAGTATCATACCCACTTCAGTGTAATGGTTTCTTCCCCGTCATAGATTTGACAAGTGTATCAAAGGTCACCATATACCTTAGCACACTTATCCCTTCCTTGTGGAAGGTTACAAACGTGATCGGGGCCTCTTTTGCCTTTGTCTTAAGGATATCTAATGTCCCCTAGAATGGATGTGTTTATGCATGCACTTGTCGCCGCCGTCCCTTTCGACGTCCGGGGGGACGTCTCGAACGTTTATGCGAGCGGTCGCGAAAAGATGGTTTAGACTCGCGTATTTGTTTTAAAATATGTTCATTGCTTCAACATTGAAAAAGCAAGGTTTTCGAAAGGGGTTCTTATGGAGTCGCCACCAATATTTTGACCATAAACATTGGAAAAGGAGGAAAAGGCGTTGTTTTTAATAAAAAACCAGTCTTGGCCATTATAACCAGAGTTAGGTAAGGGAGTTAGTTACGTGTGGGGAAGGTGTTAGCACCCCACAACGCCCCTTTCGGGTTCCCTATGACAGATTAATTCATTTAAGTAAAGACTACGAGAAATTACGCGATTACCCTATTTTATTACATAATATTAAATGGCTATCTACATGATTTTATTCTATATTGCATGCATAAAATGATTAATAAAGCTAAATAAAGCAATAAAAGAGACAAAATAGCTATCTACATGATTTTATTCTACATGGCATAAATAAAGCTAAATAAAACAATAAGTAAAGCAATAAAAGAGAAGAGAATTGAAAAGAACCTCCGTAGCAAGCTTGATATTGAGTATCTCGAACCGTGAGGATGCGTTTTGGCAACCCCTCTCTCTACACAGTACTCTCCTCACCAATACAGGATCGACTCTACTAAAAATTTAAAGAAGAATCGAATGCCTGAATATAATTCCTTAACCGATTGTTACCTATTTAAGGCAATCTGGAAAGATCATTCAAGAGAGGGAGAGAAATAGACAAGTGCTCCGAGTTTTAGAAAGTGTTTCGTAGCTCTTCGGGATGTCCGGGGTGTGAAAAAGTGACAAATGAGCCTCCTATTTATAGTTTTCGAAGCCGGCGCACTTCGGACCACCGTCCGGACCGGACGGCCGTCCGGACCGGGACGGCCGTCCCAAATGGCAAAATTACACAGCCGGGACCCCCGGGGACCCGGACGGCCGTCCCACTTTTCTCGGGCTTGGGACGGCCGTCCCAACCTCGGACGCGCGTCCCAACCGGCCGGAGCAAGTTGGGACGGCCGTCCCACCTTGGGACGGCCGTCTCGACCGTTTCGCCGGTTCGCGTTTCGGGACTCCGGAAGCTTTCCTTGCCTCGTTTTGGACGTCGCTGATGCCGATATGCGTCTCGTTGAAGCTTTATCTTCATGTAGGAAGTCTCCTTGGCTCTTATTTGTAATGCTAGACGAGCTTTATCTTGTTACGGGTGATCTCTTTTATCTTTATTTGAGAGACCGGCAAAATTAGGGGTCTACAGTTGCCCCTCTTCTCTCGCCTAGCTAATTTATTGGCCTAATATGCCGATAAAATTAGCCGGTAGGAGAAGGAGTTAACCCTTTTTGCCCGGTTATCCTTCGGATGCCGCTTTGCCGACGTTGTCGATCCTCCGGATGATGAATAGTTTTGATAGGTACCAACCCCTATCCGGTTTGATGAGAATGAACCCTCGTCTGGTAAGCTCCTTTTTGTAAGGCTTGATGAGTATACACCCCCATCCGGTGTTTGATGAGTACGAACCCCCATCTAGTTTTTGAGTTTCACTATATAATGTTCTCGGTGAGTACTTACCCTCACCTCGGTAGGAGTCTCGCATTTTGACTAACTCGATGAGTACTTACCCCCATCCGGTATGAACCCCGTTCTGCAAGGTTTTTGATAAGCCTCGTTCTACAAGGCTTAGGTGAGTACGTACCCCCACCCGGTATGAAGTTTTTGGTAAGCCCCGTTCTGCAAGGCTTAGGTGAGTACGTACCCTCACCCGGTATGAAGTTTTTGGTAAGCCCCGTTTTGCAAGGCTTAGGTGAGTACGTACCCTCACCCGGTATGAAGTTTTTGGTAAGCCCCGTTTTGCAAGGCTTAGGTGAGTACGTACCCTCACCCGTATGAAGTTTTTGGTAAGCCCCGTTCGCAAGGCTTAGGTGAGTACGTACCCCCACCCGGTATGAAGTTTTTTGGTAAGCCCCGTTCGCAAGGCTTAGGTGAGTACGGACCCTCACCTGGTATGAAGTTTTTGGTAAGCCCCGTTCGCAAGGATTAGGTGAGTACGTACCCCCACCCGGTATGAAGTTTTTGGTAAGCCCCGTTCTGCAAGGCTTAGGTGAGTACGTACCCCCACCCGGTATGAAGTTTTTGGTAAGCCCCGTTTTGCAAGGCTTAGGTGAGTACGTACCCTCACCCGGTATGAAGTTTTTGGTAAGCCCCGTTTTGCAAGGCTTAGGTGAGTACGTACCCTCACCCGGTATGAAGTTTTTGGTAAGCCCCGTTTTGCAAGGCTTAGGTGAGTACGTACCCCCACCCGGTATGAAGTTTTTGGTAAGCCCCGTTCGCAAGGCTTAGGTGAGTACGTACCCCCACCCGGTATGAAGTTTTTGGTAAGCCCCGTTTTGCAAGGCTTAGGTGAGTACATACCCCCACCCGGTATGAAGTTTTTGGTAAGCCCCGTTTTGCAAGGCTTAGGTGAGTACCTACCCCCACCCGGTATGAAGTTTTTGGTAAGCCCCGTTTTGCAAGGCTTAGGTGAGTACGTACCCTCACCCGGTATGAAGTTTTTGGTAAGCCCCGTTTTGCAAGGCTTAGGTGAGTACGTACCCCCACCCGGTATGAAGTTTTTGGTAAGCCCCGTTTTGCAAGGCTTAGGTGAGTACGTACCCCACCCGTATGAAGTTTTTTTGTGTGTAAGCCCCGTTTTGCAAGGCTTAGGTGAGTATGTACCCCCACCCGGTATGAAGTTTTTGGTAAGCCCCGTTCGTAAGGCTTAGGTGAGTACGTACCCCCACCCGTGTGAAGTTTTTGGTAAGCCCCGTTTTGCAAGGCTTAGGTGAGTACGTACCCCCACCCGGTATGAAGTTTTTTTTTGTGTAAGCCCCGTTTTGCAAGGCTTAGGTGAGTATGTACCCTCACCCGGTATGAAGTTTTTGGTAAGCCCCGTTCTGCAAGGCTTAGGTGAGTACGTACCCCCACCCGGTATGAAGTTTTTGGTAAGCCCCGTTTTGCAAGGCTTAGGTGAGTACGTACCCCCACCCGGTATGAAGTTTTTGGTAAGCCCCGTTTTGCAAGGCTTAGGTGAGTACGTACCCCCACCCGGTATGAAGTTTTTGGTAAGCCCCGTTTTGCAAGGCTTAGGTGAGTACGTACCCCCACCCGGTATGAAGTTTTTGGTAAGCCCCGTTTCGCAAGGCTTAGGTGAGTACGTACCCCCACCCGGCTTCGGCGACTTATTGTCTCCGATCATGCGCCTATTCCATGAGGAATGATTGATTTTCTTTCTTTTTGACTTTTCTATTTTAGTTATCCGGCTTTACCGGGGATTCTTCGTTGGTTGCCTTTTGGGCAGGAATTTATTGGGGACTTTGATTGTGCCTCTTGATTAGGCAATTGCTTCAGCGATGGTGAAGACTTTTATGCTTTTGGGCTTGCATTACCTCTCGCATAGGTTGATTTCCCATTTCTCCGGGATATTAGCTCTTTGCTTATTTTGAGCAAACAAGAGTTCCGTTGTAAGCTCACCTAGTGAAATTTTTCTTTTGAGAATTTGATTGCTCCGACCGGGATCTCTTTTGAATTGCCCCTTAGAGGGAAAATGGAGTTTTTGACTCCTTATTGCTTGAACCGGCTTTTGTCTATGCTTTTATTTCTGCCGGGAATGGGTTCGTATGTGTGCCTTTTATGCACGTTAGATGGAATGATCCCCGAGGAATTTTATTGGTCTCCTAGGGATGGAAATTTCTTATTTTCTTTTATAGATTTTTCTTGATGTGCTCTTCCCGGGGATTTTCTTTTGGCTTTTTCATGCAAGTGGCCTTTGTTAGAGGATGAAAGGCTTTTCTCTTCTTTCTTTTTGTTGCCCCCAGTGATTTGGGTGATTTGATTCTGTGCTTTCTTTCGATGGACTCTTGTGTAGTCCTTATTCTTCTTTGGGGAATGAAATGGAGACTCTTGCGTGAGTGTGCTTGGTGATTCATGTGGTGATGAAGCCGAGTCGCGAAGTAATCTTTTTGTCTTGCCTCCGGAGTAGGCAAGGATCCGCTTGGGGATGATCAAGCTTTTCCGTTGGCCATTTTTCGTTTTGATGGCTTCCTTCTTTTATTGGTGCTATTTTTTCCAAGCTTCTTTATTCTCGCTCGAGATAGTTTTGATTTCGCCTTTTTCTTTCGCGATCAACGCGAGTTATTTGAAATCCGGCTTTTTGCTATATTACGTGTGCCTTTTTATTTTACACGTAGGCTTTTCAAGATGCAAATGGAAATAACAACTTTTATATATATATTTTTTGGATAATACATTCAAACATTTTTGAACTACTAGAAAGCATCATAAAACCTCCTAATCGTCCGCCTCGGACCGGAGTGAGCTGGATGGTGCCGGCGAAGGGAAGCTAGCGAGCAAGCGGCGTTGGAACCTCGCCTGGGTCTCGGACCAGATTTTCTATTTGGCGGTCCGTCCTATCTTGCCTCATGGTCACCGACCAAACCGTTGTCGCATGAACTGGAATTGCCCTTCCATGTAGGCATGCTCATCATCCAGGCGCCCGTATAAGCCGGCGTAGTCGTGGTCGTAAGACCGCTGCCGGGATTCCGAAGTGGTGGGGATATCCCGTGGTGTGTCGAAATCCCGCATGTCCATCGAGATAGAGAGGATTGGGTTTAAGATAAACCCCGTACCTTGCCCGCGAGGATGTTCATATGGGCCAGCACTCCGCCATTGATCGGCTCCGGTCGAAGACTAGCCGGGATGTCTTCTCCGTCGCTACATCCCCAATACTCGCCTAGAGGGGTGAGAAAGGGAGCTATTATGATCGCTCCCGCTGGACCGCGAGTGCCGCAATCCTTGACGGCTTTGAGAAAGGCATACCCCGGGTTGCACCTATGCCCCCGGTGCATACAAGAAACAATGAAAAGGTCGGCCGCAGTTACCTTTCCTTGGCTCTCCTTCCAGTCGTGTATGGTCCCGGCCAGCAATTTATGACATACGCGGAGTGGGGAGAAAAAGCTGCACCCTTCGATTTGATGGCGTAATGACAGCCCCGTGATCTCCTTCCACATGGTAGCAGTGGTGAGAGCAGCGGGCTTCTCCAAATATGCGGACCGGCACTCGGAGTTCTTGTATCTCGTCGCGCGTGAAACCCATAATGACATTAAAGTCATCCAGAGCGAGTGGTCCCAGTAGGCTCCATCCATCCAAGAGGAGACAGCTTGAGTTGGTGGCACCCCGAGAATTGAAGATGGCATTTCCACCATGTTGACGAAGCAAGAAATTCCATCGTGGCAAGTGCGATGGATCCGAGTAGGTAGCTCGCGGAGCGTAAAGTCCCATCCTATGTTGTGGATGTATCTTCTGACATCTTGATCCCAGCCAAATGTAGCTAGGATTTCGAAGTCCAATTGCAGTGTGGGGTACCAGGAGAATTGCTGGATATTTACTAGACGTAGTTGGTGCGATTCCGCTAGTTGAGTACCGATCGTAGTAGTTCCTCTAGCAGTGGTTTCTAGAGCGTTTTCTCCCGGATGAAGATTCTCCGTGCTCCATACTTGCTTAAGAATGCTAGAAATGTGTAGAAAGGGAGAAGAAGCAAGATAGAAAGCTGGGAATGGGGTGCGAAGCTCAAATCCGCGCCCGGCACTTATAGAGCGCGCCGAGGACCATCTGGGACGGCCGTCTCGATCGAAAAAAATACACAGGGGCCATCAGCGGGGAAGTGGGACGGCCGTCCCACCTGGGACGCGCGTCCCAATTGAATTTGGGGACTTGGGACGGCCGTCCCGACTTTGGGACGGCCGTCTCGAGCTGCTGGAGGGGATTTTCGATTTTTTTGAGTTAATTTTCATGTTTTTTTGATAAGTTTGAAGATAGGATTCCCTTCATTTATGTTTTAATGCATGTAATGCTTCATGATATGCATCCTATGATCTATTTTAGTTAATATTTCGAAAGTTTTAACTGATATGCTTTGACTGCGGACGCATTCTTGGTGTTGTTCCTTTTTGTCATCATGTTTCTTCTGATTAACAAGCTTGGCTGTACATAATTTGTCGTCGTGGATTTTTTCTTGCTTTTGCCGAAGAGCAATCCGTTGTTCACAGTGGTAACTCGCCATATCAATGCCCCCTTCCTTTCCTTAGGAATTTCAACCTTCCTATTGATCACTATATTTCCACATTCTCCTTATTACTTGAATGCTTTATGATGAAATGGTCAAGAGAAAAGAAAGAAAAGGATTCACAACAAGGGCTTGTGTTTTAGAGGGATATTTTTTATAATAGAGGTCTCCGTAAGAATGGTCGGCCAAGGTTGGTCGGTGTTTAGGCTAGTTTAGATAAACGTTTCATTCTTATGATGTGGCGTCATTGTTTACCGGTTTATGGCGCCTTTTGCGATTGATTAACTTCCCTAGGCCGCCCTTTCGTGTTTTCGAGCCTGGGATGTCGTGCTTATGTCCTAACTTTTGTCTAGGTTTTCCCTTTTTATATTTATTTTTAAGGAATACCTAGCGGACTTTTGATAACCCTAACTTTTGCCCAGGCTACCCTTTATTATTGTTCGGGTCTCCCGCCGGGTTTACCCTAATTTTTGCGCAGCCCCTTTGTGGGTTTCCTCGCGGTATTTTGCCCTTTTATTTTCTTGTCTTGGTCTTTGACCTTGACGGGCTTTCTTTTTATATGCGTATATATTATTATATTTTTGCACAACATTGTCGAAACTTGACTTTGTGAATATAGATTTCATTTGTGTTTTTAGTTAATCAATCAATTTTACTTTACTTTGCGGCGCTTTAATTATTCGGACGCATTTGGAACAAAACATCTATCTAAATCTTGTTTATTGAAGATGGGGTATAGACATATTTAGCAAGAAGAGAAACAGTATAGTAAGAATAGCATTCTTTTTGTAATTTTGGATAAATGTGTGCCCTAGAGATGCTCTGGGGACTGGCATACCCCGAGGAGTGATCTCTAATAGTCATTAGGTTTACATCCCTTAGAATCGAAAGAAGGACACCTAACGACTAACGCTACCCTTTGCGCTAATATCCCTCCTTTTCGAAAAATCGTCTTCGAGGGATAAGACTTCTCTCGCTTTCGTATGGTTTGATCTTTCGTAGGGTCATACCCTAACCCATACTTTAGCGGATTATCTTTGAAATCTGGTGGCTCTCTTATTCCTTGAGCGTTCTTTCCAAGCCCCCGTCCCGGGCGATATCCATATCTTTTCATCATATGGGCCACCTTCATGTTACTAGGGAGTCTTTCGATATAGGCAATTTCGAGTGCTTGAAAAGATGTTTCAAGAGCCTCTTCAGCCGCATCCACATATGGTCGGATAGACGGTTTACTAATTAGAAAGTCTTCTTCAGCTTTGAACCGTGACTAGTTTATCATTTGTCGCAAATTTGACTTTCTCGGTGGAGCGTTGAAGGTATTGCCTTAGCGCTATGAATCCAAGGTCTACCAAGGAGACAATCAGTATGCCGGTGTGATATCCATCACGTGGAAGTCTATGTTGAAGATAGTAGGGCCGATTTGGATTGGTAGACCGATCTCTCCTACTACTTCTCGTTTTGATCCATCAAAGGCTCGAACAATTGTATTACTTGGACGCATGTGTGTTCCTTGCACCGTTATCTTGTCGAGTGTACTTTTAGGCATAACATTTAAGGATGATCCATTATCCACAAGAACTTTGGAAATGAGATATTCCTTGCATTTGACAGAGATATGCAAAGGTTTATTATGATTTGACCCTTCCAAAGGGAATTCTTCGTTAGTGAAAGTAAGGTGATTATTGGTCGTGATATTGCCAATAATTCCTTCAAACTTGTCTTGGGATATTGCATGTGGAACGAATGATTCATTCAAAACCTTTAACAAGTAGCGTTTCGATGCGGTTCGAACTCATTATGAGTGATAACAAAGTTATCTTTGCTCGGAGTACGATTGAGTTGATCGATGATGGAGTACTCACTTTGTCTTATGTATTGGAGTAACTCATCTCGTCTCCTCCTTGGATTCTTTTTCCTCTTCGGCCTTATTTTTCACCTTTTCTTTAGAAGTTTTTTCTTGTAATTCCTTGGGGGAATATATTCTTCCACTTCGAGTCATGCCCCCAATACCGGCTATGTTGGAGATGTCTTGATTGACTCGGCAATTCTTCCGAATATCTCCAAGGTACAGCTTTATTTGATAAGTAAGGGAAAGGACGAGGCACGAATAAACGTATAGGTGTTATTTCCTTCTCCCTTGGAATGATTAATCGGTGCTTGTTTGTTATCATCTTCGGGTTTATCGACCGTCGTAGAGATTTTGATGACGAAAGGCTTCTTTTCCATTTTTCCGATTTGTGGAAAGCACATCAATTAATCCTTTCTTTTTATTATCTTTATTATTAAAATGAGGAGGGATATATGAATGTATGCAACTTATGAATGCAATAGACAATTTAAGGAGAGAAAAATAAATCCTTTTATTAGAAAGTGTAAATCCTTCTATACAATGCTTTGGAGCAAGTGCCGACAAAAACTGAAAAGCTTGAAGAGTCCTATAGGTAAATTAGGTTTTCTTCGTAATTCGTCTTCACCTATTCTCACATGGTTTCCGAGTATCTTGATTTGCTCATGTACCGCTTGACTCATATCTTCACTATATCGACGAGCCTCTCTCATCTTTTCTTCTATATGAACGATCAAAGCGTGTTGTTGGTCGACCTCTCTCTTATTTGGTCTCTTTCACGAAGTAAATGACCGTATCGAGCTAAACCATCCTTTTCTTTATCATGCAGCTCATTCAGTGCTTTTCTTGTATTTTTCAGCGGTTTCTCGCCACTTTTGTGCTTCGAACCGAGTTCCCGCTAGGTCATCCCGCATCAACTTGATCATTTTTGCCCGCTTCCGCAAGTGCCTTCTCAAAACGTGCTATTTCGTCATTCATGTCCTGGAAAAGACTATCTTGTTCAAGCCTCTGAACTTTCAGTGTTTGTTTAGCCTCTTCTTGGTAGTCAGCATAATCATTCTTGAGAAGCTCTATCTCATGGTCCTTCTTTTGCATTGCCTTTTTAGACCATCTATTATAATGGTTGATTCTTGCTCTTTTTCTTCAAAAGTCCTCGACTGAGTTTCCATGACTTCAACCCTTTTGTTTAAGGCATTGACCCGTAATTGTAGCTCTTCGCCGGCTAACGCTTTAGTGAATGCAGTAAGATGGTAGGGGTATCCCTCTATTTTTCCTCCATTCTTCATATTCAAGGGATGTAGATACTTGAGCCTTTCCGAGTTCTTTATCCCCCGTGTAGACTCGGTCTTTCCCATGCTTTCCGGACAGCAGATACTTCTTCAAAGTTATGGGAATAGTGGCATAGACTCAGCTCTCCGAGCTCTTCTTGGGTTGGCGCAGTTTGAGTTCTCATAAGTTGTCTCATAGCCATTTTAGGAGAGTAGGCTATACAGACCTCCGAGACCTAGAAGTGGTATACTCGAGTGGTCTCCGCATCGTATGAGAATATAACCGGGTCTGAACCAAGGGCAAACCCATGATACATGCTCTATGTTCCAGTTTTCTAACTCGATTTTCCACTCTAAGGCTTGACGATGTTGAAGAGGGATTTTTGAGAAACTTCTTAAAGGGTCGTGAAATACACCCATGTGGCTTGAGGCGTAAAAGTGAGTAACACCCCATATATATAGCAATGGAATACAACATCTCGAGTGTTTTTCCCTGTTTCGTCTGCAGAAATTCTACGTAAAGCGTGGTATCGCAAGGATCGCAGGTATAGGGCTCTTAGAGTATACATCCCGTGCGAAGAATGCGTCCATTGCAAGCATGATCCACGATGTTTACATGGAATGGGAATAATATGATTCCGAACATTGCTAGTGCTAGAGTTTTGTTGAATGTTGACCAGCTCTTTCTTTTCTGCTAAAGAGACTAAGTGGTCTTCTATTATAGCCATTTTCCAACCTCTCGATATTCCCTTTTCCCTCTAGGATAGATTGATGAGGAGGCAGCCGTATAATAGTAGCAACCTTACTCACGGCCGTATATTCTCCCGGGCGTACATAAACCCCAACCGATTGAGGCCATCTCACCATAAGTTCGTATTCTTCTAATGTCGGTACCAAGTCAAACTGCGAGAATTCGAGCGGTGTAAATCGGGATTCCGAAGTGGACCAATACTCTAACAAATATTGGATCAATGCTGATTTTCGGAGGTCAAGAATTCTTCCGTAAGACTTCTCAAAGTTAGCATAGACCTCCGGCGCATATATGTACACAAATGCCTTAACTTCTCTACACGCATAGAAGGATCTCCACTTTCTTTAACCGTCTATTACCGGATCCCTCCATTGTCTAGCGAGAAATGAAAATGCATGATATGAGGATGAATTTTTGTAAATGTGTGTATGCAAGTGTTTGTTTTTCTACGTATTATCATGTTTTGTTCCTAATATGATTCATGGTAGTACTTGGTTTTTCTTGAAAAGAAAACTTATCTATATGAATGTTTATGGATTTTGATGAAGAGAGTCATGTTTTCTTCCCTTTTTTATTTTTGATGAAGAAAAGGTGATATGAATTATGAGACTTTTACTAATTTTTATTTTATAACAAGGGTATTTTTATGATTTTTAGGTTTTTTCATTTTTTTTTGTTTGTTGTATGATTTCCCTATGCTAATGCATCAATACAAATGCAGCAAACGTATGCACACACAATTCATACATCCACGAGCAGAGCCACGCTATTACGAGGTAGGGTTTTCCCGCGAAACGTGCTTGGTTTGGGTGGTTCTAAACCTGTTCTCACCAGGCCAAAGGTCCCCAAGGTGCCCCCATTATAGGGACCTCTCAATCTCTCAATCCTCGGGTCATGCACGGAACTCCGTGGCGACACCTTTAGACCAAAAGAAGAGAGTTATCACCTTGAGTTGGTGGTTTTCCGACAACGGCAGTAGCCCCGTGTGCCAACTAACCGATCGTATCCGCCACCCACTCCCTACAAGTATTCACTCTTGCCCCCGGTATAGAGGGACCGTTGTGTGCAAGGGTTTTTGTGTGCAGTTTATATTTCAAACAATTTGCGAAATAATCATACAGCAGTTATTAAAGCCATACAAGTAAAAACATACGGAGGGTAAAGGCGTAATTTCAAATCATTACTTAGTTTGAATTTATCTCGTCACTAAATGGGATCAACTCTCTAGCTTCCCCAGTGGAGTCGCCATCCGTCGCCGTCGTCCCTTTCGACGTCCGGGGGACGTCTCGAACGTTTATGCGAGCGGTCGCGAAAAGATGGTTTAGACTCGCGTATTTGTTTTAAAATATGTTCATTGCTTCAACATTGAAAAAGCAAGGTTTTCGAAAGGGGTTCTTATGGAGTCGCCACCAATATTTTGACCATAAACATTGGAAAAGGAGGAAAAGGCGTTGTTTTTAATAAAAAACCAGTCTTGGCCATTATAACCGAGAGTTAGGTAAGGGAGTTAGTTACGTGTGGGGAAGGTGTTAGCACCCCACAACGCCCTTTCGGGTTCCCTATGACAGATTAATTCATTTAAGTAAAGACTACGAGAAATTACGCGATTACCCTATTTTATTACATAATATTAAATGGCTATCTACATGATTTTATTCTATATTGCATGCATAAAATGATTAATAAAGCTAAATAAAGCAATAAAAGAGACAAAATAGCTATCTACATGATTTTATTCTACATGGCATAAATAAAGCTAAATAAAACAATAAGTAAAGCAATAAAAGAGAAGAGAATTGAAAAGAACCTCCGTAGCAAGCTTGATATTGAGTATCTCGAACCGTGAGGATGCGTTTTGGCAACCCCTCTCTACACGAGACTCTCCTCACCAATACAGGATCGACTCTACTAAAAATTTAAAGAAGAATCGAATGCCGGAATATAATTCCTTAACCGATTGTTACCTATTTAAGGCAATCGGAAAGATCATTCAAGAGAGGGAGAGAAATAGACAAGTGCTCTGAGTTTTAGAAAGTGTTTCGAGCTCTTCGGGATGTCCAGGGTGTGAAAAAGTGACAAATGAGCCTCCTATTTATAGTTTTCGAAGCTGGCGCACTTCGGGACCACCGTCTGGACCGGGACGGCCGTCCGGACTGGGACGGCCGTCTGGACTCGGGACGGCCGTCCCAAATGGCAAAATTACACAGGTCGGGACCCCACGGGGACCCGGACGGCCGTCCCACTTTTCGGGGCTTGGGACGGCCGTCCCAACTTCGGACGCGCGTCCCAACCGGCCGGAGCAAGTTGGGACGGCCGTCCCACCTTTGGGACGGCCGTCTCGACCGTTCGGCCGGTTCGCGCGTTTCGGGACTCCGGGAAGCTTTCCTTGCCTGTTTTGGACGTCGCTTGATGCCGATATGCGTCTGTTGAAGCTTTATCTTCATGTAGGAAGTCTCCTTGGCTCTTATTTGTAATGCTAGACGAGCTTTATCTTGTTACGGGTGATCTCTTTTATCTTTATTTGAGAGACCGGGCAAAATTAGGGGTTTACAGCACTAGTACAAAAAGAACCTTTTATGACAGAAAATATTCAAAGTAAGATAAATTTTGACTGGGATGTCGGATTTGGACGTATAACATATCAAAACGAAGAGGAAAAAGTGAAGAACAGTGGGGAAATTCCCAAAGGGAATTTGTTCCAACAATTTTCCCCAAAAATTCTCCTAATGCATATAGTAAGACCCATTCTACACTAGTGATGAGGGATTTATTAAGATGATGCGTATGCATACTTTTCTTATGCATTTATTTTCTTTCATGGTTTTACCACTTATGAGATGATGTGGGTATGAATGATTGACTTTGTCAAAAATCTTTTTATTGTAAAAATTATTTTTATTGTTTTAGATTGTTCTTATTATTTTTAACCCTTTATCTCTTCTATCGGTCCACGTGACTACTTAACTTACAAAGAACCTAAAACCAAGCTAGTTAAAATGTAGATTGTCCAAGATAAAGTTGGTTTATTACAAAAGGATTTCGTTTTATAACCCCTTATCTCTTCTGTCGGTCCACGTAGCTACTTATCTTACAAAGAACCTGAAACCAGGCTAGCTAAAATGTAGACTGTCTGAGATAAAGTTGTTTATTGTAAAAGAATTTTGAGATTTTTGTTTTTATTTTGATGTTGTATGATTATACTATGCAACAAACAAATGCACAAATAATTCACTCATCCGCTAACCGTGTGACAACGTTTTTATCACGAGGTAGGGGTATCCTGCAGAAAAATGCATTGGCAAAGGTAGGTTCTAACTGTTCTCACCAAGGCTAGGCCCCCAAGGTAACCCCATTATAGGGTCCCCTCTATCTCCCAATCTTCGAACCATGCACAGATCTCTGTGTCAACGTTCTTATACCAAAAGAAAAGGGTTATCACCTTGAGTGGTGGTTTTCGACAACGACCTATTGGCGCTAAGGCCATTACCACGGCAGGCCGTACTTGTCACCCACTCCCTATTTGTATTCTCTCTTGCCCCTAGGTATAGAGGGACTGTTATGTGTAAGGGTTTGTGTACAGTTGTTTATTTCAAACAATTTCATAAAATAAACATACAGCAGTTATCAAAGCCAAACAGTAAAGCATGTTATAAAGGCAAAGAAGGGTAAAAGCATAATTTCAAGTTTTTATTTATTAGACTAGTCCATCACTAAATGGGATCAACTCTCTAGCTTCCCAAGTGGAGTCGCCATCTGTCGCTGCCGTCAAAAGGGGCGGTTAGAGCGACGCGATGGTTTTGAATGACTCGCATTTTTTGTAAAGATGGTCGACATTCTTTAGATGTCCGATAACCGAACTGGTCTTAAGGATGAAGTTTTCGAAAATGGTTCTATGGAGTCGCCATCAGTGTTTTAACCTTAAACACTAAAAAAGGTAAAAAGGCATTGGTTTTTTGGAAAACCAACTTTGGCCATTATAATCAGAGTCAGGTAAGGGAGTTAGTTACGTGTGGGGAAGGTGTTAACACCCCACAACAACCCTTTCGGGTTCCCTATGATGGACTAGTTTATAAAATAAAGACTAAAAAAAACTATGTTTTTACCCTTATTTATTTGTTTTATTTGCAAAAATTAAATGTCTACATGATCCTACTATCTAATGCATACAAGAAGAGTAGTAAATAAAAGCAGTAAAAGGGAGAGTAGATAAGAAACCTCTGAAGCAAGCTTTGTATTAATCTCTTAAAGATTGAGGATGCTTTTTAGATATCCCCTCACTCTACAATGCTGCTTACTCTTCTACCGACAGAAAAACTCTAGCTACAGAGTGTCTAAAAAAAGCACTCGAACTCTGGAAATGCTTTAGAGAGGTTTTAGAAGAGTATAAGAGGAAAAATTTGGATCAAAAGTTGTCTAAAACGAGGGGGAGGGGACCCCTATTTATAGGAATTCATGCTTGTCAGACTAAGACGACCATCTCGACCTTTGTCAGGCGAGACGACCGTCTCGCCAATCGTGACCGCCGTCTTGCCACTTGAGAGTCAAGACAGTCGTCTCGCCAAGTGGCGAGATGGCTGTCTCATCTTATAAGTGGCGAGACGACTGTCTGGCCAAGTGGGACAATTGTCTGGCCAAGTGGGACGGCTGTCTCAGGCTTCTGGGCAAAATTCTCTTATTTTCACTTATTTTTTGTGTACAGGAAGTCCTCCTATCCTAATTATGGAGCCTAGAGGCTTTGCCTATTTTCGAATGGAGTTCTTCTGGTTTTATTATGAAACCGGACAAGATTTAGGGTCTACAAGGTTTTTTGTGTTGAGGTCTATGCACTAGCTCCCAAGTTTCATTCTTTTCAATCATCTTTAGCTCTTCCTTCTTTGCTTCTATCCACTTATCATCCAACTCAGCCTGTTTAAAATCAACAAGTTCTAAGACAACTACATTACTCTTTTCATAAATTTTAGATAAAGATCTTGTACCTCTAACAGGGATGTCATCTATATCATCATCATCATCATCATCAAGAACTTCTAGAATTTCTGGCAACTTCTTCTTTACTGGCTCCTCCCAATTCCATTGCTTGTCTTCCATGAATTTGACATCTCTGCTTATAAGAATTCTTTCACTTTGTGGTTGAAAAATTCTATAAGCTTTGGACGTGTTATTGTATCCAATGAAAACTTCAGGTTCCGCTTTCTTATCAAGTTTGTCTCTCTTAACCTGTGGAACATATGAAAAACAAACACAACAAAAAAATCTTTTAGATTTTGTAAATCTGGTTTGTATCCAAACCATCCTTCAAATGGAGTTGTTTTGTTAAGAACTCTGGTTGGCAGCCTATTAAGCAAAAATACTCCAGTGCTTGCAGCCTCTACCCATAGCTTCTTCGGCAACTCCTTTTCATGCAACATACACCTTGTCATTTCCATAATACTTCTATTTTTTTTCTCTCATTTACACCATTCTGTTGTGGGGTGTATGGTACAGTAAGTTGGTGCTCTATGCCAGCTTCTTCACAAAATCTGTCAAAGGTATTATTTGCATATTCCTTTCCATTATCTAATCTTATTGTCAGTAATCTGCAACCACTTTGATTTTGCACAAATGCTTTATATTTCCAGAATATATTAGCAACCTCAGTCTTGAATTTAAAGAAATAAATCCAACAAAATCTTGAATAGTCATCAATAAATATAATATAGTATTTATTACCATTTAAAGATGATACTCTCAAAGGTCCTCCAACATCTGTATATACTAGCTACAGCTTATGTGTTGCTCTCCAAGCTGTTTGAGGAAATGGTCTTCTAATTTGCTTACCGTATTGACAAGCCACACAATCATCCATATTGTCTTCAAGCACTGTTACACCTTTAACCAAGTCATGCTTCTGCATGTATAGAAGTCCTGCAAGGTGGAAATGTCTAAGTCTTTTGTGGCATAATTCAATGTTGTTGTAGGTGCTTGAAAAAGCTATTTGCTCCTCCTCTATTAGATTTAGAGCATAGCTTTTGGCCTTCATTTTCACCTTAAACACATCTTTTCCTTTTGCATCCTTAATCAAGCACCACTTGTCTTCAAAATAACTTTGAAGCCTTTTTCAACTAGTTGCGCCACACTAAGCAAATTTTGGTCAATGTCAGGCACATATAAGACATCGGAGATATATTTCAAACCTGTTAAACTTTCGATAGTAACAGTTCCTTTTGACTGATATCAAATCACCATTTCCAATTTTTACTTTGGAAACAATGGTTTTATCAAGCTCTTTGAAAAGCGTTTGGTCGTTCGACATATAGTTTGTACAACCATTGTCTATTAACCATGAATCACTGGAACTATTACTTGTAGCAAAGCATGTTGCAACAAAGAGTTGCTCATCTTCTTGTTGCTCTGTGGACACATTTGCCTCCTCCAGTGACTTGCAAATCCGCTTTACATGCCCCAGCTTGCCACATTTTCGACACTTGATGTCAAGTCTCATCCAACATTTTTTTTAGAGCGGTTTGTTTTTTTACAATTTGGACAAGGTGGAAATATGTCACTTTGATGCTTTTTGAAGCTTTCTAGTTTCCTATTCTTCCATTTGGTGTTCTTCTTATCTTTGCCTCCTCCTGAGTTTTGTGCTTTTATATGAAAAACACCTTGTATTGTCTCCTCCTCATGTCTCATCGTTCTCCTCTGTGTCCTAGGTCTGTAAAGCATTTACCAATTCTCCAAGGGTGATTTTTGACAAGTCTTTTGACTCCTCTAATGCTGATATTTTGGATTCATACTTTTCAGGTACAGTAACAAGTATTTGTTGTACTATCCTTTCATCAGGAAAATCCTTACCGAGGAGACGTACTTGGTTTGCGATGCACAACAGTTTGTTAGCATAACTTTTGATGGTTTTCGTCTCCTTCATGCTCTGCATCTCAAATTCTCTGCTCATGTTGAGTGCCTTCATACCTTTTGGTTCGTTCACTACCCTGATACTCTGATTTGAGGTAGTCCCAAATTTCATTCGCAAATTTCAAATTCATAATTCTCGTAAGTATGATTTTGAAACTGAAGAGAAAAGACAAGCTTTGGCCTTGGCCTTTCTTGTCTTCTTCTCTTTGTGAATCTTTAGCTGCGCCACTATAGGATTTTCAAGCAGTGGACCAACTGCATAATCTTCTTCTATCAATTCCCAAAGATCTAGGGCTTCAAGATAGACAGTCATCCTTGCAGCCCATAGGTCGTACTCCTCACCATAAAAACCTAGTGGTGATATTATGTGTGTTATGTTTGTTTCCATTGTGATTTCTCTCACTCACAAATCCCTCAACATGAGAGCTCTGATACCAGTTTGTTGAAATTGTAAAAAAAGAAGATATGTTTTTCGGAGGATGAATAGTTGTTGTTTGTTTTACTCTTTAAATAGAGTTTAAAATAAAATAACTACAAAACAAATATCCCCTTGTTTCTAGGCATAACCCAACGGTTACTTTAACATATATTTTCTAAACTGATAAAAACAAAATCAACATTATCCTAAAGCATAGGTCCTAAGCAACCATAATTATTTTAAAGATTGACTAAACATCCACTTCTATAGTTATTGTGGCACACGTTCAACAAAACACTACACATGAAGCAGTGCACATAGGTACAACATAACATAGGAAGCAGTAGAAAATAGTTACAATAAAACATAGGGAGCAATGCAATGCAACATAGGTATAACATAATATAGGAAGTAGTAAAACACAACACAACAAGAAGTAAAGTTCAACATCAAAAGCAATATAGTACAACATCAAAAGCAATATAGTATAACACAGGAAGTATCACAACACAACATAGGAAGCAACAATGGAAGAAGCAGCTACAACACATCACAAATGTAGACCCCAAATCTTATCTGACCTCTCAATAAAGATCAGAAGACTTCCTCTCTGAAGATGGGTAAAGCTTCGGTGGGCATCTAACATCATCAACCGACTTCCGTCTGAAGAAAGGAGAGCTTTTCTGAAGCAATAAAATGCAAAATTTGAAGAAAACACTTGAGACGGTCATTGCAAAGTCGAGACAGTCGTCCCAAGTGGCTGAGACACGCATCCCAAGGGTCAGACGCGCATCTCAGCTGATTTTCTCACCTGAGATGGTCGTCCCAAGGGCTAGACGACCATCCCAAGCAGCTGAGATGGTCGTCCCACCTTTTTGAGGCTGAGACGGTCATCCCGGAGTCCTGCCAGCGAAAAACTATAAATAGGGGGCCCATTTGCAGCTTTTTCACAACAATTTCACCTCTATCTACTCTCTCATATACTTCTATTTCTCGAATGATTTTTCTGATTGCCTATAAGGTAACAATTGGTTAAGGAAATCTCTTTTGAGATATATGGTATTCGATAGTTTAAAATTCTTTTCTTGTATTCGGGAGAGGAGAGTCCTTGTAGTGCGAGAGGATAGCCAAAAAGCATCCTCAGAGTTGAAGATTTGTAATAAAAGCTTGCTTCGGAAGTTCTTTTCATTACTCTTCTCTTTATTGCTTTATTTGTTGCTTTCATGTGCAGTAGAAAATAGGATCATGTAGATAGCCACTTTTAATATTGTGTAATAAAATAGGATAATAGCGTAATTTCTCTTAATCTTTATTTTATGAATTAATCTGTCATAGAAAATCCGAAAGGGGCGTTGTGAGGGTGCTAATACCTTCCCCACACACGTAACTAACTCCCTTACCTAACTGTGGTTATAATGGGCACGTTTGGTTTTTCTTAAAATCAATGCCTTCTTTTTATCCTTTTCCATCATTTATGGTAAAAACATTGGTGGTGACTCCATAGAAGCCTTTTTACGAAAACCTTGCTTTTATTAGAGGTTAGTTCAGTTGTTGAGCACCTCGGAAGCAATGATCATATTTTTACAAAAAAGTGAGTCTAATTCATCATATCGCTACCGCTCGCATAAATGTTCGAGATGTCCCGAGATGTCGGAACAGACGGCAGCGACAGATGGTGACTCCACTAGGGAATCTAGAGAGTTGATCCCATTTAATGACGAATAAGTTCAAACAAAGTAAAGATTTGAAATTACGTCTTTACCCTTCCTTGTATTTATAACATGTTTTATTGTATGTCTTTGATAACTTTTGTATGATTACTTTATGCAATTGTTTGAAATACAAACTGTACACAAAAACCCTTGCACACAATAGTCCCTCTATACCTGGGGGCAAGAGTGATTACCTATAAGGAGTGGATGACATATATGACCGGCTTGTTGGCACATGGGGCTACATCCGTTGTTGGAAAACCACCAACTCAAGGTGATAATCAAAGTGATGAAGATCTTATTGAATCACTTTAGTAAAGATCTTGTTGATTTGATGAAGTAAAAAATGAAGTCAAAGGCTACTTTGTGACAGTCAAAGGTCACTAAGATAAAAGGGTAGTATGATTAGTGAGTCTGCATCACTACTTAGGTATAATCATTTTTATCTCTCTGCTGCATGAGGTATCTTCATTTAAAAGATTTTTCAAATGCCTCTAAAACGTGTTTAAACAGTTAAAAACAAAGTATTTTGTTAAAAGGTTTTTGAAGAAACTATTTTAACTAATAGTATATGAGCTTTATCAATTAAAATGTTCTTCACACTTTTGTAACAGGTTTTTAACTGATATGTTTTCGAAATAATCGATTGTTTTCATTAGAAGGATTTTTGAAAACCTTCTGCCAGTATTTTAACTGATATAGAATTGATATAATCAATTAAAATGACTTAGACTATTTTGAAAAGTGTTCTGGCAGAATTTTCATCGATACAAACTCGAAATAATCGATTGAAATAACTTGAAATGTTTTGAAAGTTGTTTTGTCAGTATTTTAATCGATACAAATGCGAAATAATCGATTAAAACAACTAAGATTTTTCCAGAATGTTTTAAATCGATTAAAACAAGCTTGCTATCAGTTAAAATAACTAAGAACGTTTTATGAAATCTTTTGGCAGAATTATAATCGATTAAAATGCGTTTCAATCGATTAAAATAACTAAGTGAACTTTTTCCAAAGGCTTTAATCGATTAAAACAGATTGTTATCGGTTAAAATCACTTAGAAAAGTTTATAAGAATGTTTTGCGAGTATTTTAATCGATTGAAAGACGAAACAATCGATTAAAACATCTTAGAAGATTTTTTACAAAGAGTTTTAATTGATATAAACGTTGTCGTATCAATTAAAACAAATCTGGAAAATAATCAAGAACATTTTAACAGATTAAAAGAAGTTTTAACATATTAAAACTAGACTTTTAACAGATTAAAAGATTATTTTAACAGATTAAATAAACCAGCAGTTTTGAAAATCTTCTATATAAACAGAATTGCTTGAACCTTTTGATAAACATCTTTTAGCAATCAATCAAGCAATCATAAGTGCTACTTTCAAGAGAGAATCGCGCTAGTTTTGTGAAGTTCATAGAAGTTCTTTCTTGAGGCAAAATTTGCATTCTTTTGGAGAAGAAACTCATACCGCAGAGCTGCATAAATCTGGTTTGAGCGTTCTAGTTTCTTCTATTTGTTTCTTTACTTTCTTTACTGTATTGTGGGTGCCTGGAATTGTGGGCACTGGTTTCTGTAGCTAGAATTTGGCTATAGGGTTGTTCTGTTGAACATTCAAGGACTTGATGTTGAACTTACATGGACATGAAGCTTGTTGATTTTGATGATGATTCAAGAACACAAGAACTTAGAGAATTGAAGACTTGTTTTATAGTGTAATAACTCTGTTTTGATTAGTTTGAGTCTGTAATATTAGAGTTTAAGATAGCCGGTACATAGTCTGCACTTTAGAAGCTTCAAAAACTCAAATTTATCTTTTTGCCTCGGCTTTAATCGATTAAATGGTCAAATAATCGATTATTACAGTGAGAAAAACCATTTTCTGTATCTTGTTAGAATCGTGCAGCAGAATGTTCGCATGGTCGGATAAAAACCAAGAGGGGGGGTGAATTGGTTTCTTAACAAAAATTAGGTTTTAAAAATTTTCCCCAAATTTTACCGATTAAAAAGTTGTGTAAACGTAAATAAGATAGAGATAAAGTCTTACACAGGAGATTTATACTAGTTCGGATCAAAAGACCCTACGTCCAGTTGCTAATCACTCCCCCCAGCTTGGCCTAGTGCAAAACGCGCAGTTGGGACGACCGTCCCAACCCAGACGGCCGTCTCAGATGTCCAGGCAACGAAATCTATAAATAGGAGCCTCATTTGTCATTCTCCACACCCCAGACAACTCCAAGACTTATCTTCTTCTCTCCCTCCTTAGAATGATCTCTCTGATTGCCTTTAATAGGTAACAATCAGTTAAGGAATTTGTATTCCGGCATTCGATTATTCTAGAAAATTTTAGTCGAGTCGAGTTTATTCGAGAGGAGAGTCGTTGTAGAGTGAAGGATTGCCGCAAAGCGTCCTCTGTGTAAAAGACTTATAATATAAAGTTTGCTTCGGAGGTTCTTCTCAATTCTCTTCCCTTTTACTGCTTTATTTACTGCTTTTTGTATGCAATGTAGATAAACCATGTAGATAACCATATTTAAATACTGTACGAATAAAATAGGGTAATGGCATAATTTCTTGTAATCTTTACTTAAATGAATTAATCCGTCATAGGGAACCCGAAAGGGGCGTTGTGGGGTGCTAATACCTTCCCCACACGTAACTAACTCCCTTACCCAACTCTGGTTATAATGGCCAAGTTTGGTTTTTATTAAAATCAATGCCTTTTTCTCCTTTTCCAATGTTTATGGTTAAAACATTGGTGGCGACTCCAAAAGAACCCTTTTCGAAAACCTTGCTTCTATTAGAGGATAGTTCAGCGTTGAGCGCCTTTGAAGCAATGAACATATTTTTAACAAAAAACGCGAGTCTCAACCATCTTTTTGCGACCGCTCGCATTAACGTTCGAGATGTCCCAGGACGTCGGAACGGACGGTGGCGACTCCACTGGGGAAGCTAGAGAGTTGATCCCATTTAGTGACGGATAAATTCTAACTAAGTAAAGATTTCAAATTACGCCTTTACCCTTTTCTGTATTTTTATTATATGGCTTTAATAACTGCTGTGTGATTACTTCTGCAAATTGTTTGAAATATAAATTGCACACAAAAACCCTTGCACACAACAGTCCCTCTATACCCGGGGCAAGAGTGAATACCTATAGGGAGTGGGTGGCAGATACGACCGGCTTGTTGGCACACGGGCTACAACCGTTGTCGGAAACCACCAACTCAAGGTGATAACTCTCTTCTTTTGGTCTAAGGATGTCGACACGGAGTTCCGTGCATGACCCGAGGATCGAGAGATTGAGAGGTCCCTATAATGGGGGCACCTTGGGGACCTTTGGCCTTGGTGAGAACAGTTAGAACCGCCTAAACCAAGCACGTTTCGCAGGAAAACCCTACCTCGTGATTAAATAAGTGTGGCTCGCTCGTGGATGTATGAATTGTGTGTGCATACGTTTGCTGCATTTGTATTGATGCATTAGCATAGGGTAATCATACAACAAACAAAAAAATGAAAAACCCTAAAAATCACAAAAAGTGATAAGATAAAAGACCTTTATCTCTGACAGCCTTCGGTTAAGCTAGCCTGGTTTCAGGTTCTTTGTAAGCTAAGTAGCCACGTTGAGCGTACTGTAAGAGATAAAGGGTCATAAAAAATATAAAAACAAATCAAAGCCATGAAAATACCTCTATTACAAAATAAAAGTTTTTTAACAAAAGTCCTATAATTCATACCACTTGTTACTCATAAAAATAAAAAGAGAAGAAAATAGGACTCTCTTCATTAAAATCCATAAACATTCATATAGATAAGCTTTCTTTTCAAGAAAAACCTAGTACTATCATGCATCATATTAGGAATAAAACATGATAATACTTAGAAAAATAAACACTTGCATACATGCATTTACAAAAAATTCATCCTCATATCATGCATTTTCACTTTTGCTAGATAATGGAGGGATCCGGTAATAGACAATTAAAAAAAGTGGAGATCCTTCTATGCCGTGTAGAGAAGTTAAGGCAGTTGTGTACATATATGCCGCCAGAGGTTTGTGCTAGTTTTGAGAAGTCTTATGGAAGAATTCTTGACCTCTTGAAGATCAGTATTGATCCGATATTTGTTAGAGCATTGGTCCACTTCCGGAGTCCCAATCTACACCGCTTTGAGTTCTCGCAGCTTGACTTGGTACCAACCTTAGAAGAATATGAACTCATGGTCGATGGCCTCGACTCAGTTGGGGTCTATGTTTGCTCTGGGAGTATACGTAGCCGTGAGTAAGGTTGCTACTATCATACGACTCGCCTCCTCATCAATCCACCCTAGAGGGAAAAGGG
Organism: Sphenostylis stenocarpa; assembly: GCA_963425845.1. NCBI lineage: Eukaryota > Viridiplantae > Streptophyta > Magnoliopsida > Fabales > Fabaceae > Sphenostylis > Sphenostylis stenocarpa. The sequence continues at coordinate 18,660,716 of OY731404.1, read as the reverse complement.
AATATCGGAGGTTGGAAAATGGTCGTAATAGAAGACCACTTAGTTTCTCCGGTCGAAAAGAAAGATTGGTCTACATTCAACAAAACTCTAGCATTGGCAATGTTTGGAATCATATTATTCCCATTTCATGTGAACATTGTGGATCATGCTGCAATAGATGCATTTTTTGCCTGGGATGTGTACTCAAAGAGTCCTATACCTGCAATCCTCGCTGACACCCTGCTTTCCATAGATTTTTGCCAATAGAAACAGGGGAAAACACTTAGATGCTGCACTTCATTATTATACGTATGGGGCATTACTCATTTTTATGCTTCAAGCCACATGGGCGTATTTCCTGATCCTCTAAGGAGTTTTTCAAAAATCCCTCTTCAACATCGTCAAGCTTTAGAGTGGAAGACCGAGTTAGAAAGCTGGAACATAGAGCACGTATCATGGGTTTGCCCTTGGTTCCGACCCGGTTATATTCTCATACGATGCGGAGATTACCTGAGCATACCACTTCTAGGTCTTAGAGGTTGTATAGCCTACTCTCCTAAGATGGCTATGAGACAACTTATGAGAACCCGCACCGCGCCAACTCGGGAAGAGCTCAGAGGGCTCGAGTCTATGCCATTATTCCCATAGCTTTGAAGAAGTATCTCGCTGTCCGTAAAGCATGGGAAAGACCAGCCTATATGGGAGATAAAGAACTCTGAAAGGTTCAGGTATCTACATCCCATGAATATGAAGAATGGAGGAAAAATAGAGGGATACCCCAACCATCTCGCTGCATTCACTACAACGTTAGTCGCTGAAGAGCTACAATTGCAGTGTCAATGCCTTAAACAAGAGGGTTGAAGTCATGGAAGCTCAGCTAAGGGCTTTTGAAGAAAAAGAGCAAGAATCAACCCTTATAATAGATGGTCTAAAAAGGCAATGTAGAAAGAAGGACCACGAAATAGAGCGTCTTAAGAATGATTGTGCCGATTATCGTGAAGAGACTAAACAAGCATTGAAGATTCCGAGACTTGAGCAAGATAGTCTCGTTCCGGACATGAATGACGAAATAGCACATCTTGAGAGCACGCTTGCGTAACAGTGCAAGAACGATCAAGTTAATACAGGATGACCTAGCAAATACTCGGTCGAAGCACGTAAGTGGTGGGAAACCGCTGAAAAATACAGAGTAGACCTAGAGGAGCTACATGAGAAAGAAAAAGATGGATTAGCTCAAGTATGGTCAATTACTTCTTGAAAGAGACCGAATAATAAAGAGGTCTGATCAGCAAGCATGCCTTGATCGTTCATCGTGAAGAGAAGATAAAAGAGGCTCGTCGATATAGTGAAGATATGAGCCGAGCAGTATCTCGAGCAAATCAAGACGCTCGTAAATCACGTGATAACAACTGAAGACGAATTACGAAGAAAGCCCGATTTACCTATAGGATTCTTCAAGCTTTTTCGCTTTTGTCAACACTTGCTTCAAAGCATTGTATAAAAGGATATACACTTTCTAATAAAAGGATTTTTTTTCTCCTTAAATTGTCTATTGCATTCATAAGTTGCATACATTCACATATCCCTCCTCGTTTTAATAATAAAGATAATAAAAAGAAAGAATTAACCGATGTGCTTTCCACAAATCGAAAAATGGAAAAGAAGCCTTTCGTCATCAAAATCTCTACGACGGTCGATAAACCCGAAGATAATAACAAACAAGCACCGTTAATCATTCCAAACAATAAAAGGGAAGAAGCAATAACGCCTTTACGTTTATTCGTGTCGCATCCTTTCCCTTATTCATCAAAATAAAGTTGTACCTTGGAGATACTCAGAAGAATTGCCAGTTGATCAAGATATCTCCAACATAGCCGGTATTGGGGGCATGACTCGAAGCGGAAGAATATACTCCCCCAAGGAATTACAAGAAAATACTCCTAAAGAGAAGGCGAAAAATAAGGCCAAAGAAGAAAAGGAATCCAAGGAGGAGACAGATGAGTTACTCCAATACATAAGACAAAGTGAGTACTCTATCATCGATCAACTCAATCGTACTCCAAAGAAAGATAACTTTGTTATCACTCATCATGAGTTCGGAACCGCATCGAAACGCACTGTTAAAGGTTTTGAATGAATCATTCGTTCCGCATACAATATCCCAAGACAAGTTTGAAGGAATTATTGGTAATATTACAGCCTAATAATCACCTTACCTTCACTAATGAAGAACTCCCTATTGAAGGGTCCAATCATAATAAGCCCTTGCATATTTCTGTCAAATGCAAGGAATATCTCATTTCCAAAGTTCTTGTGGATAATGGGTCATCCTTAAATGTTATGCCTAAAAGTACACTCGACAAGATAACAGATGCAAGGAACCCACATGCGCCCGAGTAATACAGCTTGTTCGAGCCTTTGACGGATCAAGACGAGAAGTAGTAGGAGAGATCAGTCTACCAATCCAAATTGGCCCTACTATCTTCAACATAGACTTCCACGTGATGGATATCACGCCAAAGCATACAGCTTGTCTCCTTGGTAGACCTTGGATTCATAGCGCTAAGGCAATACCTTCAACGCTCCACCAGAAAGTCAAGTTTGTGACAAATGATAAACTAGTCACAGCTCAAGCCGAAGAAGACTTTCTGATTAGCAAACCGTCTCGTCCAACCATATGTGGATGCTAGTCAAGAGGCTCTTGAAACATCTTTTCAAGCGCTCGAAATTGCCAACATAGAAAGACTCCCTGGTAATATGAAGGTGGCCCATATGATGAAAAAATATGGATATCGCCCAGACAGGGGCTCTGAAAGAATGCTCAAGGGATAAGAGAGCCACCAGATTTCAAGGATAATCCGCTAAAGTATGGTTTAGGGTACGACCCCACAAAAGATCAAACCATACGAAAAGTAGGGAAGTCTTACCCCTCGAAGACGATATTCCGAAAAGGAGGGGTATTAGCGCAAAGGGTAGCGTTAGTCATTAGGTGTCCTTCTTCCGATTCTAAGGGATGTAAACCTAGTGACTATTAGAGATCACTCCTGGGTATGCCCGCCCCCGAGCATCTTTAGGGCACACATTTCCCCGAAATTACAAAAGAATGCTATTCTTACTATCTCGCTTCTTTCTTGCTAAATGTATCTATACCCCATTTTAATAAACAAGGTTTAGATAAAACGTTTTGTTTCAAATGCGTCCGAATAATTAAAGCGCCGCAAAGTAAAGTAAAAAATGATTGATTAACTAGAAACACAAATAAAATCTATCTTGACAAAATCAAGTTTCGACAATGTTGTGCAAAAAAAAATGTATATGCATATAAAAGAAAAGCCCGTCGAGGCCAAAGGCCGAGACAAGAAAATAAAAGGGCAAAATACCCTACAGAAACCCACAAAGGGGGCCGCACAAAAGTTAGGGTAAACCCTGCAGAGACCCGAACAATAATAAAGGGTAGCCCGGGCAAAAGTTAGGGTTATTAAAAGTCCGCTAGGTATTCCTTAAAAATAAATACAAAAAAGGGAAACCTAGACAAAAGTTAGGACATAAGCACAACATCCTAGACCGAAAACCCGAAAGGGCGGCCTAGGGAAGTTAATCGATCGCAAAAAGGCGCCATAAATCAGCAAACAACGACGCCACATCATAAGAATGAAACGTTTATCTAAACTAGCCTAAACACCGACCAACCTTGGCTAGCCATTCTTACAAAAACCTCTATTATAAAAAAATATCCCTCTAAAACACAAGCCTTTGTTGTAAATCCTATTCTTTCTCTTCTCTTGACCATTTCACTATAAAGCATTCAAGTAATAAAGGGGAATGTGGTAACATAGTGATCAATAGGAAGGTCGAAATCCCTAAGGAAAGGAAGGAGGGCATTGATATGGCAGCTTGCCCTACGAACAAAAGATAATTCTTCGACCATAGCAAAGAAAATTCCAAGACGGCAAATCAATACAGCCTTAGCTTGTTGATCAAGAAACAAGATGACGTAAAGGCACAACAACGAGAATGCGCCCGAAGTCAAAGCACATCGCTTAAAACTTTCGAAATATTAACTCGAAATAGATCATAGGATGCATATCATGAAGCATTACATGCATTAAAGCATAAATGAAGGGAATCCTATCTTCAGCTTCATCAAAAAACACGAAAATTAACTCAAAAAAACAACAAAATCAGCATAAGAAGCTTGAGACGGCCGTCCCAAAGTCCAGACGGTCGTCCCAAGTGCCCAAATTCAGCTGGGACGCACGTCTCGTGGGGGTTGGCCCGTGTGCAAATTTTTCAGCTTGAGACGGCCGTCCCAACCTGCACGGCCGTCCCAAACCTCCATGCGCGGCCTATATAGGTGGGGCGCGAGTTTTGGCTCTAGCACTTCAATCCAAGCTTCCTATCTTGCTTTTCCTCCTTCTCTATACACTTTTAGCATCCCTAAGAGAGTAGAGCTCACAATGGAACGTGGAGAAGCCTCATCCAGGAGAAAGCGCACCAGGACCGCCGCTGAAGAACTCCCGTCACCAGCATGTTGCTAGCAGAGGCACATCAACAACGACCGGCAAATGTCCAACAATTTGCCTCGGTATCCTATGTCGCGACCGGATTTTGAAATCTTAGCTACATTCGACTGGGAGCAAGATGTCGAAAGTTCATCCACAACATAGGATGGGACTTTCTGCTCCGTGAGCCACCTACTCGGATCCACCGCACCGCCACAATGGAATTTCTTGCCTCTGTCAACATGATGGAAATGCCATCCGCAACTCCCGGAGTGCCACCAACTCAAGCCGTCTCCTACCGGATGGAGGGAGCCTACCGGACCACCGTTCTGGATGACTTTAATGTCATAATGGGTTTCGCCAACGAGCAGATACAAGAACACCGTAATACCGGTCCGCATATCTCGGAAAAACTCGTTGTTCTCACCACCACTAGCATGTGGAAAGAGATCACCGGAGCTCACAACCTCGCCAACACACTTGAAGGGGGCATCCTTTTCTCCTCCGCTCCGCATATGCCATAAACCGCTCGCCGGACCCTACACAACCATAAGGAAAGCCAGGGAAGGTAACGCCGGCCGACCTTTTCATCGTCTACCGTATGCACCAAGGGCATAAGTGCAACCCGGATACGCATTCCCGAAGGCCATAAAGGAATGCGGTACTCGGGGACCAGCAAGAGCTATCATGGTGGCTCCCCTCCTTACCCCTTTGGCCGAGTATTGGGGATGCACCGATGGAGAAGATCTCCCAGCCGAACTCCAACCGGAGCCGATCAACCGGAGGAGTGCCGACACACATGAACATCCTCGCAGTGCAAGGGACAGTGGTTCATCTTGAACCCTATCATCTCGATTTCATGGGATATGCGCGACTTCGATACGCCGCAAGACATCCCTACTACCTCCGAATCCCAACAGCAAGCCACGCGATCCGCACTTCCCCGCTCGTACCGACGCCCGGACGAGGAGCATGCATACATGGAAGGAGAGTTCCAGCTCATACGCCGCCAGCTTCAGCCACCGACCGTTAGGCAAGATAGGACGGACCGCCAGATAGAAAGCTTGGTCTCGAATCGGCGAGGTTCCAGCGCCGCCTACTCCGCCGCTTCCCTTCGCAGCACTCATCCTCCCACTCCAGCCTGGAGGCGGATGATTAGGAGGAGTCTTTTTATAATTTTAGTATTTTGAAAAATGCTTGAATGTATCAAACAAAAAGCAGTAATAAATAAAAGTAGTTATTTCTGTTTCATATTTCAAAAGCCCATGTGTACAAAAACTATAAAATAAAAGGCACACATGATATACTAAAAAACCGGATTTCAAAAATTCGCGATAGAAAAAGGAAAAATCAAAATTATCTTCAACAGAATAAGGAGCTTCAAGGAAACTAGTTCCAACCATCAACCTTCTACACCAATAAAAGAAGGAGAAGAAAAGCCAATGGAAAAGGCTTGATCATCCTCAAGAGGATCCTTGCCTATTCAAAGGCGTAAAAATACTCCCCGACTCAACACCACCACATGAGTCGTCAAACATAAATCACTTGGAGCCGCAATCAGCATCCTTCCACCCGTAAAAGACATCAACAAAGAAGAAAGGCCGACTGAAAGGCTCGACCATCCCCAAGAGGATCCTTGCCTACTCCAAAGGCAAAATGAAAAAGACTACTTCGTGACTCAGCTTCATTACCACATGAGTCATCAAGCACACTCATATAAGGATCTCCGCTTCATTCCCCAACGGAGAACAAGGGTTACACAAGAGCCCATCATACGAAGTCAAGTTCCCTATATCACTGGGGGGCAACAAAAAGAAAAGAAAGAAAATTTTTCATCTGCAACAGAGGCCACTACAGAAAAAAGGCCAAATAAATGTCTCTAAACAGAGCATATCAAGAAAAATCTCCACAAAGAGGAAAAGAAGAAAAATCTTCACCCCGATCAATAAAAAACTTCACAAAGCCAAGAGCCAAGACTCCATCATCAAAGTTAGATCCCCAAAGAAATAAAGGAAAATTCCCTAGGGATCACCGAAAAGAAAAAAGAAAAAGATATCTTTTCATTCAAAGAAGAAGCCAATGTGCATAAAAAGAGCACACGTGCAAAAAAACCAAATCGCAAAAAAAGAGAGAAATCGCGAGAAAAGGGTAAAAACCCATTCCCCAACAAAATAAGAGCTTAGGCAAAACCAGCTCAAACAACAGCAGCCAATAAGGAGTCGAAAAACTCCATTTCTCCCTAGAGGGACAATTCAAGACAGATCTCCGAATGAAATTAATTCCCCAATGGATCATCAACAAGAAAACTACCCCAATGAGCCTACGACAAAGGCAAACTACAAAATTATATCCACAGGGAGTTAATCGCTCATAACGCCCAAAGATGGATATCCATAGTGAAGCACAAAGCCTTCACTTGCAACAAGCAAGCAAAAAACTAATATCCCCAAGAAATGGGAAATCAACCTATGCAAGAGGCAATCCAAACCCTCAAAGTCTTCACCACTATTGAAGCATTCGCCTAATCAAGAGGCACAACAAAATCCCCAAATGAATCTTCGCCTAATCAAGAGGCACAATCAAGAAGAGAATTCAAAATCCCCAGAGGATTCCCGCCTAAAAAGAGGCAATCAACAAGAATCCCCGGTCAAGACCGGATGGCTAAAAGAAAAAAGCCAAAAACAAAGAATCCCCGACAAAAACCGGATGACTAAAAAAGTCAAAACAAATTATTCCCCATGGAATAGGCGCATAATCGTAAACAAGTAAGCCGCTAACACATCTCCAAAAATAGATAATCACAGGATTAACTACCAAAAAGTGCATCCCGAGAACCTTGCATAACTGGGTTCTGACCGGTGGGGGTAGGTACCCATCGAATCTTGCGTAACGAGATTCTGACCGGTGGGGGTAGGTACCCATCGTAGCCTTGCGTAACGAGGTTCGGACCGGTGGGGGTAGGTACCCATCGAACCTTGCGTAACGGGGTTCTGACCGTGTGGGGGTAGGTACCCATCGAATCTTGCGTAACGAGATTCGACCAGTGCGGGTAGGTACCCATCGAATCTTGCGTAATGAGATTCTGACCGGTGGGGGTAGGTACCCATCGAATCTTGCGTAACGAGATTCGGACCGGGTGGGGGTAGGTACCCATCGTAACCTTGCGTAACGGGGTTCGAACCAAGTGGGGGTAGGTACCCATCGTAATCTTGCGTAACGAGATTCGGACCGGTGGGGGTAGGTACCCATCGTAACCTTGCGTAACGGGGTTCGGACCAGTGGGGGTAGGTACCCATCGTAATCTTGCGTAACGAGATTCGACCGGTGGGGGTAGGTACCCATCGAATCTTGCAAGACGAGATTCGAACCGGTGGGGGTAGGTACCCATCGAACCTTGCGTAACTGGGTTCTGGACCGGTGGGGGTAGGTACCCATCGAATCTTGCGAACAAGATTCGTACCAAGTGGGGGTAGGTACCCATCGTAACCTTGCGAACGGGGTTCGGACCGGATGAGGGTAAGTACTCATCAGAATCTAGCAAAAATGCAGATTCGTACCGGTGGGGGTAGGTACCCACCAAAACCTTAAAAATAAGGTCTCGTACCTGATGAGGGTAAGTACTCATCGAATCTAGCAAAAATGCAGATTCGCACGGTGGGGGTAGGTACCCACCGTAACCTTAAAAATAAGGTTTTGTACCGTATGAGGGTAGATACTCATCAAAACTTAGCAAATGCATCGGGTAGAGTAAAAATACTCACCGTAAGCATTTCTAAAAGCTGGTACAAAGACTTGCTTCTATTAGAGGATAGTTCAAGTGTTGAGCACCTCGTAAGAAAAGTACCCACAAGAGTTTAGCGAAATGCGAACTCATACCAGGTGAGGGTAGGTACTCACCAAAACCTTGTAAGAACAAGGTTCATACCTAGTGGGGGTAGGTACCCACAAAAGTCTAGTAAAATACGTGACTTATACCGGTGAGGGTAAGTACTCACCGTAGCTTTATAAAAGGAGGCTCAAACCAGATAGGGGTTGGTACCTATCAAAATATTTATCATCCGGAGGATTAGCAAAGAAGCAAGATCCGAAGGATAACCGGCAAAGGGTTAACTCCTTCCCCTGCCGAATAATTTTGTTGGTATACTAAAACCAACAAATTAATTAGGCAGGTGAAGGGGGGGCAGCTGTAGACCCCTAATTTTGCCCGGCCTCTCAAAATAAATGCTAGGGAAACTTCACATGAAAATAAAGTTCGCCCGGCTTCATATCAAAAACTGAGAAAGACCTCCCGCAACAAGACGGGGTTCACCCATCCACACAATAAAGACTAAGGAGACTTCCTACACGAAGATAAAGCTCGCCCAAAATCTTAATAAAGGCCAAGAAGACTACCTATATGAAGATAAAGCTTCAATGGACATCTATCGGCATCAATCTACGTCCGAAAAGGAAAGGAAAGCTTCCTGGGGTCCCGCGAACGCGAAAACAAGTGCCAAGGGACAACCTGTCCCAAACATCAAAAGACAAGTGAGACGCACGTCTCACCTTTGGGACGCACGTCCCAAGCCCCAAAATTCAAGTGGGACGGCCGTCCCAACCCAAACTGGCCATCCCACTCTCCCCCCAGCTTGGCCTAGTGCAAAACGCGCAGTTGGGACGGTCGTCCCAACCCAGACGACTGTCCCAGATGTCCAGGCAGCAAAATCTATAAATAGGAGCCTCATTTGTCATTCTCCACACCCCAGACAACTCCAAGACTTGTCTTCTTCTCTCCCTCCTTCGAATGATCTCTCTGATTGCCTTTAATAGGTAACAATCAGTTAAGTAATTTGTATTCCGACATTCGATTATTCTAGAAAATTTTAGTCGAGTCGAGTTTATTCGAGAGGAGAGTCGTTGTAGAGTGAAGGATTGCCACAAAGCGTCCTCTGTGTAAAAGACTTATAATATAAAGCTTGCTTCGGAGGTTCTTCTCAATTCTCTTCCCTTTTACTGCTTTATTTACTGCTTTCTGTATGCAATGTAGATAAACCATGTAGATAACCATATTTAAATACTGTACGAATAAAATAGGGTAATGGCATAATTTCTTGTAATCTTTACTTAAATGAATTAATCCGTCATAGGGAACCCGAAAGGGGCGTTGTGGGGTGCTAATACCTTCCCCACACGTAACTAACTCCCTTACCCAACTCTGGTTATAATGGCCAAGTTTGGTTTTTATTAAAATCAATGTCTTTTTCTCCTTTTCCAATGTTTATGGTTAAAACATTGGTGGCGACTCCAAAAGAACCCTTTTCGAAAACCTTGCTTCTATTAGAGGATAGTTCAGCGTTGAGCGCCTTGGAAGCAATGAACATATTTTTAACAAAAAACGCGAGTCTCAACCATCTTTTCGCGACCGCTCGCATTAACGTTCGAGATGTCCCAGGACGTCGGAACGGACGGCGGCGACAAAACTTATCTTCATTAACACGTTTGTAATGAATACAATTAATACGTGTAAAGATAAGGGAATCACGCTTTAGTAGCATGTTACAAGAACAGCCATTAAATAAAGCCTTTAATTTTTCTTTCCAGAATAAAAATCGATTAAAAACAGGATAAAATTGACTAAAAAGATCATGTTTAATGATTTTAATCGATTGAAATAAAGGTTTAATCGATTAAAACAGTAAAGGACTTTGAAATATAAAACATAAGTGCATTTAATCGATTATTTCGACATTTAATCGATTAAAATAGTAAGAAAAAATGTTGTATAAAATCTTTTAATTGATTTAAAAGATTTTTTATTGAATAAAACACTCAGTTTTGAAAACTAAGTAATGTTTGATGCGAATTTCTCATGCCTAATCTTAGTGGATATTTTGTAATACTGATCAGCTAGAAGGATGTTTAACAATAATATCAACTACATCGATTAAATTTTAACCAATAGATCCAACAAAATCAGAATAAAATCTTATTTAGCTAATTTAACTGATGTAAGCTAGTTTATAATGATTTTAATCTATTGATACGCAGTTTAATCGATTATTTTGTTGTGAATAGTGTTTCCTTTAATCAATTTAATCGATTAAATCCATTTTGTATCAGCTAAAACTCTCAGGGATCTATGTTGAATTCTATCTATGCTAGTTTGATTCAAATTAAACCTACATTATATTAATTCAAAGCTAGAGAGATTGTGTCAGGTATATAACCAGTAATATTACAGACCCAGAAATTTAGAATAAGCATCAAAAGAAATAAGCAATAAAAGATGAGAAGGGACCCTTTTTATCCATAAATCTAATCATCCCAGTTCCCTTGATTGAGGACAAAAACACAGATTTCTGACCAGTGGATGTTTCAGCTAAATTGCTCTTGGGAATATGTTTGACTCGGTCAAAGAAATTTTAAAAGAATTATGCAGATTTTGATTACCATAAAAACTTGGGATTTTGAATTTGGTTTGCTTACCAATCTTTAATTGGATGTTATAAAACTAATTTTCAGAAACAAATCAATCGATTAACCAACCGATTAACCTATTAATTTGATCTTTTAATATTAGGTTTGAAATCGTTATGTTGAAGTAATCGATTATTTCATAAAGGAATCGATTGTTTCTTGTACAGGATGAAATTAATAAAATGATAACTGAATTTAAATCGATTAAAACGAAAAAGGAATCGATTAAATTTTACATCTTAGTATTTTTAGTTGATATAAATTCTTTTTAATCGATTAAAACAGCTAAACTCAAAACCTGAGAACGTTTCAATCGATTAATTCGACATTTCAATCGATTAAAATGGTACAGACAGATTTTCTGATATCCTCTGTAAGTTATTTTAATCGATTAATATTGTTTTATATCAATTAAAACAATTAGTTTATGAAATCAGAACCTGATTCGCTGCTTTGAACTCCAAGGGATTCCCAGATTTTGTTCCTGTAAAACAATTTTAGCATGTTTCTGGTACTCTTTATAGTTACTGGGTCCAATTAGGTTATTTGGAATGAATTAATTTTTGGAATCCACTTCATTCTACCTTTAGGAATAGCATACTTTTTAATTTTACAGTATTTCACTGAATGACCTCTTTTCATGCAGTAAAAACATTTAATCACAGAGTATGATTTTCTATTTGTTTTTCTAAATTTCATCCTAGATTTAAATCCTATTCCAGATTTGTCAAAAATTAGTTTTTGAGACCCAAGTAAAACGTCAAGATTAGCTTGACCTTGTGTAAACCTTGAAACAGTTTGTGATAAAAAATCAATTTTCTTTTGTAATTCTGAACAGTTATTACAGGATTTATTACATGCACAATCAGAATTATCATGAATTAATTTTAAGAAATCACAATCAGTTTCATCTTCAAGTATTTTTTTTTCAAGAGAGTCTACTTTATTTATTAACCAATTATTTAGTCCTTTTAGCCTATCATTTTCTTTTTGTAGTTTCTTAGCCTCTTCATGCATTTCATTAAATGCTTCTTGTAATGAATCATAATTCACTAAATTTGAAGAAGAACTAGAACTTACACTCGCTGGATTGAGGATTTTGACTTGCCATTAGACATAAGTTGGCTTCTTCATTATCGAATTGTCTCGTTGATGAAGTGTCATTGTCATCCCATGCTATATAGGCTCTTCTTTTGACTTTCTCTTCTTTCTTGTCATTATGTTTGTTCTTTTCTGGGCACTCCATCCTTACATGGCCCTGCTTACCACAGCCATAACATTTAAAGTTAGAAGAATCAGTTTTTTTTTTCATACCTTTTATGTTTTTCCTTGTCTTGAATCTTTTTCTTGAGAAACTTGTTGAATTTTCCGACAAGCAGCCCAAGGTTCTCACTTTCCTCCTCTCGATTCTTGATTTTTTTCTTCAACTTTGAGTGCTATACTTCGCTTTTCTTCTCGTAGACTTCTTGTTCATTAAATCTGTTAATTTCCATTTCATGTTCTCTCGAGTTTGCCAAACAGAGAAGTCGTTGTCATTACGGACAAATCTTTTGACTCGAGATTGCTCGTGACCTTTGGTCGCCAAGACCTGTCAAGACATTTCAAGACTTTAATATTCAATTATTCTTTATCAAAGGTTTTACCTAGGCCCATTAGATGATTAATGATGTGAGTGAATCGCTTCTGCACATCTGCAATACTTTCACCAGTTTGCATTTTGAACAGCTCATATTCTCTTATGAGAGTATGTTTTCTGGCTCTCTTTACATCCGCTGTCCCCTCATGAGTGACCTCAAGAACATCCCACATCTCCTTGGCAGATTTGCATTGGGATACCCTGAAAAACTCATCCATATTAAGTGCAGAAGTAATAATATTTTTAGCAGTGCAATCATTTTGAACTTTTTTCTTTTCCTCATCATTTAGACTGGACCATTCTTTTTCTGTAATTAAAGGGCCATTAGAAATTACATCCCAAACATTTCTATCAATGGATTCAATAAAGATCTTCAACCTAATTTTCCAAAAAGGATAATCTGTTCCACAAAATAGTGGAGGTCTGTTAATAGAAGCTCCCTCAGAAAATTTGTTTCCAGCCATGGATCGAAGAACTTGAATAACTTTCAAGAACCTCGCTCTGATGCCAATTGTTAGAAAAGTAGGCTGAGATCAAGAGGGGGGGTGAATTGATCATTAAAAGTTTTTCGCAAATAACAGATTATCTAATTCAAAATTTAAGATTTCAGATCTGTTCTTGAATTACAAATCAATCAATCAATATAAATGCAGCGACAGAATTAAAATAGAGAAAGGTTAAGAAAGATATCACCGGTGTTTTATACTGGTTCACCCAATACCAGAGCTACGTCCAGTCTCCAGCGAAATTCCAGCTGGGTTCCACTAGATCAAATGTTTTACAGATTTACAATCTTACACTTAATCTACCACAAGAACTAAATTCCAGTTCCTACACTCAACCTCTCACCAAGAACCAAATTCCAGTTCTTGATAACCTCTACAACCAAATTCCAGCTGCAGAGAGACCAGTGCCCAAATTCTAGGCACCAAACAATACAAAAAGAATGTAAAGAAATGAAAATAAGAAACTAGAATGCTCAAACCAGTTTATGCAATTCTGCTGTAAGTGTTTCTTCTTCAAAAGAAATCAAGTTGCCTCAAGAAAGATTTTCAAAGAACTTCTCAAAAACTGATGCGAATCTTTCTTGAAAAGAGTGCTAAAGTTTGCTTGATTGATTGCTCAAGGATGTGTAAAAACTGATGTTCAATTGTATGTTAAAAAAGTTCAAGCCAAACTGTTTTTATAGAAGATTTTCAAAACTGCTGGTTTAATTAATTTGTTAAAAGATTCTTTTAATCTGTTAAAAGTGCAGTTTTAATCTGTTAAAACTTCTTTTTAATCCATTAATACGTTCTTGATTCTTTAACAAATTTGTTTTAACTGATACGACAACGTTTGTATCAATTAAAACACTTTACAAAAAATCTTCTAAGTTGATTTAATCGATTGTTTCGCGATTCAATCGATTGAAATACTGCAAAACTTTCTTGTAAAATTTTTCAAGTTATTTTAACTGATAAAAATAAGTTTTAATCAATTAAAACACTGTGTAGAAATTTTCTAAGTTGTTTTAATCGATTGAAATGTGTTTTAATCGATTAAAAAAGTTCTGATCGGTCATAACTCAATTCTGATCGATCATATCTGATTCTGATCGGTCATAATTGTATTCTGATCGATCATCCTGAACTCCAAGTGGTTTTAATCGATTAAAATCAAGTTGTATCGATTAAAATACTGTAAAAACACTTCTCTGAACATTCTAAGTGATTTTAATCGTTTATTTCAAAATTGTATTAGTTAAAAACTTGTTTAAGAAAGCTTTTGTCAAAATACTTTGTTTTTAATTGTTTAAAACATTTTTAGAGGCATTTTGCAAAATCTTTTAAGTGAAGAAACCTCATGCAGCAAAAAAGATAAAATGATTATACCTAAGCATAGCTGAAGACACACTAATTCTTCTACTCTTTTATCTTAGTGACTTTTGTCCACTGCAAAGTTGCTTTTGACTTCATCAAATCAATGAGATCTTTGCCAAAGTATTTCAATAAGATCTTCATCACTTTCAATGGGGGCCTAAGTTTACTATGTTCTTGTTTTGTAGGAAACTTCCAAATCAAAGAAGTCTATGTGGTATCTTGATAGCGGATGCTCAAAGCATATGACCGGTGATAAAACGAAATTTGTGAGTTTCAAAGCTAAAGAACAAGGATATGTAACTTATGGGGACAACAACAAAGGGAAAATTCTTGAAATTGGAAATATAGGTGGTGCAAACACCTTGGAGATTAAGGATGTGCTTCTTGTTGATGGACTAAAGCATAATCTCCTTAGCATAAGTCAACTATGTGACAAAGGATTTAAGGTAATCTTTGAAAGTAAATTTTGCACCATACATTTGATAGATTCCGAAAATATAGAATTAAAAGGCATTAGGCATAACAACATATACTTGATTGATTAGGATTGTTTACATGATTCTAGCATAACATGTTTAGTTGCTAAGGAAGAGAACCCTTGGTTATGGCATAAGAGAGCGGCTCATATAAATATGCATCATTTGAACAAATTGATTTCAAAAGACTTAGTTATTGGTTTGCCTAAGTTAAAATTTGAAAAAGATAGATTGTGTGATTCATGTCTAAAAGGTAAAAAAGTAAAATCATCATTTAAATCAAAGAATGTCATTTCCACTTCAAAATGAAAGTGATCCTAGCAAAGATCTCAGTGATTTGATGAAGTCAAAGATAAAGTCAAAGGTCAACTCTGCAACAGTCAAACAAGTCACTCAGAAGAATGGAGCTGAAGACTTAGTGTGTCTTAGCAGAAAGCTTAGGTAAAACCACTTTACCTTTTCCACTGCATAAAGCTTCTTCATTCATTTTGCAAAATGCCTCAAAAATAGTTTTAAACAAATAAAAAACAAAAGCATTTTGACAAAGAACTTTCTTAATAATGTTTTTAACTGATATTGCTTTGAAAGAAACGATTAAAATCACTTAGAATGTTTAAAGAAGTGTTTTTACAGTATTTTAATCGATACAAACTTCTTTTATTCGATTAAAACCCTTTAAAACCCTTTATGACCGATTAGAATTTGAATATGACAAGTCGAATAAAATATAATCGATCAGACTTTAAAAATGAGCGATCAGACTTATTTTAATCGATTAAAACACGTTTCAATCGATTAAAACCACTTTGGAAGTCGGATGATCGATCAGAATGAAATTATGACCGATCGAAGTTGGTTATGATCGATCGAATTGAATTATGACCGATCAGACTTATTTCAATCGATTAAAACGAATTTCAATCGATTAAAATGACTTGAAAAATTTTGTACAGAGTTTCAATCGATTAAAATGTATTTCAACCGATTAAAACAACTTAGAAAAATTCTGTGCAGGTTTTTAATCGATTAAAACGACTTTATATCAGCTAAAATAACTTGGAAAGTTTTATAAGAAGGTTTTTAAACAAATCAATCGATTAATACGTGATTCAATCGATTGTTTTATACTTAGAAAAAAGTTTGTAAAATGTTTTAACTGATATAAAAGTGGTCGTATAAGCTAAAACGATTCTGTTAAAGAAGCAAGAACGCATTAATGGGTTGAAAGGACTTTTAACAGATTATAACGGCTATTTCAACAGATTAAAACAAACTTTCAACAGATTAATTAATGCAGCAGATTTGAAAATTCTCTTTAAAAACAGTTTTGCTTGAAACTTTAAAACAACAGATTGAATATCAGCTTTTACGAAACAAAGCAATCAATTCAAGCAACTGTTAAGCATCTTTTTCCAAGAAAGAATTACAACTATTTTGTGAAGTTATTTTTGAAATCTTTCTTGAGGCATATTGCATCCTTGAAGAAGAAACTTACTGTGGATTAGCGTAATCCGGTTTGAGCTTTCTTGTTTCTTCTTTGTAAATTCATTTTCATTACTTTGTATTGTGTTTGTGCCTGGAATTTGGGTACAAGTTTTCTCTGCAGCTGGAAGTTGGTTGTGGAGGTTATCAAGAACTGGAATTTGGTTCTTGGTAAGAGGTTATCAGAAAGTGCAGGAACTGGAATTTGGTTCTTGTACTGTTTGGTGCCTGGAATTTGGGCACTGGTTTCTCTCGCAACTCGGAATTTGGTTGCAGAGGTTTCCAAGAACTCGAATTTGGTTCTTGGTGGAAAGGTTAAAATCAGGAACTGGAAATTGGTTCTGGTGTTAGAGTAGGTGTAAGATTGTTGAGTCTCAGAAACATCTATTCTAGTGGAACCCAGCTGGAATTTGGCTCGAGATCGGACGTAGCCCTGGTATTGGGTGAACCAAGTATAAAATTACCGGTGAAATCTTTCCTAACCTTTCTCTCTTTAAATTCAGTTGTCTGCGCTTGTATTGTTTAATTGCTTTGTGATTCGTGAATTGATTAGTAAACTTAATTTTCGAATTAGATAATCTGTGTATTGCGAAAACTTTCAAAAATCAATTCACCCCCTCTTGATTTAAAACTACTTTTCTAACAATTGGTATCGGAGCGAGGTGCTTGAAAGTTAATCAAGTTACTTCGATCCATGGCATTTTCTCGAGGGAGCGTACATTGATAGACCTCCACCGTTGTGTGGAACAGATTATCTATTCTGGAAAATAAGGATGAAAATCTTCATTGAATCTGTTAGTATAAATGCTTGGAATGTTATTGAACAGAAACCGATATTGCTAACATAATTCAAGATGATTGTATTGCCAAAAATATCATCTCTTCCGCTCTTAATAGAAATGATTTTTTTAGGATTGCACATTGTCAAACCGTCGCACAAATGTGGAAGATCCTTGAAAAGACCTATGAAGAAGCACCAGAGATATGCTTAATGGTCAACTCGTAATCACCAAATACCAAGTGGCCATGTCAAGATAGAATGCCCGGAAAATTCTGATCATGTAAGTTCTAGCTCCTCTTCAAATTTAGTTAATTATGATGCATTACAAGAGTCATTTAATGAAATGCATGAAGAGGCTAAGAAACTTCAAAAAGAAAATGATAGGCCGAAAGGGCTAAACAACTGGCTAGTAAATAAAGTTGATTCTCTGGAAAAACAAATTCTTGAAAATGAAACTGAGCGTGACTTCTTGAAACCGATTCATGCTAATTCGATTGTGAATGCAATAAACCATGCAATAACTGTTCGAATTGCAAAAGAAAATTGACTTTCTATCTCAAACTATTTCAAGATTCACACAAGGGAAAGCCAATCTTGATATATTACTTGGGTCTCAAAAATTAATTTTTGACAAATCTGAATAGGATTTAAATCTAGATCCAAGAAAACAAAAACAAATAGGAATTCATACTCTATAATTAAATGCTCTTACCGTATGAAAAAAGGGCACTCGTTAAAAATTGCAGAATCAAAAAGTATGCCATTCCTAAAGGTAGAATGAAATGGGTTCCAAAGATTAATTCTTTCCAAATAACCTGATCAGACCCAAGTAATTATAAAGGGTACCGTAACAATTCTTAATTTGTTTTGCAGAACAAGTCTCGGGAATCCCTTGAAGATCGAGAGCTGCAAAATCAGTGTTCTGAGTATTTAAACAAATTGTTTTAATTGATATATAACAATATTAATCGATTAAAATAACTTACCGAGATAACATAACATCATCCGCACTTTTAATCGATTAAAATGTCGAAATAATTGATTGAACTAATCTCGGGATTTTGGTTTAAATGTTTTAATCGATTATAATAACTGTATATCAACTAAAAACACTTAGGTATCAAAATTAATCGATTTATTTTCGCTTTAATCGATTTAAATTCTGATATTATGTTATTAAGTTCATTCTAGTATCAATCTAATTGATTCTTTTGTGAAATAATCGACTAATTCACTATAGATGTTTTCACCCCTAATGATAAAAATCAAATTAATAGATAATTAGTTGATTAATTGATTAATTAGGTTGTATAAATAAGTCTTATAACATTCAATTGATTATTGATAAGCAAATTCAAGTCAAAATCCCAGTGTTCTTGTGAAAATCAAAATCTGCATAATACTTTCACCCACCGTCCCGTAAATTGTGCCTCTGTAGCGGTCGATAATCGTAAATGAGTCTCGATATGTCTGATCCAAGTTATCTGTTATGAAACACCCAATTTTCTTTAAATGGCACATGCTGAACAAATCCTTGAATTAGAAACTAAGACTAGTGGAATAAATGTGGGAAAGTTATTGCCGATTGAAATACTGCAAACTTTACATGTAGAAAAGTTATCCATAGATGAAAATGTTATTTTAACATAGTCATGATTCAAGCTGTAGATGTCCTTACATGGAATGTTGCATGGTAATACACTGAAAATCAAGGAAATTGTCAAAAGAATAGACTGTAACTTTTCTTATAGACACTAGTTACAAACAGGTCAAGCTGTTAGGACTGAAAACATAGTTTATCAGAGATTTTTCAGTGTTAGTTGCTTCTGGTAATAAATTGTTGATTACTAGGAAGTTCAATGAACAAATGTTTACATTAGATTTCTTGATATTACCTAGCAATATATTTGAAATAATCTTGAGCATGCATTAGTTCAAAACTCTTGGTGAAATTCATTGGAACTGTGCAACTTTAAGAATTAGCTTTAATCATCAATGTCACGAGGTGACACTATAAGGGAACCAATCTGGAACAGCAATTCAAAAATTGAATAACGTGGTACAGGGAATGTATGTTTTATGGTCAAGACATGGATAAATTTTATATTGTTTTAGAATTCTCGATTGATTGTCATCACCTGCCCTCATTACTAATCATTGCCCACTCTACCGTAATAAGTTTTTTGTTAATCACTTGTGCATATGATACCACTCGGAAACAACAAAGTTAAAAATGACTCATTCCTCAAAAGATAATGATGACTGGTTCATTATAAGTGAGAATAACACCCATCATACTACATTAATAAAAATACAGTTATTTGCTTGGATGATGATAACTCAGTAGGTTCAAAATGGGTTGGCTATTTTGAAAGGAAATTCCTATCTCAAGACATCATTAATCTGTGATTCATGCAATTTATGGTATCGTGCACTCGTGTGGAATCTGATAGTGAATGTACGTCTCGTCAAGACATGATTCTCGCTCGATGTGTAATAGTTGATGTTCCTAAAGAAACATTTAATTCCATTGTGGTGTCAACCATGGACTATAATGCAGTCAATAGTAACAAGAACCGCTAAAAGATTTCTTTTCGTGAAAAGTTTCTGTGTCTCGTATCGATACAGAAAGTCACCGTTGTTGAATAAATGGTTGATAGAGCAAAATCCGCTCCAAATAAAAGTGGTTGAGGATCAAATGACCGAGTCACGTATTTTGGCATCTCGACACAAATAATCGTGGAAATAAGAACAAATTCGTTTACACCAAACTCGGAGGATTTGCAACTAAACCAAGGAAATTGGGATAATTAAATATTGGTGGATAAACAGGGTCCCTTCTTACCTTTCCTTTATATCTTATCCCTTTTGATGCTAATTTCAATTTATGATCTCGTAGTATCACCGGTTATTAAACGTAAACAATATTTTTAGCCTTGATTTATATAATGAAGGTTTAAAGTTAATCTAGATAGAATTTAAATAGATCCCCGAGAGCTTTAGCTAAATAAGATTTTATTCTCGATGGATCTATTAGCTAAGATTTAATCAATATAGTTGTTAGTATTGTTAAAACATCCTTCTAAATGATCAGCTTTACAAAATATGCATTAAACATTACTTCATTTTCAAAACTGATTGTTTTAATCAATACAACATCTTGTTAATCGATTAAATGAACTTATTCAACATGTTTTAATCGATTCAAAATCGAAATAATCGATTATTTTTACTAAAGTTTCATGTTTTCAAAATCTTAAATGTTTTAATCGATTAAACTTTTCTTTCAATCGATTAAAATCATTTACCAAGAACATTTTAACCGATTATGCTCTGTTTTTAATCGATTTTTATTCGGGAAGAAAGATTAAAGGCTTTAGTTAATGGTCAGTTTCTAGAACATGCTACTAAAGCGTGATTCCCTTATCTTTACACGTGTTAATTGTATTCATTACAAACGTGTTAATGGAGATAAGTTTGAATCAACTTTAATTGATTCTTTTCATGAGTGAAATATTGATTCACTTTGTATTTTTCAAAAACTTGAGCATATTTTCGAAACCTTACATTTTATTCTTCTCTCTTCTATTCCCTATTTTTGATGAAGTCAAAAGGGGGAGAAATAGTTGCATCACTTTAAGATAAATTTAAGAGCAACAAGTTTAGGGGGAGAAATAAGTTTTAGGGGGAGAAATAAAACTTTATTACATTCTTATATTTCTCACTTAACTACATTATCAAGTGACTTATTTTGCAGAGATTGTTTTTTCAAAATGGTGTTTGTCTTCATCAAATAGGGGAGACCGAAAGTGATCCTAGCAAAGATCTCAGTGATTTGATGAAGTCAAAGATAAAGTCAAAGGTCAACTCTGCAATAGTCAAACAAGTCACTCGAAGAATGGAGTCGAAGACTTAGTGTGTCTTAACAAAAAGCTTAGGTAAAACCACTTTACCTTTTCCACTCGCATAAAGCTTCTTCATTCATTTTGCAAAATGCCTCAAAAATAGTTTTAAACAAATAAAAAACAAAAGCATTTTGACAAAGAACTTTCTTAATAATGTTTTTAACTCGATATTGCTTTGAAAGAAACGATTAAAATCACTTAGAATGTTTAAAGAAGTGTTTTTACAAGTATTTTAATCAATACAAACTTCTTTTAATCGATTAAAACCCTTTAAAACCCTTTATGACCGATTAGAATTCGAATATGACAGGTCGAATAAAATATAATCGATCAGACTTTAAAAATGAGTGATCAGACTTATTTTAATCGATTAAAACACGTTTCAATCGATTAAAACCACTTTGGAAGTCGGATGATCGATCGAATGAAATTATGACCGATCGAGTTGGTTATGATCGATCGAATTGAATTATGACCGATCAGACTTATTTCAATCGATTAAAACGAATTTCAATCGATTAAAATGACTTGAAAATTTTTGTACAGAGTTTCAATCGATTAAAACGTATTTCAACCGATTAAAACAACTTAGAAAAATTCTGTGCAGGTTTTTAATCGATTAAAACGACTTTATATCAGCTAAAATAACTTGGAAAGTTTTATAAGAAGGTTTTTAAACAAATCAATCGATTAATACGTGATTCAATCGATTGTTTTATACTTCAAAAAAGTTTGTAAAATGTTTTAACTGATATAAAAGTGGTCGTATCAGCTAAAACGATTCTGTTAAAGAAGCAAGAACGCATTAATGGGTTGAAAGGACTTTTAACAGATTATAACGGCTATTTCAACAGATTAAAACAAACTTTCAACAGATTAATTAATGCAGCAGATTTGAAAATTCTCTTTAAAAACAGTTTTGCTTGAAACTTTAAAACAACAGATTGAATATCAGTTTTTACAGAAACAAAGCAATCAATTCAAGCAACTGTTAAGCATCTTTTTCCAAGAAAGAATTACAACTATTTTGTGAAGTTATTTTTGAAATCTTTCTTGAGGCATATTGCATCCTTGAAGAAGAAACTTACTGTGGATTAGCGTAATCCGGTTTGAGCTTTCTTGTTTCTTCTTTGTAAATTCATTTTCATTACTTTGTATTGTGTTTGTGCCTGGAATTTGGGTACAAGTTTTCTCTGCAGCTGGAAGTTGGTTGTGGAGGTTATCAAGAACTGGAATTTGGTTCTTGGTAAGAGGTTGAGCACAGGAGCTGGAATTTGGTTCTTGGTGGAGAGGTTAAGTGCAGGAACTGGAATTTGGTTCTTGTACTGTTTGGTGCCTGGAATTTGGGCACTGGTTTCTCTGCAACTGGAATTTGGTTGCAGAGGTTTCCAAGAACTGGAATTTGGTTCTTGGTGGAAAGGTTAAAATCAGGAACTGGAAATTGGTTCTGGTGTTAGAGTAGGTGTAAGATTGTTGAGTCTGTAAAACATCTATTCTAGTGGAACCCAGCTGGAATTTGGCTGGAGACTGAACGTAGCCCTGGTATTGGGTGAACCAGTATAAAATTACCGGTGAAATCTTTCCTAACCTTTCTCTCTTTAAATTCAGTTGCTGCGCTTGTATTGTTTAATTGCTTTGTGATTCGTGAATTGATTAGTAAACTTAATTTTCGAAT
Source organism: Sphenostylis stenocarpa (assembly GCA_963425845.1). NCBI lineage: Eukaryota > Viridiplantae > Streptophyta > Magnoliopsida > Fabales > Fabaceae > Sphenostylis > Sphenostylis stenocarpa. The sequence goes on along the minus strand of OY731404.1, from coordinate 18,637,962 downwards.
TAGATAATCTGTGTATTGCGAAAAACTTTCAAAAATCAATTCACCCCCCCTCTTGATTTAAAACTACTTTTCTAACACAAAACCCCAAGAATTATTACATTTAGATTTATTTGGACCTTCTAGGATAAAAAGCTTTGGTGGAAATTATTATGGCCTTGTGATTGTTGATGATTAGTCTAGATATACTTGGAAATTTTTCCTAACTATGAAAAGTGAAGCCTTTAAGGTCTTTAGAAAATTTGCAAAACAAATTCAAAATGAGAAAGACTTAAGAATTAAAGTTTTAAGAAGTGACCATGGTGGTGAGTTTCAAAATGAAAAGTTTGAAAGTTATTGTGAAGAAAATGTAATATTACATAACTTTTCTGCTCCTAGGACTCCCCAACAAAATGGTGTAGTTGAAAGGAAAAATAGGTCATTAGAGGAACTTGCTAAAACAATGTTAAATGAATCTAATGTTCCAAAATATTTTTGGGCTGATGCGGTTAGTACTGCTTGTTATGTTTTAAATAGAATGCTCATTAGGTCAATTATAAAATCAACTCCCTATGAATTGTTAAATGGTAGAAAGCCTAATGTTGCTCATTTAAAAATATTTGGATGTAAGTACTTTGTGTTAAATAATGGAAAGGACAACTTAGGAAAATTTGACTCAAAAGCCGATGAGGGCATTTTCTTAGGTTATTCATTAACTAGCAAGGCTTATAGGGTGTTTAATAGAAGAACCTTAAATATAGAAGAATCTATTCATGTTACTTTTGATGAGATTGTAGACCTTGGGGGAAATCCTCTTGAGTCAAATAAATAACTTGCAGGTGATGATGAGTATATAAGAGAGGCTCTTGATGAATTATATTTGGAAGAAAATGAGCCTTCTCAAACGCCTGAATTATCAAAAGAATGGCAATCACCTAGAGGACTCTCAATGGACAATATCATTGGTGATATCTCAAAAGGGGTAAGAACTAGAAATATGACTAATTTTTACATGTCTGTAGCTTTTGTGTCACAGATAGAACCCAAAAATGTTGAGAAAACGCTTAAAGATGACCAATGATGCATAGCAATGCAAGAAGAACTTAACCAATTTGAAAGGAATCAAGTCTGGGAATTAATACCAAGAGAAGAATCACATCAAGTAATTGGAACTAAATGGGTGTTTAGAAATAAACTTGATGAAGATGGAAACATAACAAAGAATAAAGCCAGACTTGTTGCCAAAGGCTATTGTCAGGAGGAAGGTATTGATTATGATGAAACTTATGCTCCTGTTGCCAGGTTAGAGGCTATACGCCTACTTTTTGCTTATGCATCTTTGATGAAATTTAAATTATATAAAATGGATGTTAAAAGTGCATTTTTGAATGGTTTTATTAAAGAAAAAGTTTATGTGGAGCAACCCCCTGGATTTGAGGATTTTAGTTATCCTAATGATATTTTTAAATTAAAGAAAGCATTATATGGGTTGAAACAAGCTCCTAGATCTTGGTATGAAAGGCTAAGTAGTTTCCTAACTTCAAATGATTTTTCTAGAGGAAAAATTGATTCTACGTTGTTTATAAAGAAAGTAAAAGAGCATATCTTATTGGTCCAGGTATATGTTGATGATATTATTTTTGGATCAAATGATAATTCCTTGTGTGTAAAATTTGCTAAGATAATGCAGGGAGAGTTTGAAATGTCTATGATGGGAGAATTGACATTCTTCCTTGGACTTCAAATCAAGCAACTTAAAGATGGCATTTTCATCTCTCAAACCAAATACTGCAAAGAGATATTCAAAAAGTTTGGAATGGACACCTCAAAGGAAGCTAACACACCCATGGGAACTTCATGCTATTTAGACAAGGATGAATCAGGTTTGGAAATTAATCAATCTATGTATAGAGGTATGATAGGTTCACTGTTATACTTAACTGTAAGTAGACCTGATATTATGCATTCTGTCTGTGTGTGTGGTAGATTTCAGGCTTGTCCAAAAGAATCTCACCTAGTTGCAGTAAAACATATTTTTAAATATTTAAAAGGAACTATTGGTTTTGGTTTATGGTATCCATCTGATGCTTGTACTAGTTTAATAGGATATTCTGATGCTGATTATGGAGGATGCAAAATTGATAGAAAGAGTACTAGTGGGACATGTCATTTGTTAGGTTCATCTTTAGTATCTTGGCATTCTAAGAAACAGGCATGTGTTGCTTTATCCACCACTGAAGTTGAATATATTGCAGCTGGTAATTGTTGTGCTCAAATTTTGTGGATGAAACAACATCTAGAAGATTATAGTATATTTCTAAATGACATTCCTTTAATGTGTGATAATACGAGTGCAATCAATCTTACTAAGAATCCAGTAATGCACTCTAGGACTAAGCATATAGAAATTAGACATCATTTTTTGAGAGATCATATAAGCAAAGGAAACTGTAAAATTGAGTATGTTGATACAAAGCACCAATTAGCAGATATTTTACTAAGCCTCTCCCCAAGGATAGATTCTATGATCTTAGAAGAGACTTAGGGATATTAGAAATAGCTTAAATTCTGCTTAATTAGACAAGTTTTTGGATGGTTGTAATGATATAATTCATTATGTAGGGTGTTAATAGTTTATCATGTGTCTAAACCTCAAAAATTTGATGCACACTTTCATAGTGATAGTGAAGAATTTTAAATTTGTTTTTATTTTTCTTGTGTTGTAATGTATTTTCATTTCTAAAATAAAATGCGGTGTTCTTTTATTGCTTTGATTGAGGGGGAGTTATCTCCAAGTTATGCATATTTTGAGGGGGAGCTCTTATGATTGTTATAGAAGAATTCTTTTTTATTATAATCAAAATAGGGGGAGAAATATTTAAAGCCTACTATGATTGATTTTAAATATTATCTGGTATGTTTAATGTGTTTGTTAGTATTACAGATAAAACAGGTTATTACAAGGCTTTAAAAGAAAATTTTGATCATCATCAAAAAGGGGGAGATTGTTGAACATTCAAGGACTTGATGTTGAACTTACATGGACATGAAGCTTGTTGATTTTGATGATAATTCAAGAACACAAGAACTTATAGAATTGAAGACTTGTTTTATAGTGTAATAACTCTGTTTTGATTAGTTTGAGTCTGTAATATTAGATTTTAAGATAGTCGGTACATAGTCTGCACTTTAGAAGCTTCAAAAACTCAAATTTATCTTTTTGCCTCGGCTTTAATCGATTACATGGTCAAATAATCGATTATTACAGTGAGAAAAACCATTTTCTGTATCTGTTCACTGTAATAATCGATTAACACACCTATTAATCGATTAAGAGGCCTTTTAATCGATTAATAGGGCTTTTAATCGATTAAAACAGTGAGTTTTGGGGTTCTGTTGATTTTGGCTCTGTAATAATCCATTAACACTTCATTTAATCAATTATTTCAGTCAAATTTTGATTTTCAACTTCAAATCAACCCTATTTTCGAAAACCCTAATCCCAAGACTCCTTGTTCCGAAAATCCCAATTCCCAAACCCTAATTTCTCTACTTAAGCTTCTCTATGGCACTCAGAAAAGAAGAACAACCTTTTTCAAACAAAAGTTAAGTGTTGTGAGTGCCAGAGAACTGTTTGTTGGAGGAAAAAGGGGCTTTTGGAACCTGGTGTGGGCTAGAAGCGATAAGAATCACTAAGTGGAGTTCTTAGTGGATTGTGTGTTATGCCGTCTCTGGGGAAAGCAGTTCTTCATCTCTTGTGGGTTTCAAGAGAGGTGTTTTCTTTACTTTATCTTTTCCATTGTAATCTGTTTGTAACAACTGTGATTATAGTGATAGCGTTAATCCTCTATTTGAGTGATTAGCAACTGGACATAGGGTCTTTTGATCCGAACCAGTATAAATCTCCTGTGTAAGACTTTATCTCTATCTTATTTACGTTTACACAACTTTTTAATCGGTAAAATTTGGGGAAAATTTTTAAAACCTAATTTTTGTTAAGAAACCAATTCACCCCCTCTTGGTTTTTGTCCAACCACGCGAACATTCCGCTGCGCGATTCTAACATGTTCAAGAACTGGAATTTGGTTCTTGGTGAAGGTTTAGGTGCAGGGACTGGAATTTTGGTTCTTGTGGTAGATTGAGTGTGAGATTAAAGTTGTAATCTGTAAAACGTTCAATCTAGTGGAACCCAGCTGGAATTTGGATGGAAACTAGACGTAGCCCTGGGATTGGGTGAACCAGTATAAATCTTGGTTGTATCTTTCTAAACCTTTCTCTCATTTAATTCTGTCACTTCCTTTATTTTGATTGCTTGCTGTGTGTGATTCAAGAACTGGTCAGAATTCTTAATCTTTGAAATAGATAATCTGTAAATTGTGAAAATCTTTCAAAGATCAATTCACCCCCCATCTTGATCTCAACCTACATTTCTAACAGATAACTCTCTTCTTTTGGCCCAAGGACGTCGACACGGAGTTCCGTGCATGGTCCGAAGACTGAGAGATTGAGAGGTCCCTATAATGGGGGCACCTTGGGGACCTTTGACCTTGGTGAGAATAGTTTAGAATCACCCTAACCAAGCACTTTTCTGCAGGAAAACCCTACCTCGTGAATAAATGTTGTCGCTCTGTACGCGGATGAGTGAATTGTGTGTGCATTTGTTTATTGCATTTGTTTGATGCATTTGCATAAGATAATCATACAACAGTTAAAACGGAAGCAAATAAAATTCTTAAAAATCATAAAAAAAATAAGAATAAACCAACTTTATCTCGGACAGTCTTCATTTAAGCTAGCCTAGTTTCAGGTTCTTTGTAAGCTAAGTAACCACGTTGACCAACAGAAGAGATAAAAGGTTATAAAAAATATATAAACAATTTAAAGCAATAAAAATACCTCTTATAATAAAAAGATTCTTGCCAAAGTCGTATCATTCATACCACATCATCCAATAAGTGGTAAAACCATGAGAGAAAATAAATGCATTAAGAAAAGTATGCATAAACATCATTATAATCAAATCTCTCGTACATAAACACATTCATTCTAGGATGCACTAGATATCCTTTAGACAAAAGCAAAAGAGAGCCAAGTGCATTTATAAACATCACACCAAGGTGGGTATGGTATTCCTTAACCATAAGCTTTTAAGAAGATACCAAAACTATTGTCTAAAATATATCTATATCACACTAATCATTCACAATAAAAAGCTATAATAAAAATATTTAAATCATTTAGAAAGTGGTTGGTCTTCTACTCGTCCTCACCCGCGCTCAAAAGGCCAAGAAGATGGAACAACTTGAAGAGCAAAATCACAAACTCACCACTGAGCTTAACTCACTAAAAGAGCAAATGGCTCAAATGATGGAGATGATGCGTCAACAAAGTCTCCACAAATAGGGTCCTCAAAGTGAACATGCCTCCCACCATGAGGAAGAAGAGGAACCCATTTTTGAACATGAACAAGGAGCTCATGTCAAGTATGACAGGAGGGCAGTACATATTAGTACTCCTGAGATTTCCAAACAATATATTACTGCCTTTGAAGAGAGGTTAAGGGCCATGGAGGGGCATAATTTTGATATCAAAGAAGTGGCTGACATGTGCCTCGTTAAAAATATTCAATTCCCCCATAAATTCAAGACTCCAAATTTCCCAAAGTACATGGGAATGACTTGTCCTAAAAGTCATCTTACAATGTACTGTTATAAGATGGTTGCGTATGCTGATAATGAAAAGCTCCTGATCCATTGCTTTCAGGATAGCCTAGCTGATTCAGCTCTAAACTGGTATATGCAATTGGAAGGAGGACAAGTCCAGACTTGGAGACAACTGGCTGATGCTAGATAGGTAAGATTTATAACTGCTGAGTAAGAAAAATGACGAGTCCTTTAAGGCATATTCCCAGCGGTGGAGGGAATTGGCAGCCCAAGTAGAGCCCCCTCTGTAAGACAAGGAAACCACATCCATGTTTATCAATTCCTTGACTGATCCCTATTATGATAAAATGATAGGGAACACGTCGACACTCTTTACAGATGTGGTAACTATAGGAGAAAGAGTGGAGCAAGGAATAAAGAGTGGAAGGATTGCGCAACCTTCTTCTTCCACTGCAACATTTAAAAAGTCCTTCAGCAAGAAGAAGGAGGTAGCCGTAAAGGCTATCAATTTTGCCACTCCTTTTTCCTCTTCGCAGCGAACCAAATCATGTAGATAAGAGAGAAAATTCACTCCAATCCCAACCTCTTATGGAAGTCTGTTATTAAAATTGCTAGACTCCAAGCTCCTAGCACGCATCCCTCCAAAGAAGATGGATCCACCATATCCAGAATGGTACAAGCCTAATGAGAAGTGTGATTATCATTCGGATGCTCCGAGACATTCCGCGGATAATTGCTTGGCCTTAAAACATAAGGTCCAAGATTTAGTGGATGCAAGATGGATCACCTTTGACACCTCTACTCCAAAGATAGATGACAAGCCTCTATCAAAACCAGAGTAAAGGGTCAAATAGAGAAGGTCAGCTAATTAGGGCTCCTCATTTTGTACATCTTTTGGTTAAAAAATAATAATAAATAAGAAAAAAAACTTTTGATGTATCTCTCGTGGTCTTTGCTCATGATGACAAGGATTTTTTATTAAAATGGGCTTTGTAAATACTTTTCCTTTCATCAATACAATGAGGCATTTGTCATAATATTCATATTCTTTCCCATTATTTTCTCTCTCATATTTTCTCATATTTAATAAAAAATCTAAACCAAAGCATAATCTTACAGTCATGTCTGTAATTGAAAACTCTCTACGGGATTATTACAGAGAGAAATAATCGATTAAAGCTCCTATTAATCGACTAACAACTTAAATAATCGATTAAACTGTGTGGTTAAGGGTTCCTGATGATTTTGGCTCTGTAATAATCGATTAACACTCAAGATAATCGATTATTTCAGTTAGATATGTGTTTTGAATTTAAAATTGGACCATGTTTCGAAAACCCTAGTCCCAATTCATCAGGTTTCGAAAATCCCTAATTCCCAAACCTTAATTCGTCTACTTAAGGTTCTCTGCAAAGTGAACAACCTTTTTAAAACAAAAGTTGAGAGCTGTGATTGCTAGAGAACTGTTTGTTGGAGGAAAAAGGGGATTTTGGAACCTAGTGTTGGCTAGAAGCGATAAGAATCACTAAGTGGGTTTTCTTGGTGGATTGTGTGTTGTGCCGTCTCTAGGGAAAACTGTTCTTCATCTCTTGTGTGACTCAAGAGGGGTGTTTTCGTTACCTTATCTTTTCAATTGTTATCTGTTTGTAAAACTGTGATTATAGTGACAGCGTTAATCCTCTGTTTGAGTGATTAGCAACTAGACGTAAGGTCTTTTGATCCGAACCAGTATAAATCATCTATGTAAGACTCTATCCTTGCTCTATTTACTTTACACAACATTTTAATCGGTAAAATTTAGAGAAATTTTTAAAACCCTAATTTTTGTTAAGAAACCAATTCATCCCCCTCTTGGTGTTTGTTCGGAAACCCTAAATCCTAACACACCCATGGGAACTTCATGCTATTTAGACAAGGATGAATTAGGTTTGGAAATTAATCGATCTATGTATAGAGGTATGATAGGGTTATACTTAACTGCAAGTAGACCTGTTATTATGCATTATGTTTGTGTGTGAGCTAGATTTCAAGCATGTCCAAAAGAATCTCATTTAACTGTAGTAAAAAGAATTTTAAAATATTTAAAAGGAACTACAGGTTTTGGTTTATGGTATCCATATGAAGCTTCTCCTAGTTTAATAGGTTATTCTGATGCTGATTATGGTGGATGTAAAATAGATAGAAAGAGTACTAGTGGAACATGTCATTTGTTAGGATCATCATTAGTGTCTTGGCATTCTAAGAAACAAGCATGTGTTGCTTTATCCACTACTGAAGCTGAATATATTGTTGCTGGTAATTGTTGTGCTAAAAATTTTGTGGATGAAACGACAATTAGAAGACTATAGTATCTTTCTAAGTGATATTCCATTGATGTGTGATAATACAAGTGTAATAAATCTTATTAAGAATCTAGTAATGCACTCTAGAACTAAGCATATAGAGATTATACATCACTTCTTAAGAGATCATATTAGCAAAGGAAACTGTAAAATTGAATATGTCGATACAAAGCATCAATTAGCGGATATTTTTACTAAACCTCTTCCCAAGGATAGATTCTATGATCTTAGAATAGACTTAGGAATATTAGAAATAGCTTAAACTCTGCTTAATTAATCAGTTTTTGCATGTTTGTAATGTTATAATCGATTATGTAGGGTATTAATAGATTATCATGTGTCTAAACCTCAACAATTTGATGATCTCTCTGGAATAATCGATTATTTGAAGCAATAATCGATTATCTGCACCTAAATGTCCAAAATATGCAGTTACTCTCTGGAATAATCGATTATTTCAAGAAATAATCGATTAACTACTTATTTAATCGATTAACAGGGTGATTTAATCGATTAAATGGGTCTGTTGCTAGTTTAATCGATTATTTCAAGTTTTAATCGATTAAACTGGGCATTTTTTGTGAACTAGCCTTTTTTAATGACTCTTTTGGCTCCTCTTCTCTCCCAAATAACCGTTTATGACCGTTGTACATGTTGTTTATTTATAGAAAGCCTTCATTTCACTTCTCCACACCTCAAACTCTTGAATCCAAGCATTCTAGCATCATTTAAACCTTCTTGCCTTCTATCAACCTCACTTGTCTTCCAAAACACTCTTGTTTTTCTTCTAATCCTAAAATAGCCTCATCTTCTCGTGCTAAAATTCCCACAAGAAGAAGATCTGCTCCTGCCTCTCATCCCCGTCCTAATTCTGTCGAAGGATGGATCTCAGATGATGAGGGCCGACAGGAATTTCTCACCTTCTAGAAGGAAAGAGGTATCATTACTCCAAAATTCATTATTGGTGATCAATTCATCAATAAAGGATTCAATTTTCCGAATCTTCTTGAAATTCAAGGTGTCCTCCGTTTTATCCAAATGCAAGGTACATACTTCCCTGATTTTGTTAGGGTATTTTATTCTCGATTCAAATTTAGGGATCAAGTAGCCACTTCTCGTGTCAAGGGTGTAACTATCATCCTTGATGACGATATATGGGAAAACGTTGCACATTTTCCTGTAAGAGATGATGCTATTAACATTTTTGCGGAGTTAGACGATTTTGACATAATTATGGCTTACCGTTCTTTTCTCTGCAACCCCTCCATGGAGATTGGGCGTCTTCTTCTAGCCGACCCATTAAAGAAGGAGGAACGTCTGCTACTACATCTACTTGTCTAGATTTTATGTCCCCGGGCAACCAACTATGCCCAATGCTCATCCATAGATCTTCGTATTATTCATGTTATTAGATGTTGTTTAGATATTATTTAATATTGTTAAGATATTGTTAGATATTAACCATAATATCAAACAATATCTTCTGTTTATTCTGTTACTTTCAGTTACTCTTTTAGTTGTATATCTCTACTATAAATAGACTACCCTATGTTTGATTTATACATAAGGGAGATTAATCCCAAACTCTATTTCTTTTATATTCAACATGGTATCTAGAGCTTAAGGTTATTTTGAATTTTTTTTTCGCCTTTGACCACTATTGAAGCCGCCACCACCGCCGCTATCACTGTTGGTTATTTGGTAGTGTGAAAGTGCATGTCTAGGAAAGTTCTGACAAGGAAAGACTTGGTATTTAAGCGTGTCCATTAGTGACCCACCTCTCTTTCCTGGGAACTTACCTGGTGTACTGGTTCACGCCGCTGTCACTATCGCCTCTGCCCTTTATGAGTTCTTCCGCTCCTTTTAGTACTTCCAATTCTATCAGTACTGCGTCTGATCCTTCCATCTACACTAACTATGTTAATGTGCACTTATCCATTGACAAGTTAACTGGCCCTAATTATGCCACATGGTCATCAGACGTCAGATTATGGCTTAAGAGTCAGAAGTATCTTGATCATCTTGCCCCGAAAGCACCTACTCTTACTCCTGGTGAGGAAGACCGTTGGGACACCATTGATGCTCAATTATGTGTGGTTCTCAAGGGTACTCTTGATCCTTCGTTAAAACAAATTTTTCATTCCTATGAAACATGTGCCAAAATATAGGAACATGCCAAGTTATTATACACCAATGATATTCAACGTCTCTATGATGTTTGTTCTAAATTTGTAGATGTTATTGCCTCTAAACATCAAGATTCTATGATTGATTATATGGGCAAAATTCATGCTCTTTTTCATGAGTTCAATGAGTTATTGCCTCCTTCCCCCGACCCTGCCACCGAGATAGGACAACGATCAAAGTTCTTCATGCTAGGGGCATTACACGGACTTGCTGATCAATATTCACATATTCGTGATCAGATTTTGGGTTCTCCGATTGTCCCCACCTTGACATCGACCTGCTCCACTCTTTTGCGTATACCAGCAAAACCCAACCCTGACACACCTGCTTCTGTTAATGATTCTTCTGCATTGGTATCTCACCGTGATGATCGAACTCGCCCTCTTAAACAGGGAAAAGGGCGTCCTAAGTGTGAACATTGTGGCAAGCTAGGTCACAAGATTGACCAGTGTTATGCATTACATGAGTGTGAACATTGTGGCAAACTAGGTCACAAGATTAACAAGTGTTATGCATTACATGGTCGTCTTACTCGATCTACTGCAGTTGCTCAAACTGATCTTTCCCCACCTTTATCTGCTAAGGATCCTCCTTCTTCTATTTCATCAGACACACCTGCTATGTTCAAAAAATTTCTCAAATGGTATAAGGATCAACAGTCTTCTAGTTCCACCGTGTCCGTCGCACACACAGTACATCTTTTGCCTGGTCCGACCCAATCTTCTTCCGGTCCTTGGGTTTTTGATTCAGGAGCCACTAATCATATTACTGGTAACAAATCTTTGTTCTCCTCTTTATCCTCTCCCGATCCTTTACCTTTTGTTACACTAGCCGATGGCTCTAGAGTATCATCTCATGGTGTTGGAACCGTTAAACTTTTCCCTTCTTTAACCATTGATAATGTTCTTTATGTCCCTAGGTCTCCTTTTAACCTGTTATCCATCAGTCGTCTAACTCGTTCTCTTGATTGTGTTGTTTCTTTTACCAACAATTCTGTGTGTTTATAGGACCGGAGTTCGAAATAGGTGATTGGCATAGGATGTGAGTCTCATGGTCTTTATCATCTTCGTCCCTTTACACATGTTGGTGCAGTTATAGAGTCTCCCTCTCTTCTCCATGCTCAGTTAGGTCATCCAAGTCTTGCCAAGTTACAACAACTTGTCCCTGCCTTATCTAAATTGTCTAGTTTGGCATGTGAGTCGTGTCAATTAGGCAAGCATAGTCGTACTTCCTTTCCTCGTAGTGTCACACGTGGTGCTTCGTCCCTTTTTGCCATGGTTCACTCTGACATTTGGGGACCTAGCCACGTTAAGTCTACTTTAGGTTTTCAATACTTTGTTACTTTCATTGATGACTATTCCAGATGCACTTGGTTATTTTTGATGAAAAATCATTATGAATTATTTCATATCTTTCAAACTTTTTTCAATGAAATTCAAACTCAGTTCGGTGTTTCTATTAGAGTTTTGCGCAGTGATAATGGTCGTGAATATCTTTCTCATTCTTTTAAACAATTCATGGTTTCTCATGGTATTTTGCATCAAACTTCTTGTGCTTATACACCTCAACAAAATGGTGTAGCTGAACGTAAAAATAGACATCTTATTGAAACAACTCGCACTCTTTTAATTCATGGAGAGGTTCCTCAGCATTTTTGGGGTGATGCTCTTCTTACTGCATGTTATCTTGTTAATCGCATGCCATCTTCGGTTCTAGATAATAAAATACCTCATTCCATTTTATTCCCTCATGAACCACTTCATCCCTTACCTCTAAAAGTTTTCGGGTCTACCTGTTTTGTTCATAATTTTAGTTCTAGTCTTGACAAGCTTTCTCCTAGATCACATAAATGTGTTTTCTTAGGGTTTACAAGATCACAAAAAGGATACAAATGTTTTTCTCCTTCTCTTAACCGTTATTTTGTGTCTGCAGATGTCACCTTTGATGAGTTCTCTTTTTATTTTAAAAGTCAATCTTCACCTCTGTCTCCATCCAATCTTGTCAACACTCCTAGTACATTTAATGTTCCCGTTGTTTGTGAGCGTCTAACCGTGTCTTCTTCACCATTAGATTCTACTCCGCTAGTCAACTTCTTCTTCACTCGCCTCTTCAGGTTTATAGTTGCCGAAACCAATCACAACCACCACCATGTGACTCTACTCAAGTGCCAACTACTCTGTCTCCTCCGGATGTGACACCTGAGTCTGACCTTCCCATTGCCATCCGAAAAGGTATCCGTTCTACACGTAATCCCTCTCCTCATTATATTGGTTTGAGTTATCATCGACTGTCATTACCTTTATATACATGTCTTTCCTCTCTTTCTTCTGTGACCATTCCAAAAACTTTCCGTGAAGCTTTAGCCCATCCTGGTTGGCGTTAGGCCATGTTAGATGAACTAAGTGCTCTTCATAATAGTGGAACTTGGGAATTGGTCTCGTTACTGTCTGGGAAATCTGTTGTTGGTTGCAGGTGGGTGTTTTCTATCAAAGTTGGACCTGGTGGTACTATTGATCGCCTCAAAGCTCATCTTGTGGCCAAAGGTTATACTCAAATTTTTAGGTTGGATTATGGAGATACCTTTTCCCCTGTGGCAAAGATGACTTCTGTTCGTTTATTTATCGCCATGGATGCTCTTCAACAATGGCCTCTTTATCAACTAGATGTTAAAAATGCTTTCCTCAATGGTGATTTGCAAGAAGAAATCTATATGGAGCAACCTCCTGGGTTTGTTGCTCAGGGGGAGTCTTCTGGGATGGTATGTCGTCTTCGCAAATCCCTATATGGCCTAAAATAGTCTCCTAGGGCCTGGTTTGGAAAGTTTAGCAAGGTTGTTCAACAATTTGGTATGACTCGGTGTGAAGCAAATCACTTTGTCTTTTATCGACACTCAAGTGCTGGATGTGTTTACTTGATAGTATATGTTGATGACATCGTTCTTATAGGTAGTGACAACCATGGCATCTCTCAGTTGAAATAACATCTCTATCACCATTTTCAGACCAAAGATCTTGGCAAACTTAGATATTTCTTGGGTATTGAGGTGGCACAGTCCAATGATGGTATTGTTATATCTCAGAGGAAGTATGCCATGGATATTTTAGAAGAAACTGGGTTGATGAATTCAAAGTTTGTTGATACGCCCATGGATCCCTATACTAAACTTTTACCAAATCAGGGGGAGCTTATACCTGATCCTGAGCAGTATAGAAGATTGGTTGGAAAATTGAATTATCTTACAGATACTCGTCCTGACATTTCCTTTGCAGTCAGTGTGGTAAGCCAATTTCTTAATTCCCCATGTGAAGATCATTGGAATGCAGTCATTCGTATCTTAAAGTATATTAAAGGATCTCCTGGAAAAGGATTGTTATATGATTCTAATAACCATATAAGAGTTGTTTGCTACTCAGATGCTGATTAGGCAGGATCTCCTTCGGATAGAAGATTTACATCTGGATATTGTGTCTCCATTGGTGGTAACTTGGTCTCATGGAAAAGTAAGAAACAAAGTGTTGTGGCAAGATCTAGTGCGAAGCGTGAATATAGAGCTATGGCCTCAGCTGCTTGTGAACTTGTTTGGCTCAAGCAATTGCTTAGAGAGTTACAATTTGGAGATGTCACTCAAATGTCACTTGTGTGTGACAATCAGGCCGCTCTTCATATTAGTTATAATCCTGTCTTTCATGAGAGGACCAAACACATTGAGATTGATTGTCATTTCATTCGAGAAAAGATTATGTCCGGAGACATCAAGATCGAGTTTGTTAACTCAAGTGATGAGTTAGCGAGATATTTTTACTAAATCTTTACGGGGTCCTAGAATTGATTATATTTGTAACAAGCTTGGCACATACGATTTGTATGCTCCAGCTTGAGGGGGAGTGTTAGATATTGTTTAGATATTATTTAATATTGTTAAGATATTGTTAGATATTAACCATAATATCAAACAATATCTTCTGTTTATTCTGTTACTTTCAGTTACTCTTTTAGTTGTATCTCTCTACTATAAATAGACTACCCTATGTGTGATTTATACACAAGGGAGATTAATCCCAAACTCTATTTCTTCTATATTCAACACATGCAATCATGAATAATGAACCAATCGATTAGGGCAGCCTTGTCACAATGACCATGCTGAAGGCGAAGCGTCATCCTACTTTTAAAATTCCCTATGCTCTTCTTATCTCTCGCATTTTAGAGTACAAAGGAGTGAATGTTGAAGGGGAACAAAAGGTAAGAACCACTAACTTAAACCGAATGCTTGATAATATGCTAACTCAACTTCAAATGGTGCGAGTCAATAAAATTTATGTTCACAAAGATGACGTTCCCAACATGGCTGACAATGCTGAAGATTCTAACGAAGATATGCCTCCTGCTACTGAGTTTCCCTCTAAACATATTCATAATGCTGGAACATCTTCTGCCCCTCCTGCATCTCGACAATCTATGGAAGAGATGTTGTTTGATATGAATAAAAAAATGCAAGAATTTTTCACCCTTTATGAAGTACGGCATGAGGAAATCATTTTCCGTACCTCTGATGTAGATGATAGGGTCTGTAATCTAGAGGATAGGTTTGACGCTCAGTTTAATAGTGATACCAATGAAGAGTTTTAATCTCTTCCATATATCTCTTTGTTTGTAATGACGTTTCTTAATGAAATAAAATTTGTATTTCTTTGCTTTGTTTGAGGGGGAGTTATTTTTTAAATTATGCATCTATTAAGGGGGAGCTTTCAATTTTTTTTATCATAATCAAAATAGGGGGAGAAATTTATTTAAATCCTCTTATTATGTTTATTAAATTTAAATATTATCTGGTATGTTTAATGTTTTTTTTAGCGTGACAGATAAAACATGTTATTATAGGGCTTTAAAAGAAAATTTTGATCATCATCAAAAAGGGGGAGATTGTTGAAACATACAAGGATATGAATGTTTAACATACATGGATATCAAGCCTGTAGATTTTGATGATGATTCAAGAACAAAGGTCTTAAAGATTTGAAGACTTGTAATATTATGTAATAACTCTGCTTTGATGATTTTGAGTCTGTAATATTAGAGTCTAAGATAGTCAGCACATAGTCTACTCTTTAGAAGCTTCAAAAACTCATTTTGATAAAAAACACACTGGTTTAATCGATTAAATAGCAGGATAATCGATTATTACAGAGAGAAAAACCATTTTCTGTATCAGCTTTCTGGAATAATCGATTAAAGCTCCTGTTAATCGATTAACAGGGCTATTAATCTATTAACAGCTCAAATAATCGATTAAACTGCGTGGTTAAGGGTTCCTGATGATTTTGGCTCTATAATAATTGATTAACACTCAAGATAATCGATTATTTTAGTCAGATATGTGTTTTGAATTTCAAAATTGGACCAACTTTCGAAAACCCTAGTCCCAATTCATCAGGTTTCGAAAATCTCCAATTCCCAAACCCTAATTCGTCTACTTAAGGTTCTCTAAGGCTCTCTGCAAAGTGAACAACCTTTTTCAAACAAAATTTGAGAGTTGTGATTGCCAGAGAACTGTTTGTTGGAGGAAAAAAGGGCTTTTGGAACCTAGTGTGGGCTAGAAGCGATAAGAATCACTAAGTGGGTTTTCTTGGTGGATTGTGTGTTGTGCCGTCTCTAGGGAAAGCTGTTCTTCATCTCTTGTGTGACTCAAGAGAGGTGTTTTCATTACCTTATCTTTTCAATTGTTATCTGTTTGTAAAACTGTGATTATAGTGACAGCGTTAATCCTCTGTTTGAGTGATTAGCAACTGGACGTAGGGTCTTTTGATCCGAACCAGTATAAATCATCTATGTAAGACTCTATCCTTGCTCTATTTACTTTACACAACATTTTAATCGGTGAAATTTGGAGAAATTTTTAAAACCCTAATTTTTGTTAAGAAACCAATTCACACCCCCCCCCCTCTTGGTTTTTGTCCGGAAATGCAAACATTCCGCTGTGCGATTCTAACAGAAAAATCATCAACAATTACAAGAGCATAATAATTTCCACCATAACAATTACAAGTTCTAAAAGTTTTGATGTGGAAATAACATTCTTAAATTTAAAGGATGATTTCACTTGTTTACCTTTTTGACATGCATCACATAATCTATCCTTTTCAAATTTTAACTTAGGCAAACCAACAACTAAGTCCTTTGATATTAGTTTGTTTAATTGATGCATGTTTATATGAGCCGCTCTCTTATGCCATAACCATGGATTTTCTTCCTTAGCAACTAAGCATGTTATACTAGTATTAGGTACACAATCCAAATCAATCAAATAGATATTATTATGCCTAATGCCTTTCAATGCTATATTTTTATAATCCTTTAAATGTATGGTACAAAATTTACTTTCAAAGATTACCTTGAATCCTTTGACACAAAGTTGACTTATACTTAGGAGATTATGCTTTAGCCCATCAACAAGAAGCACATCCTTTATCTTCAAAGTATTTGCACCACCAATGTTTCCGATTCCAAGTATTTTTCCTTTGTTGTTGTCCACATAGGTTACATATCCTTGTTTTTTAGCTTTGAAACTCACAAATTTTGTTTTGTCTCCGGTCATATGTTTTTTAACATCCACTATCAAGATACCACATAGACTTCTTGGATTTGGAAGTTTCCTACAAAACAAGAACATAATAACCTTAGGTCCCCATAACTTTTGGGTCCTTGGGGTTAGAGACAATCAAATCATTTTACTATATGAACCCAAACATATTTTCCTTTAGGGACACCAAAATGTTTAATTCTACACCTATTTGAAGTATGACCATGTTTCATACAATAAAAGCATGCATTGGATGTAATCTTTGAATGTGATATATTTCTAACTTTTGAAGTTTTAGTTCCTTTTTCAACTCATACTCTTTTATGTCTATTTTTAGGCTTTTTCAATGGAACATGACAATTTTCTCTATTTTGAACAATAGCCTTATCCTTATAACTATCACTTATTTCCTTCTTAGCTTTATCAAGCAAATGGCTAAGTATATCAATATCATATTCATACTCTTTACATGATGCACATGCTATATTTTTATTATCTTTTTCTTCTAAACATACAATTTTCGTTTTTAAGGATTCCACCTCTTTTTCGGATTTATTCAAACACTTTTTCACAGATTTATATTCATTTTTCAAATCCTTAAAAGCAGTAAACAATTCTCTATATGCATTTTGTAAAGCATCATAATCATTTTCATCATCACTTGAGGAAGAGTCGGAATCACTAACCTCAAAGTCGGAAGAGATGTTGTCTTTTGCCATCAAGCAAATGTTTGCTTCAATTTCCGAATCACTTGACTCCGAACTTGAGTCACTATCATCCCAAACAATGTAGGCTTTCTTCTTGAAGAATTTCTTGCCTTTATAATCTTCATTTTTCTTGTTTGGACAATCGATTTTTACATGTCCTGTTTCACCACAACCGTAACATTTAATATTTAAGGAAGTACTTTCTCTTACCTTTCCCTTACCTTTGAAGGGTTGCTTCCCTTTGGCTTTCATGAACTTTGTAAATTTCTTTATCATGAGACTCAAATTTTCATCATCTTCATTCTCCAAGTCTTCTTCCTCCTTCTTGTTCTTACTATTGAAAATTTCAGTTTTGAAGGCAAGGTTCCTCTTTTGATGTTAACCTTCTTCATCATTTAGTCTTCCGAGTTCAAGTTCATGTTCTCTCAATTTTGCAAAGAGCGCTACCATAGACATTGTTGCAAGATTTTGTGACTCTGTGATGGTCGTCACCTTAGGTTGTCATTTCCTATCCAAAGATTTAAGAATTTTTACATTTAACTTATCAATATAAAAAATCTTACCTAATTCGGTGAGATGGTTCACAATATGTGTGAAACGCTTTTGAACGTCAAAAATCGTTTCCCCTTGTTGCATCCGAAACATCTCATACTCTTGAATCAATGAGTTCTTTCTTGCTCTTTTAACGTCATCGGTACCTTCGTGGGTTACTCTTAGCATTTCCCACATTTCTTGAGCACTCTTACAAACCGATATCCTGTAAAACTCATCAAGGGTTAAAGTAGATGCAATTATATTTCTAGCCCTAACATCATATTGGGCTTTTCTATTTTCTTCAGCCGACCATCTAGAAAATGGTTTTGGTACCTCTTCTCCATTTTCAGTAATTTTAGGAACAAAAGGACTGTTTAAAATTGCATCACAAACACCTCTATCAACAGACTCCAAAAATATTTGCATTCTAACTTTCCAAAAAGGATAATTTTGCCCCGTAAAGAGTGGGGGTCTATTGATAGAAGCACCATCGGCAAACGTTTAATTTTGTCCGGCCATTTTCGAAAATTGAATGACTATCAAAGCAAGCTTAGATACCACTTGTTAGAATCGCGCAACGGAATATTTGCATTTACGAACAAAAACCAAGAGGGGGGTGAATTGATTTCTTAAACAAAAATTAGGGTTTTAAAATTTTTCCCAAATTTCACTGATTAAAATGTTGTGTAAAGTAAATAGATAAGGGATAGAAGATTACACAGTTGATTTATACTAGTTCGAATCAAAAGACCCTACGTCCAGTTGCTAATCACTCAAACAGAGGATTAACGCTGTCACTATAATCACAATTTACAAATAGTTTACAAATTGAAAAGATAAGGTAAAGAATACACCTCTCTTGAGTCACAAAAGAGATGAACACCTCCTTTAAATCCACAAAGGATGAAGAACAACTTTTCCTAGAGCACTACAACAAAAAAATCAAATAGTGACAAAATTTTCGTCACTAAATGATCAAAATCGGTCACTAACTAAAATAGTGACCGAAATAGTAACTAACCCAAATCGATCACTATTTCCTTGGTCGCTGATTTCAGTGACCGAATCAGTCAGTCACTATATCGGTCACCAACAAAAACATTAAAAAATTATAAATATTTTTTTATAACTCTCTAAATCTCCCTTTTATAATATATTTTTATTATTTATTATATTTTTTAGAAATTTGAATTATTATTAGATTGAAAAAAATGTTACAAGCAAGATTCGAACCTAATACCTTAGAGTTAGAGACTAATACTCCAACCACTTAGCTACTAAGAATTTTTGATAATAGTTTATAAATAAATTATATTTATATACAAATAAAAATATATATCCGTGTAAATATATAAATACAAATACAAATATATATATATATATATATATATATATATATATATATATATGTTGGATGTGAGGGCGCGCTCGAGGGTGAAAGTGTGTCAAGTAGATTTTTAAAATTTGATGTCAAATTTGTGAGTGGGTCTCTTTATATGAGTTTATAATTTAATGACACAATATAATCTTTATAATTTATTTATATAATGATATAAAATAAATTTTTTCTTTATTTATTTTTATTTTATTTTAATTTATTCTTCTTATATTTTTTTCTTCTATTATTTAATTAAAATTCTTATATTAAAATAATTTTTTCAATATTAAAAATAATTAAATATTTATTTTTAAAATTATTTAATTTAACAAATTATTATAAATTAATCTAATTATGATTATTAATAGAACATTTTTTTCGTAACATATATTATTATAAATTAATCAAAATCATCTTTTAATAATTATTTTTTCCAGACATAGATTAATTCATAATAATTTGTTAAATTAAATAATTTAAAAAATAATTTTAAAAATAAATATTTAATTATTTTTAATAATGAAAAATTATTTTAATATAAGAATTTTAATAAATTAATAGAAGAAAAAAAAGATAAAAATAATAAATTAAAATATAATAAAAATAAATAAAGAAAACAATTATTTTATATCATTATCTAAATAAATTATAAATATTATATTCTATCATTAAATTACAAATCCATATAAAGAGACTCGCTCACAAATTTGACATCAAATTTTGAAAACTCACTCGACACACACTTTCACCCTCTAATGTGATCCTCACATCGAACATATAAATATATAAATATATCAAAATATATAAATATATTTGTATTTATATATTTTATATTTATATATTTACACAGATATATATATATATTTATTTGTATATAAATATAATTTATTTGTAAAATTTTATTAAAAAATTCTAATAGTTTAGTGGTTGGAGTATTAATATCTAACTCTAAGGTACTGGTTTTGAATCTTATTAGTAATAATTTTCTTAATCTGATTAAAAAAAATGTTAATAAGAGAAATTATATATTTTTGTGGAAATTAGAACAATTAAATTGTTGTTATGGACTAAAACCCAAAAAGTGAAAAATAAAAAATATAATTAAATGAAAGAAAAACTATATACTTTTACATTTTTATTTTCAAATATTAGTTTTTTTATGAAATTATTTTTAATTAAAATAATTAAAGTGATATATATATATATATATATAATTTTTTTTTAATTTTAATTTATTAATATTATCAAATTTTAGCTTCATGATTAAAAAAATACCAATAATTTAAATTTTATTAATTCTATAATTTTATATAATTATTATTATAAATTTAATTCTCCAATAACTAATAATATTAACACATTTATTAAATTAAAATTCTTTATTTTAATTAATTATTTTGATTTTTTTAACAATTTTTTAAAATAAAAACGATAAAACTTAAAATTAATTTCTAACTAAATCTTCACATATTTATGGTTAATAGTATATTATATTATTATGTTTAATTAAATTTTAAAATAAGTTCATTTACTTTTTATAAAAATACTAATATAAACTTAAAATATTTATCCAATTACTAAATTATTTAAAATATTAATATAAATTTGAAATATCAATTCAATAATTAAAATAATTTTAATTTTTTTATTAATATATTGAAATACATTTTTATTAACATAAAACTAATATATATATATATATATATATATATATATATATATATACAAAAAGAGACTAAATTAATAATTAATTTAATCATTGATTATATATATAAAAGAGATTAAATTAATAATTATTTTAATGATTGAATCAGTGACTAATTTAATAATTAATTTTAATTTTTTTATTTACATACTAAATTAAAAAATAAAATAAAATAATTATATTACTAAATTATTTAATAAGTTAATAAACTTTTTTTAAATTTTTTATCATGTTATTAAAATTTTTATCAATTATTTTAAATTATTAAGTAGATTTATATTTAATATATTATTAAAATATTTTTAAAAATTATTTATATAAATAAAAAATGGTCACTAATTTATATATTATTTGTTTAGTGACTCGAAATTTTAGTCACTAAATCAGTCACTATATATAAAAAGAGAAATCATTCACCAATTCGAGTTACTATTAGTAATCGAATTTTTCGATCACTAATTTCGATCACTATTAACCATTTTTCTAGTAGTGACCGAATCAGTGACTGATTTTGTGACCGAATCAGTGACCGATTTCCGTGACTGAAATTTTAGTCACTAAATGAGTCACTAAATCAGTCACTAAATATAAAACGGAAATCAGTCACTGATTCAGTTACTATCAATGACTGAATTTTTCGGTTACTAATTTCAGTCACTATTAACCATTTTTCTAGTAGTGGAGACGGCACAACACACAACACACAATCTACCAAGAAACCCACTCAGTGATTCTTATCGCTTCTAGCCCACACTAAGTTTTCAAAAGTAAGTTTTCAAAAGCCCATTTTTCTTCCCTACAAATAGTTCTCTAGCAGTCACAACTCTTAACTTTTGTATGAAAAAGGTTGTTCCATTTGCAGAGAGCCTTAGAGAACCTTAAGTAGAGATAATAGGGTCTGAGAATTGGGGATTTTCGAAACTTGATGAATTGGGAATAGTGTTTTTGAAACTTGGTCCAATTTTGAATTTCAAAACACATAACAAACCCAAATAATCGATTATCTTAAGTGTTAATCGATTATTCTAGAGCCATTCTCGCAGAAAAGCAATACAAGGCCAGATAATCGATTAACAGCCCATTAAATCGATTATTTTTCCCAGTTAATCGATTAACAACCCATTTAATCGATTAATCCAATGAGCATATACTGAAAATGGTTTTCTTTCTGTAATAATCGATTATCCTGTGGTTTAATCGATTATTCCAGTAACTTTTTGATAAAAATGAGTTTTTAGAGCTTTTAAAGGGATGTTTATGTGTTGGCTATCTTGGACTCTAATATTACAGACTCAAAAACATAAAAACAGAGTTATTACATAACATTATAAGTCTTCAAATCTTTAAGTCATTTATTCTTGAATCATCATAAAAATCTACAAGCTTCATATCCTTGTATGTTCAACATTCATATCCTTGTATGTTCAACACATTGCCTTCGGGTTCTCCTTTATCCCAAAGTTGTGGTGGCGGCTTATTGCTCTAGCTCATGCGCCGACTCCATGGGGAGTATTTTTGCTTGATAGTCTATTTTTTGACTTTTCTAGTAAAGTCTTCCGGTGTGCCGGGGATTCTTTGATTTTTAGCTTTTCCTGATAGCCATCCAGCTTGTTGATTGCTGGGGATTCATTGTTTTTGAGTTTTTGGTAGTGGTCATCCGAATTTGTTGATTGTCGAGGATTTTTGGTCTTCTTCCAGGTGATTGAATGTTGGGGATTTTGTTGATTTTGGATAACGCCTCTGAGTAGGCTGGCGTTTTTCTTGTTTGCCTTTTTTTCTCTTTGTTTGGAGAATGGTGGCTAATGTCTTGGGATTAATCTCACCTTTTTTCGCGGTTTATTCTTTTTCTCGTGATTTTTTGGATTTTGGCTTTTTTTCGGGATAGCGCGTAAGCCTTTTTACTTTTTTGTCTCTTTTTATACGCTGGCTTTTTTTCTTTTTCGGAAGAGAATAAAGACAAACAACTTTACCAAAAATATTTTATTTATATATATCATGAAATTTGTACAATGATTATATATATACAATGATGTTCCTAAGGCGGCGGCGGGCTCGACTGTGAGCCTGAAGATGGCTCAGGAGGAGGAAATTGCCAGAAGATGAGTCTCTGAAACTCTTCCTGGCTTCGGATCATGTCGAGAACATGCTGGCTGATCATGTCCAGGCCCTGGATCACTCCCTCCTGCCTCTGGCTGACGGTCTCCAGCCGCATCTCGAAGACGTCCTGTCTCAGGTGTTGAAACATACAAGAACATGAATGTTGAAGTTACATGGACATGAAGCTTGTTGATTTTGATGATGATTCAAGAACAATGGATTTAGAGAGTTGAAGATGTGTATTCTTGTGTAATAACTCTGTTTTGATGATTTTGAGTCTGTAATATTAGGGTCTAAAATAGCCAACACATAGTCTACTCTTTAGAAGCTTCAAAAACTCATTTTTATCAAAGTCACACTGGTTTAATCGATTAACAGGTAAATAATCGATTATTACAGAGAGAAAAACCATTTTTGTATCAGCTCTCTGGAATAATCGATTAACAGCTTAATTAATCGATTAACAGGGTTGTTAATCGATTAACAGCCCAAATAATCGATTAAAGAAGTGCGTTGTGAGTTTCTGTTGATTTTGGCTCTGTAATAATCGATTAACACTTGAGATAATCGATTATTTCAGTTAGATTTGCATTTTGAACTTCAAATTAAACCTATTTTCGAAATCCCAAGTCCCAATACACCAAGTTTCGAAAATCCCCAATTCCCAAACCCTAATTCATCTACTTAAGGTTCTCTAAGGCTCTCAGAAAATTGAACAACCTTTTTCAAACAAAAGTTGAGAGTTGTGATTGTCAGAGAACTGTTTGTTAGAGAACTATTTGTTGGAGGAAAAAGGGGCTTTTGGAACCTAGTGTGGGCTAGAAGCGATAAGAATCACTAAGTGGAGTTCTTGGTGGATTGTGTGTTGTGCCGTCTCTAGGGAAAGTTGTTCTTCATCTCTTGTGTGACTCAAGAGAAGTGTTTTCGTTACCTTATCTTTTTATTTGTAATCTGCTTGTATAACTTTGATTATAGTGACAGCGTTAATCCTCTATTTGAGTGATTAGCAACTGGACGTAGGGTCTTTTAATCCGAACCAGTATAAATCTTCTGTGTAAGACTCTATCCTTATCCTATTTACGTTTACACAGCATTTTAATCGGTAAAATTTGGGGAAAAATTTTTAAAACCTAATTTTTGTTAAAAAACCAATTCACCCCCCTCTTGGTTTTTGTCCGTTCACGCAAACATTCCGCTGCGCGATTCTAACAAGTGGTATCAGAGCTTGCTTTGATAGTCATTCAAATTTTTCAAAAATGGCCGGACAAAATCAAACTTTTGCTGAAGGTGCTTTTATCAACAGACCCCCACTTTTTGCCAGTCAAAATTATCCTTTCTGGAAAGTTAGAATGCAAATCTTTTTAGAGTCTGTTGATAGAGGTATTTGGGACGATATTTTAAACGGTCCCTATATTCCTAAAGTTTCTGAAAACGGAGTAGATGTTCCTAAACCATTTTCTAGATGGACAGCGGAAGAAAATAAAAAAGCTCAATTTCACGTTAGGGCTAGAAACATTATTTCATCTTCTTTAACCCTTGATGAGTTTTACAGGATCTCCGTTTGTAAAAGTGCTCAAGAGATGTGGGAAGTGTTGAGAGTGACCCACGAAGGTACCAACGACGTTAAAAGAGCACGAAAAAATTCTTTAATCCAAGAATATGAGATGTTCTGAATGCAACAAGGAGAAACGATATTTGACGTTCAAAAGCGTTTCACACACATTGTGAACCATCTCACTGGATTAGGTAAAAATGTTTATGTTGATGAATTAAATGTGAAAATATTGAAATCTTTGGATAGGAAATGGCAACCCAAGGTGACGACCATCTCGGAGTCACAAAACCTTGCCACAATGTCTATGGCAGCGCTCTTTGGAAAGTTGAGAGAGCATGAGCTTGAACTAGGAAGGCTAAATGATGAAGAAGGTCAACAACAAAAGAGGAACTTAGCCTTCAAAACTGAAATTTCCAAAGGTAAGAGTAAAAAGGAAGAAGAAGACTCGGAGAATGATGAAGAAGAATTGAGTCTCATGATTAAGAAGTTTACCAAATTCATGAAAGCCAAAGGAATGCATCCATTCAAAGGTAAGGGAAAGGTAAGAGAAAATACTTCCTTAAATATAAAATGCTATGGTTGTGGTAAAACAGGACATGTGAAGACCGAATGTCCAAACAAGAAAAATGAAGATAATAAAGGCAAAAAGTTCTTCAAGAAGAAGGCCTCCATCGCTTAGGACAATAGTGATTCAAGTTCGGAGTCATGTGACTCAGAAATTGAAGCTAATATTTGCTTAATGGCAAATGAAAATATATATTCTGATTTTGAGGTAAGTGATTCCGACTCATCTTCAAGTGATGATGAAAACAATTTTGATGAATAGCAAAATGCATATAATGAATTGTTTAATGCCTTTAAGGACTTGAAAAATGAATACAAAGCTGTGAAAAAGAGTTTAAATAGATCCGAAAAGGAGGTAGAGTCCTTAAAAACAAAAATTGCATGTTTAGATGAAAAAGAAACCTTAGAAACGAAAATTGTATGTATAGATGAGAATGATGATAAGAATATAGCATGTGCATCTTGTAAAGAGTGTGAATATGACATTGATATACTTAATTATTTGCTTGATAAAGCCGACAAGGAATTAAGAAATAATAATAAGGATAAAGTTGTTATTGCTCCAAATAGAGTAAACCATCATGTTCCTTTGAAAAAGCCTAAAATTAAAAATAGAAGAATATGGGTTGAAAAAGGAACTAGAGCATCTATTGTTAGAAATGCATCATATTCAAAAGCTACATCTAAAGCATGTTTTTTATTGTATGAAACATGGTCATACTTCAAATATATGTAAAATCAAACATTTTGGTGTTCCTAAAGGAAAATATATTTGGGTTCCTTTAGTTAAATGAATTGTTTGTCTCTAACCCCAAGGACCCAAAAGTTATGGGGACCTAAGTTTACTATGTTATTGTTTTGTAGGAAACTTACAAATCAAAGAAGTCTATGTGGTATCTTGATAGTGGATGCTCTAAACATATGACCGGAGACAAAACTGTTAGAAATGTAGGCTGAGATCAAGAGGGGGGGGGGGTGAATTGATCTTTGAAATATTTTCTCAATTTACAAATTATCTATTTCAAAGATTAAGAATTCTGATCAGTTCTTGAATCACACACAGCAAGCAATCAAAACAAAGACAGTGACAGAATTAAAAGAGAGAAAGGTTTAGAAAGATACAACCAAGATTTATACTGGTTCACCCAATCCCAGGGCTACGTCCAGTTTCCAGCCAAATTCCAGCTGGGTTCCACTAGATTGAACGTTTTACAGATTACAACTTTAATCTCACACTCAATCTACCACAAGAACCACAATTCCAGTTCATGCACCTAAACCTTCACCAAGAGCCAAGTTCCAGTTCTTGACCAACCCTGCAGCCAAATTCCAGCTACAGAAACCAATGCCCTCAATTCCAGGCACCCACAATACAGTAAAGAAAGTAAAGAAACGAATAGAAGAAACTTAGAATGCTCAAACTAGATTTATGCAACTCTGCAGTATGAGTTTCTTCTCCAAAAGAATGCAATTTTGCCTCAAGAAATAACTTCTATGAACTTCACAAAAACTAGCGCGATTCTCTCTTGAAAGTAGCACTTATGATTGCTTGATTGATTGCTAAAAGATATTTTTTAAAAGGTTCAAGCAATACTGTTTATATAGAAGATTTTCAAAATTGCTGGTTTATTTAATCTGTTAAAATAATCTTTTAATTTGTTAAAAGTCTTGTTTTAATTTGTTAAAACTTATTTTAATCTGTTAAAATGTTCTTGATTATTTTCCAGATGTGTTTTAACTGATACGACACCGTTTATATCAATTAAAACTCTTTGTAAAAAATATTCTAAATTGTTTTAATCGATTGATTCGTCTTTCAATCGATTGAAATACTGCGAAATATTCTTATAAACTTTTCTAAGTGATTTTAACTGATAACAATCTATTTTAATCGATTAAAACACTTTGAATAAAGTTCACTTAGTTATATTTAATCGATTGAAACGCATTTTAATCGATTATAATTCTTCCAAAAGATTTAATAAAACTTTCTAAGTTATTTTAACTAATAAAAAACTTGTTTTAATCGATTAAAACATTCTGGAAAAACCTCTTAGTTGTTTTAATCGATTAAATCACATTTTAATCGATTAAAATTATTCTGATCGATCAAAAACTCATTCTGATCGATCATATGCTCGGATTACATCGATTAACAAATACTCCAAGTGGTTTTAATCGATTGTTTCGAAGTTATATCGATTAAAATACTACCAGAACACTTCCCTGAACATTTTAAGTGATTTTAATCGATTTTTTCAAAACTATATCAGTTAAAATACTGACAGAAGGTTTTCAAAACTCCTTCTAATGAAAACAATCGATTATTTTAAAAACAAGTTAAAAACCTGTTACAAAAGTGTTAAGAACATTTTAGTTGATAAAGCTTGTATACTATTAGTTAAAATAGTTAATTAAAAAACCTTTTATCAAAATACTTTGTTTTTAACCATTTAATCGCTTTTTAGAGGCATTTTGAAAAATCTTTTAAATGAAGAAACCTCATGCAGCAGAGAGATAAAAATGATTAAACCAAAGCAGAGATGTAGACTCACTAATCCCACTACTCTTTTATCTAAGTGACCTTTGACTGCCACAAAGTAGCCTTTGACTTTATTTTTGACTTCATCAAATCAACAAGATCTTTGCCAAAGTAGTTCAATAAGATCTTCATCACTTTCAGTCTCCCCCTATTTGATGAAGACAAACACCTCTTTGAATAATAACTCTGCAGAAGAAGTCACTTTAATATATAGATTAGTGAGTATTCAAAAATTAATCATTTTCCTATTTCTCCCCCTATATTGCTACTCCCCCTAAATAAGGAAAATCAATTATAAAAGCAAAGTAATTATTTCTCCCCCTTTTGACTTAATCAAAAATAGGGAATAGAGGAACAAAGTAAATACAATGCATGGCAAAGTTTAGTTTTTGAAAAAACAGTAAGAACAAGATACTTTACTCATATAAGGATCAATCAAAGTTGATTCAAACTTATCTTCATTAATACGTTTGTAATGAATACAATTAATACGTGTAAAGATAAGGGAATCATGCTTTAGTAGCATGTTACAAGAACAACCATTAACTAAAGCCTTTAATTTTTCTTTCCCAGAGTAATAATCGATTTAAAACAGGATGAAATCGATTAAAATGATCTTGTTACAAGTTTTAATCGATTAAAATAATGTTTTAATCGATTAAAACAGTGAAGAATTTCAAAAGTTTAAAACATAAGTTGATTTAATCGATTAAATTGACATTTAATCGATTAAAACAGTAAGAAAAATGTTGTTTAAGTGCTTTTATTCGATTTAAAGCTTGTTTATATCGATTAAAACAACCTGTTTTGAAAACTAAGTAATGTTTGATGTATCAAAAATGCCTAATTCAGTGCGGATTTTGTAAAAACGATTACTAGGAAAATGTTTTAAGATAATATCAACTAGGTTGAGTAAGTTTTTAACCAATAGAACGATCAAAATCATAATAGTATCTTATCTAGCTGATTTAACTGATATAAGCTAACTTTAGTTGATACAAACACATGACATACAGAATGTTTTAATCGAATTTCGATAAATTTTCTTGTAATGATTTAATCGATTATTTCGATGAGAATTTTCTATGTAAGTGTTTCTTTTAATTGATTTAATCGATTGAATCTAATTTGTATCAGCTAAAATTATCAGAGAATTATGTTTGATTCTATCTAGGCCCTCTTAAAAAAACCTACATCATATTTAGCAAAGTTAAAAAGATTGTTCCTGGTTTACAACCAGTTAATATTACAGTCCATAAATGAAAATTAGTAGTAAAAGAAATATGCCATAAGAAAAAGATAGGAAGTGACCCTTCTTTCAACAATTCAATCATCCCAATTCCCTTGGTTGAGCTGCATATCTTCCAGTTTGGTGTAAATATCAACAATCTGGTTTCCAAGGTTTGTGAACTGATTATTGGTCTGCTGGAAATGTTGATAGGTCATTTGCATATGCTTTCTTTGGTTTTCCTGCATTGTGGCCATTTGAGAAAGCATTGATCTTTCAAATTGAGACACAGGAGTTCCACGGTCAGGTTGTTCCAAGTAGGGAATTATCTCCATGTTCTCATATGATGCCTCCCCACCAGTGGATTCAGGAACTTCAGCAGCAGCTGGAGAGGAAGGAATTTGACCTTGCTCATCTTCTTCTTCATCTTCTTCCTCATCTTCAGACATCCCAACATCAACTTTTGAAATCCATTCATCATCAATTTTGATATATCCCATTTTTCTCAAAGTGGAATCATCAATTTCATTTGAAGCTTTTGGAGTTTCTATGCTTTCTCCTGTAAGATCAACTTCAAATTATCTAAAGAAATTGTTAATTAACATGGCATACAACAATTTGTAATCCGCCAACCTTTTTGCCTTCAACATGTGATCTTTAATCACATAAACCCAATTTACCCGAATATTATTAGAGATGCAGTACATTAGGGCAAGATCACCCTCATTAAGTATAGCATGATTACTCCCTCTTGGAGTAAGCATCCAAGCCACAATGAAAGCTAGCAGTCTATATTCAAGTAAAAGTTTTCCAGCATTTAAAATTCTTACCGACTTATTTGGATCTTTAAGACAAGACCTGAAAAATTGTATTTTGTTGAAGTCAGGAATTTCAGAGATGTTCCCTCTGGATACTTTGACACCGCTATCCCTGAGACCAGCAACTTGTTCCCAAACAGTAGGAGTAATTTCCATATTGACTCCCTTCACTTGAGATCTGATTGTTGAACCATTCACTGTTAAATTGGAGTAAAAGACCCGAACCAAATCAGGTTGAATATTCCCAGTAAACTCCATGAAGGTTCTTAGTTTTTGACTTTTCAGTTTTCTTCTCAGACTAGTAAATCCTTCTTCATCAAGCCACTTGAATTTGATAAACTTTGGAATTACTATCTGCTTCTGATTGAACTCAGTAATGAAGGTGTTCATTTTCCCAATATCACCATCAAACCATGCTTCCAAATGACCACCAGGATTAGCAGCAGAGGAAGATTCTCCTTTATGCTTCTTTCTTGATTTTGATCTCCTAAGCATCTTGTTGTATTGTTTAGAGAGGGGTTTTGAAACGTGAGTACAAGAAAGAAGAGAGAAGGAATTTGAACCAGAAAATACAGAATGAGAATAATGGACTTCAAGTGAGCAAAATGAAGAGTTACGAATGTCAAATTTTGTGAATTGCAGTCCAATTTGACAGAACCTGCAAAAAAACAGCTTTAATTGCACATGTCCCCTTGACTGAAGGCAGAGGCGCAGATTTCTAGACAGTGGGTACATTAGCTAAAGTGTTCTTGGAAAGAAGTTTGACTTGGTCAAAGAATATTTTAAATGTATTATGCAGATTTTGATTAACACAAAACTTGAAATTTTGACTCTGATTTGCTGACCAATTTTCAATTGGATGTTGTAAAAATGATTTTCAGGAACAAATTAATCGATTAATCACCAAATTAACCTATTAATTTGATTTTTAATACTAAGTTTGAAAAGGCAATAGTGAAATAATCGATTAATTTACAACAGAATCGATTATTTCTGTACTAGAAGAAATTAATAAAATGATAACAGAATTTTAATCGATTAAAACGAAGAAGAATCGATTAAATTTGACACCTTAGTGATTTTAGCTTATATAAATCCTTTTTAATCGATTAAAACAACTAGACTAAATTCCTGAGAACATTTTAATCGATTAATTCGTATTTTAATCGATTAAAATTGTACGGACAACTTTTCTGGTATTCTCTGTAAGTGATTTTAATCGATAAAAACTATTTTATATCAATTAAAACATTCAGTTTATGAAACCAAAATCGAATTTGTTGTTTTGAACACCAAGGGACTTCCAGATTTTGTTCCTGCAAAACAAATTTAGCATATTTCTGGTACCCCTTTTTAATTACTGGGTCCAATCATGTTATTTGAAATGAATTTTTGGGAATCCACTTCATTCTACCTCTAGGAATAACATACTTCTTAATTCTACAATATTTCACAGAATGACCTTTCTTCATGCAGTAAAAACATTTTATCACAGATGATGAGTATGATTTCCTGTTTACATTTGTTTTTCTGAATTTCTTACTAGATGTAAATCCAATGCCAGACTTGTCAAAAATAAGTTTTTGTGACCCAAGAAGAACATCAAGATTAGCTTGACCTTGTGTAAACTTTGAAACAGTTTGTGATAAAAAATCAATCTTCTTTTGTAATTCTGAACAATTATTACATGGTTTATTACATACACAATCAGAATTATCATGGATTAGTTTTAAAAAGTCAAGATCAGTTTCATCTTCAAGAATTTTCTTTTCAAGAGAATCTACTCTATTTTCTAACCAATTATTCATGCCTTTTAGCCTATCATTTTCTTTTTGCAGTTTCTTAGTTTCTTCATGCATTTCATTAAATGCTTGTAATGAATTATAATTCACCAAATTTGAAAAAGAGTTAGAACTTACACTGCTGGTTTGGTGATTTTGATTTGCCATTAGACACAAGTTAGCTTCTTCATTATCAGAATTTTCTGTTAATGAAGTATCATTATCATCCCATGCTACATATGCTCTTCTTTTGACTTTTTCTTCTTTCTTGTCATTGTATTTGTTCTTTTCTGGGCACTCCATTCTTACATGACCCTGCTTACCATAGCCATAACATTTATAGTTAAAAGAATCAGATTTCTTTTCATACCTTTTATGTTTTTCTTTATCTTGAATCTTTTTCTTGAGAAATTTGTTGAACTTCCTGACAAGCAGTCCAAGATTTTCACTTTCCTCCTCTGATTCTTGACTTCTTTCTTCAACCTTGAGTGCTATACTTCTACCTTTTTTCTCAGAGACTTCTTGCTCATTGAATCTGTTAATTTCCATTTCATGTTCTCTGAGTTTACCAAACAAGGAAGTTGTTGTCATGACGGATAAGTCTTTTGATTCTGAGATTGTTGTGACCTTAGGCTGCCATGACCTGTCAAGACATTTCAGAACTTTAATATTTAATTCTTCTTTATCAAAAGTTTTACCTAAGCCCATTAGATGATTGCTGATATGAGTGAAGCGCTTCTGCACATCTGCAATACTTTCTCCAGTTTGCATTTTAAACAACTCATATTCTCTTATGAGAGTATGTTTTCTGGCTCTCTTTACATCAGCTATTCCCTCATGAGTAACCTCAAGAACTTCCCACATTTCCTTGGCAGATTTGCATTGGGAGACCCTGAAAAACTCATCCATATTTAGTGTAGAAGTAATTATGTTTTTAGCAGTACAATCACTTTGAACTTTTTTCTTTTCTTCATCATTTAAACTAGACCATTCTTTTTCTGTAATTAATGGACCATTAGCAATTACATCCCCAACATTCCTATCAATGGATTCAATAAAGATCTTCATCTAATCTTCCAAAATGGATAATCTGTTCCACAAAACAGTGGAGGTCTATTAATAGAAGCTCCCTCAGAAAAAGGTAATTTGTTTTCAGACATTAAAGATTTGGACCGAAAGCCTTGAGTATTTTTTCAAGACCCTTGCTATGATACCAATTATTAGAAATGTAGGCTGAGATCAAGAGGGGGGGTGAATTGATCTTTGAAAGATTTTCTCAATTTACAGATTATCTATTTCAAAGATTAAGAATTCTGCCCAGTTCTTGAATCACACACAGCAAGCAATCAAAATAAAGATAGTGACAGAATTAAAAGAGAGAAAGGTTTAGAAAGATACAACCAAGATTTATACTGGTTCACCCAATCCCAGGGCTACGTCAAGTTTCCAACCAAATTCCAGCTGGGTTCCACTAGATTGAACGTTTTACAGATTACAACTTTAATCTCACACTCAATCTACCACAAGAACCACAATTCCAGTTCTTGCACCTAAACCTTCACCAAGAACCAAGTTCCAGTTCTTGACCAACCCTGCAGCCAAATTCCAGCTACAGAAACCAATGCCCACAATTCCAGGCACCCACAATACAGTAAAGAAAGTAAAGAAACGAATAGAAGAAACTTAGAACGCTCAAACCAGATTTATGCAACTCTACAGTATGAGTTTCTTCTCCAAAAGAATGCAATTTTGCCTCAAGAAAGAACTTCTATGAACTTCACAAAAACTAGCGCGATTCTCTCTTGAAAGTAGCACTTATGATTGCTTGATTGATTGCTAAAAGATATTTTTTAAAAGGTTCAAGCAATACTGTTTATATAGAAGATTTTGAAAACTACTGGTTTATTTAATATGTTAAAATAATCTTTTAATCTGTTAAAAGTCTTGTTTTAATCTGTTAAAACTTCTTTTAATCTGTTAAAATGTTCTTGATTATTTTCCAGATGTGTTTTAACTAATACGACACCGTCTATATCAATTAAAACTCTTTGTAAAAAATCTTCTAAATTGTTTTAATCGATTGATTCGTCTTTCAATCAATTGAAATACTGCAAAATATTCTTATAAACTTTTCTAAGTGATTTTAACTGATAACAATCTATTTTAATCGATTAAAACACTTTGAATAAAGTTCACTTAGTTATATTTAATCGATTGAAACGCATTTTAATTGATTATAATTCTGCCAAAAGATTTCATAAAACTTTCTAAGTTATTTTAACTGATAAAAAACTTGTTTTAATCGATTAAAACATTCTGGAAAAACCTCTTAGTTGTTTTAATCGATTAACTCACATTTTAATCGATTAAAATTATTCTGATCGATCAAAAACTCATTCTGATCGATCATAAACTCATTCTGATCGATCATATGCTGGATTACATCGATTAACAAATACTCCAAGTGGTTTTAATCGATTGTTTCGAAGTTATATCGATTAAAATACTACCAGAACACTTCCCTGAACATTTTAAGTGATTTTAATCGATTTTTTCAAAATTATATCAGTTAAAATACTAACAGAAGGTTTTCAAAACTCCTTCTAATGAAAACAATCGATTATTTTGAAAACATATCAGTTAAAAACCTGTTACAAAAGTGTTAAGAACATTTTAGTTGATAAACCTTGTATACTATTAGTTAAAATAGTTAATTAAAAAACCTTTTATCAAAATACTTTGTTTTTAATCGTTTAATCGCTTTTTAGAGGAATTTTTCAAAATCTTTTAAATGAAGAAACCTCATGCAGCAGAGAGATAAAAATGATTAATCCTAAGCAGAGATGTAGACTCACTAATCCCACTACTCTTTTATCTAAGTGACCTTTGACTGCCACAAAGTAGCCTTTGACTTTATTTTTGACTTCATCAAATCAACAAGATCTTTGCCAAAGTAGTTAATAAGATCTTCATCACTTTCAGTCTCCCACTATTTGATGAAGACAAACACCTCTTTGAATAATAACTCTGCAGAAGAAGTCACTTGAATATATAGATTAGTGAGTATTCAAAAATTAATCATTTTCCTATTTCTCCCCCTATATTGCTACTCCCCCTAAATAAGGAAAATCAATTATAAAAGCAAAGTAATTATTTCCCCCCCTTTTGACTTAATCAAAAATAGGGAATAGAGGAACAAAGTAAATACAATGCATGGCAAAGTTTAGTTTTTGAAAAAACAGTAAGAACAAGATACTTTACTCATATAAGGATCAATCAAAGTTGATTCAAACTTATCGTCATTAACACGTTTGTAATGAATACAATTAATACGTGTAAAGATAAGGGAATCATGTTTTAGTAGCATGTTACAAGAACAGCCATTAACTAAAACCTTTAATTTTTCTTTCCCAGAGTAATAATCGATTTAAAACAGGATGAAATCGATTAAAATGATCTTGTTACAAGTTTTAATCGATTAAAATAATGTTTTAATCGATTAAAACATTGAAGAATTTCAAAAGTTTAAAACATAAGTTGATTTAATCGATTAAATTGACATTTAATCGATTAAAACAGTAAGAAAAATGTTGTTTAAGTGCTTTTAATCGATTTAAAGCTTGTTTATATCGATTAAAACAACCTGTTTTGAAAACTAAGAAGTGTTTGTTGTATCAAAAATGCCTAATTCAGTGCGGATTTTGTAAAAACGATTACTAGGAAAATGTTTTAAGATAATATCAACTAGGTTGAGTAAGTTTTTAACCAATAGAACTATCAAAATCAAAATAGTATCTTATCTAGCTGATTTAACTGATATAAGCTAACTTTAGTTGATACAAACACATGACATACAGGTTTTAATCGATTGAAACGAAATTTAATCGATTATTTCGATGGGAATTTTCTATGTAAGTGTTTCTTTTAATTGATTTAATCGATTGAATCTAATTTGTATCAGCTAAAATTATCAGAGAATTATGTTTGATTCTATCTAGGCCCTCTTAAGAAAACCTACATCATATTTAGCAAAGTTAAAAAGATTGTTCCTGGTTTACAACCAGTTAATATTACAGTCCAGAAATTAAAATTAGCAGTAAAAGGAATATGCCATAAGAAAAAGATAGGAAGTGACCCTTCTTTCAACAATTCAATCATCCCAATTCCCTTGGTTGAGCTGCATATCTTCCAGTTTGGTGTAAATATCAACAATCTGGTTTCCAAGGTTTGTGAACTGATTATTGGTCTGCTGGAAATGTTGATAGGTCATTTGCATATGCTTTCTTTGGTTTTCTTGCATTGTGGCCATTTGAGAAAGCATTGACCTTTCAAATTGAGACAGAGGAGTTCCACGGTCAGGTTGTTCCAAGTAGGGAATTATCTCCATGTTCTCATATGATGCCTCCCCACCAGTGGATTCAGGAACTTCAGCAGCAGCTAGAGAGGAAGGAATTTGACCTTGCTCATCTTCTTCTTCATCTTCTTCCTCATGTTCAGACATCACAACATCAACTTTTGAAATCCAATCATCATCAATTTTGATATATCCCATTTTTCTCAAAGTGGAATCATCAATTTCATTTGAAGCTTTTGGAGTTTCTATGCTTTCTCCTGTAAGATCAACTTCAAAGTATCTAAAGAAATTGTTAATTAACATGGCATACGGCAGTTTGTAATCCGCCAACCTTTTTGCCTTCAACATGTGATCTTTAATCACATAAACCCAATTTACCCGAATATTATTAGAGATGCAGTACATTAGGTTGATACATTCCGAAAATGTTGGACTAAAACTAAGTTTTGTACCATACATTTGATACATTCCGAAAATGTAGCATTGAAAGAAATTAGGCATAATAACATATACTTGATTGATTTGGATTGTATACATGATACTAGTATAACATGCTTAGTTGCTAAGGAAGAGAACCCATGGTTATGGTATAAGAGAGCAGCTCATATAAATATGCATCATTTAAACAAATTGATATCAAAAGACTTAGTTGTTGGTTTGCCTAAGTTAAAGTTTGAAAAAGATAGATTATGTGATGCTTGTCAAAAAGGTAAACAAGTAAAATCATCATTTAAATCAAAGAATGTTATTTCAATATCAAAACCCTTAGAATTATTACATTTAGATTTATTTGGTCCTTCTAGGATAAAAAGTTTTGGTGGAAATTATTATGCTCTTGTGATTGTTTATGACTTTTCTAGATATACTTGGACATTTTTCTTAACATTGAAAAGTGAAGCTTTTAAGGTTTTTAGGAAGTTTGCAAAGCAAATTCAAAATGAAAAAGACTTAAGAATTAAAGTTTTAAGAAGTGACCATGGTGGTGAGTTTCAAAATAAAAAGTTTGAAAATTATTGTGAGGAAAATGGAATATTGCATAATTTTTCTGCTCCTAGGACTCCCCAACAAAATGGTGTAGTTGAAAGGAAAAATAGGTCACTAGAGGAACTTGCTAGAATAATGTTAAATGAATCAAATGTTCCTAAATACTTTTGGGCTGATGCTGTAAGTATTGCATGTTATGTTTTGAATAGAATGCTCATTAGGCAAATTATAAAATCAACTCCGTATGAATTGTTAAATGGTAGAAAACCTAATGTTGCTCATTAGAAAATATTTGGATGTAAGTGCTTTGTGTTAAATAATGGAAAGGACAACTTAGGAAAATCTGACTCAAAAGTCGATGAGGGCATTTTCTTAGGTTAGCCATTAACTAGCAAAGCTTATAGAGTGTTCAATAGAAGAACCTTAAATGTTGAAGAATCAATACATGTTTGATGAAATTGTAGACCTTAGGGGAAATCCTCTCGAGTCAAATAAAGAACTTGCAGGTGATGATGAGTACATAAGAGAGGCTCTTGAAGAATTGTATTTAGAAGAGAATGAGCCTTCTCAAACACCTGAATTAGCAAAAGAATGGCAATCACCAAGAGGGCTTTCAATGGACAATATTATTGGTGATATCTCAAAAGGGGTAAGAACTAGAAATATGACTAATTTCTGCATGTCTGTAGCTTTTGTGTCACAGATAGAACCCAAAAATGTTGAGGAAGCACTTAAAGATGACCAATGGTGCATAGCTATGCAAGAGGACCTTAATCAATTTGAAAGGAATCAAGTCTGGGAATTAATACCAAGAGAAGAATCACATCAAGTAATTAGAACTAAATGGGTGTTTAGAAACAAACTTGATGAAGATGGAAATATAACAAAGAATAAAGCCAGACTTGTTGTCAAAGGTTACTGTCAAGAGGAAGGTATTGATTATGATGAAACTTATGCTCCTGTTGCCAGGTTAGAGGCTATACGCCTACTTCTTGCTTATGCATCATTGATGAAATTTAAATTATATCAAATGGATGTTAAAAGTGAATTTTTGAATGGATTTATTAAAGAAGAAGTTTATGTGGAGCAACCCCCTAGATTTGAAGATTTTAGTTATCCTAATCATATTTTTAAATTGAAGAAAGCATTATATGGTTTGAAACAAGCTCCTAGGTCTTGGTATGAAAGATTAAGTAGCTTTCTAACTTCAAATGATTTTTCT
Source organism: Sphenostylis stenocarpa (assembly GCA_963425845.1). Taxonomy (NCBI): domain Eukaryota; kingdom Viridiplantae; phylum Streptophyta; class Magnoliopsida; order Fabales; family Fabaceae; genus Sphenostylis; species Sphenostylis stenocarpa. Next base: position 18,599,745 of record OY731404.1, on the reverse strand, counting down.
AGAGGAAAAATTGATTCTACTTTGTTTATAAAGAAAGTAAAAGAACATATCTTATTGGTTCAAGTATATGTTGTTGATATCATTTTTGGATCAACTGATAATTCTTTGTGTGTAGAATTTGCTAAGATAATGCAGGGAGAGTTTGAAATGTCTATGATGGGAGAATTAACATTCTTCCTTGGACTTCAAATCAAGCAACTTAAAGATGGCATTTTGTCTCTCAAACCAAATACTGCAAAGAGATTCTCAAGAAGTTTGGAATGGACACTTCAAAGGAAGCTAACACACCCATGGGAACTTCATGCTATTTAGACAAGGATGAATCGGGTTTGGAAATTAATCAATCTATGTATAGAGGTATGATAGGTTCACTGTTATACTTGACTGCAAGTAGACCTGATATTATGCATTTTGTTTGTGTGTGTGCTAGATTTCAAGCATGTCCAAAAGAATCTCACTTAACTGAAATAAAAAGAATTTTAAAATATTTAAAAGGATCTACTGGTTTTGGTTTATGGTATCTAACTGAAGCTTCTCCTAGCTTAATAGGTTATTCTGATGCTGATTATGGTGGATGCAAAATAGATAGAAAGAGTACTAGTGGAACTTGTCATTTATTAGGATCATCATTAGTATCTTGGCATTCTAAGAAACAGGCATGTGTTGCTTTATCCACCACTGAAGCTGAATATATTGCAGTTGGTAATTGTTGTGCTCAAATTTTGTGGATGAAACAACAATTAGAAGATTATAGTATATTTCTAAATGATATTCTTTTGATGTGTGATAATACAAGTGCAATCAATCTTACTAAGAATCCAGTAATGCACTCTAGGACTAAACATATAGAAATAAGACATAATTTCTCTGGATATCATATAAGTAAAGGAAACTGTAAAATTGAGTATGTTGATACAAAGCATCAATTAGCAGATATTTTTACAAAGCCTCTTCCCAAGGATAGATTCTATGATCTTAGAAGAGACCTAGGGATATTAGAAATAGCTTAAATTCTACTTAATTAGACAGTTTTTGGATGGTTGTAATGTTATAATCAATTATGTAGGATGTTAATAAATTATCATGTGTCTAAACCTCAAAAATTTGATGAACTCTCTGGAATAATCAATTATTTGCACCCAAGATGTCCAAAATATGAAATTACTCACAGGATTAATCGATTATTTCATCAGATAATCGATTAAATACAATGTTAATCGATTAACAACTTTATTTTATCGATTAAAGGGGTCTGTTACTGGTTTAATCGATTATTTCGAGCTTTAATCGATTAAACCTGATAGTTTTTGTTTTCTAGCCGTTGCCAACGACTCTTTTGGCCCCCATACACTCCCAAATGACCGTTTATGACCGTTGGAGATGTTGTTTATATAAATAGGAAACCTCCATTTCACTTCTCCTCCCCTCAAACTCTTGAATCCAAGCTTACTAGCATCATTCAATCATTTTTGCCTTCTTCTAACATCACTTTTCTTCCTAAAATCTCTTGTTATTACTCTACTTCTAAAATGGCCTGTAGACCCCAAATCTTGCCCGACCTCAAAATAAGAGCAGAAGACCTTCTATTCAAAGATGGACGAAGCCTAAAAAGCCACTAGGAGAGACTATTAGGCCCCATATTAGGATAGGAAGGATTTTTTGTATAAAAATAAGGATTTTCGCCTTCAGGAGTCGAGACCGCCGTCTCGCTTTCCGGGACCGCCGTCTCGCCATTGACGCAAGTTGAGACCGCCGTCTTGTTTGGCAAGACGGCCGTCTCGCCACTTGCCGATGGCGAGACCCCCCTCCCATTGGGCGAGAAGGCCTTCTCGTCACTTGAAAAGTCGATACTGCCGTTCACCACTTTTGCAAGACGAGACGGCCGTCCCAAGTGGCTAGATGGTCGTCTCGACCTTGTTAGTTGAGACGGCCATCTCGACCTGACAGGAGCGAATCCCTATAAAAGTGAGCGCTCCCCCCCTCATCTCACACAGTTCTTCCACTTTTCCTTCTACAATTTCTTCAAATTCTCTTCCTAGAGTCCCTCCGAAGCATTTCCGGAGTTTCTGAGAGTCTTAGAGGGTTTTTTATAGTGTTTCGAGAGAGTTTTCGGCGTTGTAAGAGCGAAGGGCTGCCAAAACGCACCCTACTTTCAAGAAAATTAATCAAAAGCTTGCCTTGGAGGTTTCTTCATTCTCTCCCTCTCTTTTACTGTCTTTATTTTTATGATTAAATTGCGTAATAGACATTAGGGCCATGTAGTCATTATTTTAAATCCGCAAATAAAAGGGTAAAAGCGTCTTTTCAAAAGTTCATTTATAAAATAGCTAGCCTATCATAAGGAACCTGAAAGGGGCGTCGTAAGGGAACTAACACTTCCCTTAAACGTAACTAACTCCCTTACCCAACTCTGGTTTTAACGACCAAAGTTTGTTTTTCGAAAAACCAACGCCTTTTTCCTCCTTTTTCGATGTTTCAGGTAAAAAACATCGGTGGCGACTCCATAATAACCCCTTTAAATTAGTTCTTAGGTTAGCCTGGTTATCGGACAACCTAAGAACACCTTTTCAAAATCCTCGCCCCTAGGTTTAGCCCGGTTATCGGGCAACCTAAAGGCGTTGTAACCTCACCCATAAAAACACGAAAGACAGGAAAGTCAGAACCATCGCGTTGCTCTGACCGCCCCTTTCTTACGGTGGTGACAGATGGTGACTCCACTAGGGAAGCCTAGAGAGTTGATCCCATTTAGTGATGGGTTAGCTTAATAAATAAACTAAGAAATTTCGCTTTTAGCCTACCTTATATTATAACATGCTTTAATTGCTTGACTTTAATAATTGTTGTTTTTTATTTTACGCAATTGTTTGAAATACAAACTATACACAAACCTTTGCACACAACAGTTGCCTCTATACCCGGGGGCAAGTGAGAAATCCATAGGGAGTGGGTGGCAGGTACGGTTCGCTGTAGTGATGGCCTTGAGCCCACCAGTGTAATCGGAAACCACCACTGAAGGTGATAACCTTCCTCTTTTGGCACAAAGACTGACTATGGCCTTAGTGTTAAGCATGGTCGGAAGGCTGGAGAGTGGGGACCCTATAATGGGGGCACGTTGGGGGCCTTAGCCTTGGTGAGAACAGTTAGAACCTACCTTCGCCAATGCACTTTTCTGCAGGAAAACTCTACCTCGTGATTAAAACGACTTCTCGCCTATTCGCGGATGATTGAATTGTATACGCATTTGTTTGTTGCATTTGATTGTAGAGCATAACCAAACAACAACAAAAAATCACAAAAAACATTTTTTGCAATAAATGCCCTTATCTTGGACAGTCTTCCTTTTAGCTAGTCTGGCTTCAGGTTCTTTGTAAGCTAAGTAGTCATGCAGTCCGAGAGAAGAGATAAAGGATGCTAAACAATTCCTTTTGCATAAGCCATTTTTATCTTGGACAGTCTGCCTTTTAGCTAGCCTGGTTTCAGGTTCTTTGCAAGCTAAGTAGCCACGCAGTCCGACAGAAGAGATAAAAGGCTCTAAAAATAAAGTAAATCAAAACAATCCCAAAATAAATAAAATGATTTCGGCAAAAGTCAAAACATTCATATCACATCATATCATGAGTGTAGACCCCAAATCTTGCCCGGCCTCCAAATAAAGTCAGAAAGCTTCCTATTTGAAGACGACCGAAGCCTAACAAGCCATTAGGAGAGACTATTAGGCTCCCGTACCAGGATAGGAAGGTTTTTTGGCCCGAAAATAAAGTTTCTCGCCCTGAAGGGACGAGACCGCCGTCTGGAAATACCAGACCGCCGTCTCGTCTCAGCGCCAGGACGAGACCGCCGTCTCGATTATCCAGACGGCGGTCTCGTCACCCGCAAATTCGAGATGGCGGTCTGGGTTTTCCAGACGGCGGTCTCGATTCCTGCCTAGTCGAGACGGCGGTCTGGATTATCCAGACGGCGGTCTCGACCCTCTACCACGAACGAAACGGCGGTCTGGATTTCCCAGACGGCGGTCTCGACCCTGTCAGAGGAGACGGCGGTCTCGACCTGTCAGGCGCAAAAAACTATAAATAGGGGCGTCATTTCTCCCTTTTCACAGACCCAGTAGCAAGAGCTCTCCCTTCTCTCTAGAATTTCTCTCTCTAAGAATCCCTCCGAGGCATTTCTGGAGTTGCTGAGTGTCTTTAGGCATAAACTGAGCGCTCTAAATTTTCTTTAGAATCCCTCCGAGGCATTTCCGGAGTTTCTGAGAGTTGTAGAGTGAAGGGTTGCCAAAACGCACCCTCTCTTTAAAGAAATATAAAAGCTTGCTTTGGAGGTGCATATTCTCCCTCTCTATTTATTTTACTGCCATTTAAATTATGCAATAGAAGCTAGGGCCATGTAGTCATAAATTTAAATACCGCATAATAAAAGGGTAAAAGCGCTATTTTCCTGTTTAATTATTTATTCAAATTAGCCAGCATAATAAAAGGGTAAAAGCGCTATTTTCGAAAACCAACGCCTTTTTAAACCCCTTTGCCGATGTTTATGGTAAAAATATCGGTGGCGACTCCATAGAACCCAACTAAATAAATCCCTGGGTTAGCCCGGTTATCGGACAACTCAGGGATACTTTTGAAAACCTCGCCCCTAGGTTAGTCCGGTTATCGGACAACCTAAAGGCGTTGTAACCACCAATAAAAAACGCGAAAATCAAAGAAGAAGAGTCGAAAAACCATCGCGTCGCTCCGACCGCGCCCCCGTTTTCGGGGAGGCGGCGACAGATGGCGACTCCACTGGGGAAGCCTAGAGAGTTGATCCCATTTAGTGATGGGCCGGCTTAAAAATAATTAAACCAAGAAAATAACGCTTTTACCCTACCTTGTATTATAACATGCTTTATTGTTTGGCTTTCAAAATAATTGTTGCTTGTTTATACTTACGCAATCGATTGAAATATAAATTGCACACAAAACCTTTGCACACTACAGTTCCTCCAATACCCGGAGGCAAGTGAGATAACCATAGGGAGTGGGTGGCAGGTACGGTTCGCTGCAGTTAGGGTCGTGTGCCCACCAGTGTGATCGGAAACCACCACTCAAGGTGATAACCTTCCTCTTTTGGCAACAAGACCGACTCTGACCTTAGTGCTGAGCATGGTTGGACGGCTGGAGAGTGGGGACCCTATAATGGGGGCACCTTGGGGGCCTTAGCCTGGTGAGAACAGTTAGAACCTACCCTAACCAAAGCACCTTGCTGCAGGAAAACCCTACCTCGTGATAAAAACGAAATCTCGCCTGTTCGGGGATGATCGATTTGTGTGTGCATATGATTGTTGCATTTGTATGTTGCATAGCATAAACAAACAACAGAACAAAATCACCAAAAATATTTTTTCACAAATAAACACCCTTATCTCGGACAGTCTGCCTTTTAGCTAGCCTGGTTTCAGGTTCTTTGTAAGCTAAGTAGCCACGCAGTTCCGACAGAAGAGATAAGGGACGCTAAAATTTCTTTCGCATAAAGCTACATTTTATCTTGGACAGTCTGCCTTTTAGCTAGCCTGGTTTCAGGTTCTTTGTAAGCTAAGTAGCCACACAGTTCCGACATAAGAGATAAAAGGCTGTAAAATAAACAAATAAACAGAAAAAAATCAAAATACAAAAATACCAGAAAATAAGTAAACTCCTGACAAAGTCAAAACATTCATATTACATCATACCATGAGTGAGTAAAAACCAAGAGGGAAAATAAAAAATGAGAGCGCATCCAGCATCATTTAAATAAAATCTATCATGCATAGGCATACTCCATGTTAGTTTACACACTCAACATGCATTAATAAACCTTTTCGGACATTCTAGAAAGTGGCTGGTCCTCTCCCCACTCGTACTCGTGCGCAAAAGGCTAAGGTGATGGAGAATTTGGAAGAGCAAAACCGCAAGCTTACTGCAGAGGTTAACATCCTCCGCGAACAGATGGCCCAACTAATGGAGGTCGTACGCCAGGGGCAGAACAAGGGCGAAGACCAAGCTGAACATATCCCTCCTCATGAGGAGGAGGAGGAGGAATACTTTTTTGGCGATAAGGACGCCAAGACTGCACGCGTCCTTACCCCGAAGTATCCGAACAACAACTCTCCGCCCGGAGGAGAGGCCGAAAGCGATCGAGGGGCATAACTTCGACGTCAAGGAGGTGGCCGACATGTGCCTCGTGAAGGACATTCGCTTCCCTCCCAAATTCAAAGTCCCAGACTTCCCTAAGTACGCCGGGATGACCTGCCCTAAGAACCATCTTACGATGTATTGCCGTAAGATGGCCGCCCATGCTGACAACGAGAAACTCCTGATCCATTGCTTTCAGGAGAGTCTGGCGGACACGGCTCTCAACTGGTACATGCAGTTGGAGAGAGGGCAGGTCCAGAACTGGAAGCAGCTGGCAGACGCTTTTCTCCGTCGCTACCGTTATAACATCGATCTGACACCTGACAGGTCAGATCTTAGAAGCTTGAGTAAACGGGACGACGAGGCCTTCAAAGCATATGCCCAGAGATGGAGGGAATTGGCTGCCCAAATAGAGCCCCCACTAACGGACAAGGAAACAGTGGCTATGTTCATAGACTCACTGACTGGAGCGTACTACGATAAGGCGATAGCCAGTACCTCCAACCTTTTCTCGGACATAGTCACTGTAGGAGAAAGAGTGGAGCAAGGGCTGAAGAGTGGCAAAATAGCGCGACCTTCCTCTTCCAGCACATCATTCAAGAAACCCTTTAAGAAGAAGGAAGAAGTCGTGCACGCCATCAATTTCACAACCCCTCCCTCCACGCCTCAGGCAGAGCGGCAACCAAGAAAGAAGGAGAGGAAGTTCACGCCTATCCCCACCTCCTATGCAAAGCCGTCGCCTCAGCTGTTGGAAGCCAGCCTCCCGGCCCGCGTTCCTCCCAAGAAGCGGCTAGAGCCTCCCTATCCCGAGTGGTACAAGCCCAATGAAAAATGTAGCTACCACTCGGATGCACCAGGGCATTCAACCGACAACTGCTTGACCTTGAAGTATAAGGTCCAAGAATTAATTGACGCTGGTTGGATAACCTTTGATGCCTCTGCTTCCAGCACGGATGACAAGCCTCTGTCAAAGCCAGAGAGGGAGGATTGGGAGGATCAGCCCTAGGGTCTTTTCTTTTAAGCTTTTTCTATATCTCCTGCGGTCCCCGCCCGTGGCCGCAGGAATTTTGATTAAAAGGGCTTGTACATACATCCTCATTTTCATTAATATACGAGGCATTCTTTCGTCATATTCATTCTTTTCTCTCTTCTATTTATTATTCCTTCAAAAATAAAATGAATAATAAAATCTATGACTAAAACAGAACCTAAAACGCGTCATGTCTATGATTAATGAATCTCTGTGGACCCTGGAAACGGAAGATGAATGGATTGAGTCCGACAGTGAGCAGGAGACCATTTCTCCGGACATGCAAAGGATGCTGGAAAAGGAAACACGCATCATACAACCACATCAGGAAAAAATAGAAATTGTTAATCTGGGAAAAAAGGATGAGGAGAAAAAGGTGAACATCGGCACCCAAATGGAAAGTAGCATGAAAAAGGGGTTGATACAGCTTCTAAAGGAATATATAGACGTATTTGCTTGGTCATACCATGACATGCCAGGGCTTGACACGAGTATCGTGGAACACAAATTGCCGCTAAAAGAGGGGTTTCGACTGTGAAACAAAAACTCGGGAGGATCAAACCCGACTGGTCCTTAATGATAAAGGAGGAGGTGCAAAGGCGGTTAGATGCCAATTTCCTGGTAGTTTCCAAATACCCAGAATGGTTGGCCAACATCGTACCCGTCATCAAAAAGACCGGGAAGGTCAGAGTTTGCGTGGATTATAGGGACCTCAATCGAGCAAGTCCAAAGGACGACTTTCCCCTACCACATATAGACACGCTGGTAGACCATACCGCTACTAACACGTTGTATTCCTTCATGGATGGGTACGCGGGGTACAACCAGGTCAAATTGGCCGTTGAAGATAGAGAAAAAACCTCTTTCATTACACCATGGGGTACCTTTTGCTACCGAGTGATGCCATTTGGACTGAAAAATGCGGGGGCAACTTATCAAAGGGCTATGGTCACATTATTCCACGACATGATCCACAAGGAAATAGAAGTATATGTGGACGACATGATAGCCAAGTCCAGAAATGAAATGGACCACATTCAATATCTCCGAAAGCTTTTCGATCAACTTCGGAAATATCAACTTAAGCTAAACCCGGCAAAATGTACTTTCAGAGTACGATCAGGAAAACTCTTAGGGTTCATTGTCAGTAAAAGAGGAATCGAGGTGGACCCCGACAAAACAAAGGCAATTTTGGAAATGCCTCCACCAAAAACGGAAAAAGAGGTCAGAGGCTTTCTAGGCCGAATCAACTACATTGCCCATTTCATCGCGCAGTTAACAGACAAATGTATCCCCATCTTTAAACTGTTGCGCAAGAATCAGCCAACGGTGTGGAACGAAGAATGCCAAAAGATGTTTGATAAAATCAAAACCTGTCTAACCAATCCACCAGTATTGGTACCACCCGTTGAAGGGAGACCTCTGATCCTATATTTGTCAGTTCTCGAAGAGTCAATGGGATGTGTGCTTGGCCAGCATGATGAAACCAGAAAAAAGGAACGAGCCATTTACTATCTCAGCAAGAAATTCTCAGACTACGAAACCCGTTACACGCCATTCGAAAAAACTTGTTGCGCATTGGTGTGGGTCACTCAACGTCTTAGACAGTATATGGCTCGACATACGACATGGTTGGTCTCTGAAATGGACCCGATCAAATACCTCTTCGAGAAGCCCATTTTGACTGGAAGAATAGCTAGGTGGCAAGTTCTCCTCTCAGAATTTGACATTATCCATGTCACCCAGAAAGCTATTAAAGGAAGTCCCCTAGCGGATTATCTAGCTCATGGATCCACAGATGAATACCAATCTTTACAGGATGACTTCCCCGATGAGCACATCATGCACATCGAACACGAAGAGACCAAAGAAGAGATGTGGACCATGTTCTTCGATGGGGCTTCCAACATGCTTGGACACGGGGTAGGAGCTATTTTGATATCCCCCAAAAAGAAACACATTCTTGTAACGGCCAGGCTTAATTTTGATTGCACCAACAATATGGCCGATTACGAAGCATGTGCGCTAGGAATCCGAGCAGCTCTAGATCATGGGGTCACTAAGCTCAAAATATTCGGTGATTCATCCCTCGTCATCTACCAACTTAGAGGTGAATGGGAAACCCGAAACGCCAAACTAATCCCATATCTAGAGTACATCCATGAGCTAGTCTCAAGAATGGAAAGCGTCACCTTCCAGTACATCCCTAGGGAGGATAATCAGATTGCCGACGCCCTCGCCACTCTATCATCCATGTTTGCCCTGGACCAGGAGCATGAGATGCCAATCATTCAAATTAAACTGCATGGTAAACAAGCTTTCTGCATGGCAGTAAATGACGAGCGCGATCAAAACCCCTGGTACCATGACATCAAGCGGTACCTCATGAAGGGCGAATATCCCGAGGGAATCAATGACAATGATAAGCGAACTATTCGCAAAAGGGCCGTAGGATTCACGTTGATTGAAGGAACCCTCTACAAAAAGAGCCCCAACTCTACTCTCTTAAGGTGCGTGGACCAAGAAGAAGCCCAAACATTGATAAAGGAAATCCACAAAGGGACTTTCGGAACCCACGCACCCGGGCATGTCATGGCCAAGAAAATCCTCAGGGCAGGGTACTATTGGTCCACAATGGAAGCCGATTGCCATCAATATGCCAAGAAATGTCACAAGTGCCAAGTTTACGCCGACAAAATTCATGTGCCACCCGCACCTCTCAGTAACCTGGCTACACCATGGCCATTTTCTATGTGGGGCATGGATGTCATCGGACCCATTGAACCCAAAGCATCTAACGGCCATCGCTTCATATTGGTGGCGATCGACTATTTCACCAAGTGGGTTGAGGCGGCATCATACGCACACGTAACCCGGAAAGTGGTGACCACCTTCATCAAGAAAAACATCATATGTCGGTACGGCATCCCTCATAAGCTCATTACCGATAATGGGACCAACCTCAACAATAAAATGATGGAGGAATTATGCCAGGACTTCAAAATCCAGCACCACAATTCCTCTCCGTACCGACCAAAGATGAATGGTGCAGTAGAGGCAGCCAACAAAAATATCAAGAAAATCACCCAGAAAATGGTGGTCACCTATAAAGATTGGCATGAAATGCTTCCTTTTGCCTTGCACGGCTACCGGACGTCGGTTCGAACCTCCACAGGGGCTACCCCGTTTTCCCTCGTATACGGAATGGAGGTCGTGCTACCAGTAGAAGTCGAAATACCCTCCCTACGAGTCATCATGGAAGCAAAACTGACAGAAGCTGAATTGGTCCAAAACCGATATGATCAATTGAACCTAATCGAAGAAAAACGACTGGATGCCATATGTCGGGGGCAAGCTTACCAGCGGAAAATCAAGAGGGCCTACGACAAGAAAGTCAATCCCCGCGCTTTCCAAGAAGGAGATCTAGTAGTGAAGAAACTGCTTCCAGCCCAGAAAGACAAAATGGGGAAATGGGTAGCCAATTACGAAGGACCCTTTGTGGTCAAGCGAGCCTTCTCAGGAGGAGCCCTTATCCTCACCAATATGGATGGAGAGGAGCTTCGATATCCTGTCAACTCAGATGCGGTGAAAAAATACTACGCCTAAAGACATTGCTCATGACCCGTCAGGATGAAAACTCGCAAAGAGCGTCCTGGGCAAAAGATAGGGTCTATATTCCTCGCTAGGACACGTCCTAAGCAAAAAGTAGAGGTGCAAAAAAAAAAAAAAAAAAAAAAAAACAACAACAACAACAACAAAAAATATATAGAGCAATGGTTACCTTAGCCGAAAATCGCAAAGGCGACTAAGGTAATACTTCCGCAATAGCAAGCAGACTTCGCATAGTCTTCACTCCGGACTCGCCATCTCAACTGAAGGGACCAGGAGAAATGGGGAAACAAAGATCACAGACATGATTGTGGCACCCTCATACAGTGTAGCCAACCCTGGCCAGCCATGCTTACAAATTCTTTTGTAAAAACCCCATGTAAAATCAACCATGTGATTATATCAATAAAATTGTCTTTTTCTTCTCTTTACCTACCTGTGTAAATGCCTCCATATTAACGAAACATGAGCATGCATAAGACAAGCAATTCAAGAAAGCATAAAAACAAAAGACGCACATCACCAACCAGGACCGTCCCAAAGTAAAAAAGTACAGGGTAGCCTGCTAGATCGAAAACCTGCAAAGGGCGGTCTAGGCAAAAGATAAGGCTTTCGTAAAAAGGAAAAAGCCCATCAAAACGTCTCAGGCAAAAAAAAAAAAAAAAAAAAAACCCGCTAGATCGAAAACTCGCAAAGGGCGGTCTAGGCAAAAGATAGGGTTAAAACAAAAAGTGCAAAAAGAATAATCACGAAAGAACAAAAAAGAAGGAAAGTACCGGTCACTTTCTAAAATGTCCTCAATTAAAATCAATTTGCATCAACAGCATCCATACACGAATAGTCGCACAAAAATGACTTCGTCAAAAGTACAAACAAACAAAGTACATGGACAAACATTCATCATCTTTATGATTGCATTCATAAAAAAGGTATCCCGGTAAAAATTCACCGACCTTCTTGCATTAACCAAAAAGCTTTATCGCCTTCTTTTACAAAGGCCAACGTAAAAAAAAAAAAAAAAAAAAGAAGAGGAAGCTTAAAAAAGAAAAAAGGCACACACTCAAAAGCCAAAATCCAAAATCGCGAGAAAAAAGAGATAAAACCGCGAGAAAAAAGGCAGGATTAAAACAACTACCTCAAAAAACGACCAACCAGCAAGAGTCAGATAACCACCACAAAAGAACAAAAAATAAAGAATCCCCAGCAACCAATGAAGCTGGATGAACAAACCAGATTTCCGGCAACCCGGATGACCATTCCAGAAAGGTCCAACCACAATTACCCAAACACAGAAAGTCACTCTCCAAATCCGGCGCATGATCAGAATCAGTAAGCCGCCACCATCGCCAAAGGATCAGCCACCGCAAGAAGGGGCATCCGGAGGCACCAAAACCAGATGGGGGTGCGTACTCATCAGGCCTTACAGAAGAGGGCTTACCAGACGGGGGTTCATACTCGTCAACCACCAGATGGGGGTGCGTACTCATCAGGCCTTACAGAAGAGGGCTTACCAGACGGGGGTTCATACTCGTCAACCACCAGATGGGGGTGTGTACTCATCAGGCCTTACAAAATGGGGCTTACCAGGCGAGGGTTCATACTCGTCAAACCAGATGGGGGTTCATACTCATCAGCCGAAGGGGTCAGCTACTGCATCAAAGGAGCATCCCAGAGGCGCACAACGCAACATCTCCCCAGAAGATCATCCGCCACAAAGATGGAGTATCTGGAGGGAAGCCGGGCAAGAGGGTCAACTCCTTCACCCTCCAGTCGATCACCTCAGCACAAAAAGCCAGCAGTCGACTGGTCGGGTAAAGGGGGGGCAGCTGTAGACCCCAAATCTTGCCCGACCTCCAAATAAAGTCAGAAAGCTTCCTATTTGAAGACGGCCGAAGCCTAACAAGCCATTAGGAGAGACTATTAGGCTCCCGTACCAGGATAGGAAGGTTTTTTGGCCCGAAAATAAAGTTTCTCGCCCTGAAGGGACGAGACCGCCGTCTGGAAATACCAGACCGCCGTCTCGTCTCAGCGCCAGGACGAGACCGCCGTCTCGATTATCCAGACGGCGGTCTCGTCACCCGCAAATTCGAGACGGCGGTGTGGGTTTTCCAGACGGCGGTCTCGATTCCTGCTTTGTCGAGACGGCGGTCTGGATTATCCAGACGGCGGTCTCAACCCTCTGCCACGAACGAGACGGCGGTCTGGATTTCCCAGACGGCGGTCTCGACCCTGTCAGAGGAGACGGCGGTCTCGACCTGTCAGGCGCGAAAAACTATAAATAGGGGCGTCATTTCTCCCTTTTCACAGACCAAGTAGCAAGAGCTCTCCCTTCTCTCTAGAATTTCTGTCTCTAAGAATCCCTCCGAGGCATTTCCGGAGTTTCTGAGTGTCTTTAGGCATAAACTGAGCGCTCTAAATTTTCTTTAGAATCCCTCCGAGGCATTTCCGGAGTTTCTGAGAGTTGTAGAGTGAAGGGTTGCCAAAACACACCCTCTCTTTAAAGAAATATAAAAGCTTGCTTTGGAGGTGCATATTCTCCCTCTCTATTTATTTTACTACCATTTAAATTACGCAATAGAAGCTAGGGTCATGTAGTCATAAATTTAAATACCGCATAATAAAAGGGTAAAAGCGCTATTTTCCAGTTTAATTATTTATTCAAATTAGTCAGCCTATCATAGGGAACCCGAAAGGGGCGTCGTAAAGGAACTAACACTTCCTTTACACGTAACTAACTCCCTTACCCAACTCTGGTTCTAATGACCAAAGTTGGTTTTCGAAAACCAACGCCTTTTTAAACCCCTTTTCCGATGTTTATGGTAAAAATATCGGTGGCAACTCCATAGAACCCAACTAAATAAATCCCTGGGTTAGCCCAGTTATCGGACAACTCAGGGATACTTTTGAAAACCTCGCCCCTAGGTTAGTCCGGTTATCGGACAACCTAAAGGCGTTGTAACCACCAATAAAAAACGCGAAAATCAAAGAAGAAGAGTCGAAAAACCATCGCGTCGCTCTGACCATGCCCCCATTTTCGGGGAGGCGGCGACAATGAGTGAAGAAAACCAAGAGAGAAAATAAAAGGAAAGAGCGTATCTAGCATCATCTAAACAGAATCTCTCATACATATCCATGTTAGTCCCACACTCAACATGCATTAATAAACTTCTTTCGGGCATTCTAGAAAGTGGCTGGTCCTCTCCCCGTCCGAACCTGGAGGAACAGAACCGTAAGCTCACCGCAGAGGTTAACACCCTCAGGGAGCAAATGGTGCAATTAATGGAAGCTATGCGCCAGGGCCAAAATAAAGGCGAAGCCCAAGTCGAGCATGCCTTCCGCCATGAAGAGGGAGAAGAAGAAGAATTCCTCTATAATCAAAAAGAGCATCTCCAATCTGACGCTCGAACCACGCGCATCCACATCTCGGAGGTATCCAAACAGCAAATCTCCGCCCTAGAAGAAAGACTAAAGGCGGTAGAAGGGCACAACTTCGACGTTAGAGAGGTGACAGACATGTGCCTGGTGAAGAACATCCATTTCCCCCGAAAATTCAAAATCCCGGACTTCCCCAAGTACGCCGGGCTGACCTGCCCCAAGAACCATCTTACAATGTATTGTCGTAAGATGGCTGCTCATGCTGAGAATGAAAAACTCCTGATCCACTACTTCCAGGAGAGTTTGGCTGACACGACTCTCAACTGGTACATGCAGTTGGAGAGAGGGCAGGTCCAAAACTGAAAACAGTTGGCTGACGCTTTCCTTCGTCGTTACCAATACAACATCAATATGACCCCCGACAGATCAGATCTTAGGACCCTAAGCAAAAGGAACGACGAATCCTTCAAAGCGTACACCCAAAGGTGGAGGGAAATGGCCGCCTAAATAGAACCTCCACTGACGGATAAGGAAACAGTGGCTACGTTCATAGATTCACTGACTGGAGCTTACTATGATAAAATAGCCAATACCTCCAATCTTTTTTCGAACATAGTCACTGTAGGAGAAAGAGTGGAGCAGGGGCTGAGGAGTGGGAAAATAGCGTTGTAGACCCCTAATTTTGCCCGGCCTCTCAAATAAAGATAAAGGAGATCACCCGTAACAAGATAAAGCTCGTCTAGCATTACAAATAAGAGCCAAGGAGACTTCCCATATGAAGATAAAGCTTCAATAGACACATATCGGCATCAATTGACGTCCAAAACAGACAAGGAGAGCTTCCCGGAGTCCCGAAACGCGCGAAATTGGCCAGAACAGGTTGAGACGGCCGTCCCAGTTGGGACGGCCGTCCCAACCTGCCCCAGCCAGTTGGGACGCGCGTCCCGAAGTTGGGACGGCCGTCCCGGGTTCCCAGGGGGTCCCAGCCTGTGTAATTTTGCCATTTGGGACGGCTGTCCCAGTCCAGACGGCCGTCCCACCCCAGACGGCCGTCCCAAAGTGCGCCAGATGCGAAAAACTATAAATAGGAGGCTCATTTGCCACTTTTTCACACCACAGACATCCCAGAGAGCTCTGAAACACTTTCTACAACTCAGAGCACTTGTCTATTTCTCTCCCTTTCTTGAATGATCTTTCCGATTGCCTTAAATAGGTAACAATCGGTTAAGGAATTTTATTCCGGCATTCGATTCTTCTTTAAATTTTTAGTGGAGTCGATCTTGTATTAGTGAGGAGAGTCTATGTAGAGAGAGGGGTTGCCAAAATGCATCCTCACAGTTGGAGATTCTCAATACAAAGCTTGCTACGGAGGTTCTTTTCAATTCTCTTCTCTTTTATTGCTTTATTTATTGTTTTATTTAGCTTTATTTACTGTTTATGCCATGTAGAATAAAATCATGTAGATAGCTATTTTAATATCTCTTTTATTGCTTTATTTAGCTTTATTCATCATTTTATGCATGCAACATAGAATAAAATCATGTAGATAGCCATTTAATATTATGTAATAAAATAGGGTAATCGCGTAATTTCTCGTAATCTTTACTTAAATGAATTAATCTGTCATAGGGAACCCGAAAGGGGCGTTGTGGGGTGCTAACACCTTCCCCACACGTAACTAACTCCCTTACCCAACTCTGGTTATAATGGCCAAGTTTGGTTTTTTATTAAAATCAATGCCTTTTTATCCTTTTCCAATGTTTATGGTCAAAACATTGGTGGCGACTCCATAAGAACCTCTTTTCGAAAACCTTTTAAAACAAATACGCGAGTCTAAACCATCTTTTCGCGACCGCTCGCATAAACGCTTTCGAGACGTCCCCGGACGTCGAAAGGGACGGCGGCGACAGTATGGCGACTCCACTCGGGGAAGCTAGAGAGTTGATCCCATTTAGTGACGGATAAATTCAAACTAAGTAAAAATTTGAAATTACGCCTTTACCCTTTTGTATGTTTTTATTGTATAGCTTTAATAACCGCTGTATGATTATTTCTGCAATTGTTTGAAATATAAATTGCACACAAAAACCCTTGCACACAACAGTCCCTCTATACCCGGGGCAAGAGTGAATATCTATAGGGAGTGGGTGGCAGATACGATCGGTTAGTTGGCACACGGGCTACCGCCGTTGTCGGAAAACCACCAACTCAAGGTGATAACTCTCTTCTTTTGGTCTAAGGGTGTCGCCACGGAGTTCCGTGCATGACCCGAGGATCGAGAGATTGAGAGGTCCCTATAATGGGGGCACCTTGGGGACCTTTGGCCTGGTGAGAACAGTTAGAACCACCTAAACCAAGCACGTTTCTGCAGGAAAATCCTACCTTGTGATTAAATAAGCGTGGCTCTGATTGTGGATGTATGAATTGTGTGTGCATAAGTTTGCTGCATTTGTATTGATGCATTAGCATAGGGTAATCACACAACAAACAAAAAAAAAGTGAAAAACCCTAAAAATCATAAAAAAGTGAAAAAACAAGTTAAAATCATAAAAATACCTTTGTTATAAAATAAAAATTATTAATAAAAGTCTCATAATTCATATCACCTTTTCTTCATAAAAAATAAAAAGGAAAGAAAATAGGACTCTCTTCATCAAAATCCATAAACATTCATATAGGTAAGCTTTCTTTTCCAGAAAAACCCAGTATTATCATACATCATATTAGGAACAAAACATGATAATACTTAGAAAAATAAATACTTGCATACATGCATTTACAAAAACCCATCCTCATATCATGCATTTTCATTTCTGCTAGACAATGGAGGGATCCAAGAATAGACAGCTTAAAGAAAGTGGAGGTCCTTCTATGCCGTGTAGAGAAGTTAAGGCATTTGTGTACATATATGCCACGGAGGTTTATGCTAACTTTGAGAAGTCTTATGGAAGAATTCTTGACCTCCTGAAAATCAGCATTGATCCAATATTTGTTAGAGCATTAATCCACTTCGGAGTCCTGATTTACACCGCTTCGAATTCTCGCAATTTGACTTGGTACCAACCTTAGAAGAATACGAACTCATGGTTAGATGGCCTCAATCAGCTTGGGGTTTATGTCTCGCTCAAGAGAATATACGGCCGTGAGTAAGGTTGCTACTATCATACGACCGCCTCCTCATCAATCTACCCTAGAGGGAAAAGGGAATATCGGAGGTTGGAAAATGGCTATAATAGAAGACCACTTAGTCTCTCTAGCTGAAAAGAAGGACTGGTCTACCTTCAACAAGACTCTAGCATTAGCAATGTTCGGAATCATATTATTCCCATTCCATGTGAACATCGTGGATCATGCCGCAATGGATGCATTCTTTGCCTGGGAGGTATATTCACAGAGTCCTATACCCGCAATCCTTGCCGATACCCTACTTTCTGTAGAATTTTGCCGACAGAGACAAGGAAAAACACTCGGATGTTGTACTTCACTACTATATGTATGGGGTGTTACTCACTTTTACGCCTCAAGCCACATGGGTGTATTTCCCGACCCTTTAAGAAGTTTCTCAAAAATCCCTCTTCAACATCGTCAAGCCTTAGAGTGGAAAACCGAGTTAGAAAACTGGAACATAGAGCATGTATCATGGGTTTGTCCTTGGTTCCGACCCGGTTATATTCTCATACGATGCGGAGACTACCTAAGTATACCACTTCTAGGTCTTAGAGGTTGTATAACATATTCTCCTAAAATAGCTATGAGGCAACTTATGAGAACTCAGACCGCGCCAACTCAAGAAGAGCTCGAAGTCCGAGTCTATGCCACTATTCCCATAACTTTGAAGAAGTATCTCGCTGTCCGAAAGCATGGGAAAGACCAAGTATACCCGGGGGATAAAGAACTTGGAAAGGTTCAGTGTGTCTACATCCCACGAATATGAAGAATGGAGGAAAAATAGAGGGATACCCCTACCATCCGATGCATTCACTAAAGCGTTGGTCAACGAAGAGCTACAATTGCAAGTCAATGCCTTAAACAAAAAAGTTGAAGTCATGGAAACTCAGCTAAGGGCTTTTGAAGAAAAAGAGCAAGAATCAGACATTATAATAGACGGTCTAAAAAGGCAATGTAAAAAGAAGGATCATGAAATAGAGCTTCTCAAGAATGATTATGCTGACTACCAAAAAGAAGCTAAACAAACAATGAAAATTCCGAGGCTTGAGCAAGATAGTCTTTTCCAGGACATGAATGACGAAATAGCACGTTTTGAGAAGGTACTTGCGTAACAGGGAAAAATGATCAAATTGATACAGGATGACCTAACGGGAACTCAATCGAAGCACAAAAGTGGCGGAAAACCGCTGAAAAATACAAAAAAAGCCTGGATGAGCTACACGATAAAGAAAAAGAAGGATTAGCTCAGTATGGTCAATTGCTTCGTGAAAATGACCAAATAAGAGAAAGGTTTGACCAACAACACGCTTTGATCGTTCATCTAGAAGAAAAGATGAGGGAGGCTCGTCGATATAGTGAAAATATGAGTCAAGCGGTACATGAGCAAATCAAGATACTCTGAAACCATGTGAGAACAGACTGAAGATGAATTACGAAGAAAGCCTAATTTACCTATAGGATTCTTCAAGCTTTTTCGCTTTTGTCAAGCATTTGCTTCAAAGCATTGTATAGAAGGATTTACACTTTCTAATAAAAGGACTTATTTTTCTCTCCTTAAATTGTCTATTGCATTCATAAGCTGCATACATTCATATATCCCTCCTCATTTTAATAATAAAGATAATAAAAAGAAAGGATTAACCGATGTGCTTTCCACAAATCGAAAAATGGAAAAGAAGCCTTTCGTCATCAAAATCTCTACGACAATCGATAAACCCGAAGATGATAATAAACAAGCACCGTTGGTTATTCCAATTGACAAAAGTGAGAAGGCAATAACACCTATACGTTTATTCGTGCCTCGTCCTTTCCCTTATAAATCAAATAAAGTCGTACCCCGGAGATACTCGAAGAATCGCCAATCAACCAAGATATCTCCAACATAGCCGGTATTGGGGGCATGACAAGAAGCGGAAAAATATACGCCCCCAAGGAATTACAAGATAATATTCCTAAAGATAAAATGAAAAATAAAGCCGAAGAGGAAAAAGAATCCAAGGAAGAGACAGATGAGTTACTCCAATACATAAGACAAAGTGAGTACTCCATCATCGATCAACTCAATCGTACTCCCGCAAAGATAACCTTGTTATCACTTATAATGAGTTCGGAACCACATCGAAACGCACCGTTAAAGGTTTTGAATGAATCATTCGTTCCACATACAATATCCCAAGACAAGTTTGAAGGAATTATTGGTAATATCACAGCCAATAATCACCTTACCTTCACAAATGAAGAACTCCCTTTAGAAGGGTCTGATCACAACAAGCCCTTGCATATTGCCGTTAAATGCAAAGAATATCTCATCTCCAAAGTTCTAGTGGATAATGGATCATCCTTAAATGTTATGCCTAAAAGTACACTCGACAAGATAACAAGTGCAAGGAACCCACATGCGCCCGAGTAATACAATTGTTCGAGCCTTTGATGGATCAAGACGAGAAGTAGTAGGAGAAATCAATCTACCAATCCAAATCGGCCCTACTATCTTCAACATAGACTTCCACGTGATGGATATCACACCAAAGATACAGCTTGTCTCCTTGGTAGACCTTGGATTCATAGCGCTAAGGCAATACCTTCAACGCTCCACCAAAAAGTCAAGTTTGTGACAAATGATAAACTCGTCACAGCTCAAGCCGAAGAAGACTTTCTGATCAAGCAAACCGTCTGTCCAACCATATGTGGATGCGGCCGAAGAGGCTCTCGAAACATCTTTTCAAGCGCTCGAGATTGCTAATATCGAAAGACTCCCTAGTAACATGAAGGTGGCCCATATGATGAAAAGATATGGATATCGCCCAGGACAGGGGCTTGGAAAGAACTCTCAAGGAATAAGAGAGCCACCAGATTTCAAAGATAATCCGCTAAAGTATGGATTAGGGTATGACCCTACAAAAGATCAAACCATACGAACAATAGGGAGGTCTTACCCCTCGAAGATGATATTCCGAAAAAGAGGGATATTAGCACAAAGGGTAGCGTTAGTCATTAGGTGTCCTTCTTCCGATTCTAAGGGATGTAAATCTAGTGACTATTAGAGATCACTCCTCGGGGTTTGCCCGTCCCCCGAGCATCTCTAGGGCACACATTTCCCTGAAATTACAAAAGAGTGCTATTCTTACTATCTCGCTTCTTTTCTTACTAAATGTATCTATACCCCATTTTAATAAACACGGTTTAGATAAAACGTTTTATTCCAAATGCGTCGTAATAATTAAAGCGCCGTAAAGAAAAGCAAAAAAATGATTGATTAACTAGAAATACAAATGAAATCTATCTTGACAAAATCAAAGTTTCGACAATGTTGTGCAAAAAAATATATATATATGCATAATAAAAAAGAAAAGCCCGTCAAGGTCAAAGGCCGAGACAAGAAGATAAAAGGGCAAAATACCCTACGGAAACCCACAAAGGGGGCTGCACAAAAGTTAGGGTAAACCCTACAGGAGACCCGAACAATAATAAAGGGTAGCCTGGGCAAAAGTTAGGGTTATCAAAAGTCCGCTAGGTATTCCTTAAAAATAAATATAAAAAGGAAACCTAGACAAAAAATAGGACATAAGCACAACATCCTAGACCGAAAACCCGAAAGGGCGGCCTAGGGAAGTTAGTCAATCAACCAAAAGGCGCTACAAACCAATAAACAACGACGCTACGTCATAAGAATAAAATGTTTTGTCTAAACTAGCCTAAACACCGACCAACCTTGGCTAGCCATTCTTACAAAAACCTTTATTACAAAAATATCATTCTAAAACACAAGCCTTTGATATAAATCCTTTTCTTTCTCTTCTCTTGACCATTTCATTAAAAAGCATTCAAGTAATAAGGGGAATGTGGAAATATAGTGATCAATAGGAAGGTTGAAATTCCTAAGGAAAGGAAGAGGGGCATTGACATGGCAGCTTGCTCTACGAACGAAAAATTGCTCTTCGACCATAGCAAAGGAAATTCCAAGACGGTAAATTATGTACAACCAAGCTTGTTAATCGAAGAAACATGGTGACGGAAAGAAACAAGCACCAAGAATGCACCCGAAGTTAAAGCACATCAGCTTAAAACTTTCGAAATATTAACTCGAAATAGATCATAGGATGCATATCATGAAACATTACATGCATTAAAACATAAATGAAGGGGGTCCTATCTTCAAATTCATCAAAAATCACTCAAAAAATCAAAAATCCCATCCAAGCAGCTCGAGACGGCCGTCCCGAAGTCGAGACGGCCGTCCCAAGTCCCCAAATCAAGTTGGGACGTGCGTCCCTGGTGGGACGGCCGTCCCACTTCCCCGCCGATGGCCCCCGTGCGTTTTTTTAATTGAGACGGCCGTCCCAACCCGCACGGCCGTCCCAAACCGCCCGGCGCGCTCTATAAGTGCTAGGCGCGGATTTGAGCTTCGCATCCCATTCCAGTGCTTTCTATCTTGCTTCTTCTCCCTTTCTACACATTTCTAACACTCTTAAGCGAGTATGGAGCACGGAGAATCTTCATCTAGGAGAAAACGCTCTAGAAACCCCGCTAGAGGAACTACTACAGCCAAGCACTCAACTAGCGTAATCGCACCAACTACGACCGGTAAATATCCAAGCAATTCTCCCGGTACCCCACACCGCAATTGGACTTCGAAATCCTAGCTACATTCGGTTGGGATCAAGATGTCGAAGATACATCCACAACATAGGATGGGACTTTCGCTCCGCGAGCTACCTACTCGGATCCATCGCACCGCCACGATGGAATTTCTTGCTTCGTCAACATGGTGGAAATGCCATCTTCAATTCCCGGGGTGCCACCAACCCAAGCCGTCTCCTACCGGATGGATGGAGCTTATCGGACCACCGCTCCGGATGACTTTAATGTCATTATGGGTTTCGCCAACGAGCGGATACAAGAACTCCGCAGTACCGGTCCGCGTATTTGGAGAAACCTCGCCGCTCTCACCACCGCTACCATGTGGAAGGAAATCACCGGAGCCGCCATTCTCGCCATCAAATCGAAGGGTGCAGCTTTTTCCCTCCACTCCGCGTATGTCATAAATTGCCGGCCGGACCATACACAACTCGAAAGAGAGCCAAGGAAAGGTAACTCGGCCGACCTTTTCATTGTTTACCGTATGCACCAGGGGCATAGGTGCAACCCAGGGTATGCCTTCCTCAAAGCCGTCAAGGATTGCGGCACTCGCGGTCCAAACAGAGCGATCATAATAGCTCCCTTTCTCACCCCTCTAGCCGAGTATTGGGGATGTAGCGACGGAGAAGACATCCCGACCTAGTCTTCGACCGAGCCTATCAATGGCGGAGTGCCGGCTCATATGAACATCCTTAGCAGGCAAGGTACAGGGTTTATCTTAAACCCAATCCTCTCTATCTCGATGGACATGCGGGATTTCGACACGCCACAGATTTCCCCACCACTTCGTAGTCCCGACAGCTAGCCCTACGATCCCGACTACGCCGGCTTATACAGCGCCCGGATGATGAGCATGCCTATATGGAAGGAGAGTTCCAGCTTATACGCCAGCCAGCTTGGCCACTCACCGTCAGCAAGACAGACGGACCGCCGGATAGAAAGCCCGGTCCAAACTCGAGCGAGATTCCGCGCCGCCTACTCCGCCGCTTCCTTCGCCAGCACCATCCTCTCACTCTGAGTCCCGAGGCGTACGATTAGGAGATTTTCTCGATGCTTTCTAGTAGTTTAAAAAATGTTTGAATGTACTATCAAAAAAACAAAATATATAATAAATAAGAGTTGTTATTTCCATTTGCATTTTGAAAAGCCTACGTGTAAAATAAAAAGGCACACGTAATATAGCAAAAAGCCGATTTTAAATAACCCGCGTTGATCGCGAAAGAAAAAGGCGAAATCTGAACCATTTCAACAGAATAAGGAGCTTCAAGGAAAATAGTTCCAACCATCAATAAAAGAAGGTACATCAAAAATAGAAAAAGCCAATGGAAGGGCTTGATAATCCCCAAGCTGATCCTTGCCTGCTCCAAAGGCAAAACAAAATTTCTCCATGACTCAACATCTACACTACATGAGTCATCAAGCATAAATCACTTGGAGCCGCAATCAACATCCACCACATCCAGAAAAGTCATCAATGTAGAAAAGCCAACTGAAAGGCTCAATTATCCCCAAGCGGATCCTTGCCTACTCCGGAGGCAAAACAAAAAGAATACCTCGCGACTCATCTTCGTCAACACATGAGTCATCAAGCACACTCATATAAGGATCTCCACTTCATTCCCCAACGGAGAATAAGGGTTACACAAGAGCCCATCATACGAAGTCAAGTCCTTTACATCACCGGGGGCAACAAAAAGAAGGAAGAGAAAAGCCTTTCATCCTCCGACAAAGGCCACCGCAAGAAAAAGCCGAAAGAAAATCCCCAAGAAGAGCACATCAAGAAAAATCTATAAAAGAAGAAAATGAGAAAATTCCATCCACAGGAAGGCAAATCACCTCCCTAGTGGATCATCAAAAAGAAAATTTTCTCCCCAAGAAGCCTAACCGCAAAGGCAAATTACAAATTACAAATCCACAGGGAGTTAAGCACCCAATATGAATATCCCCAACTAAGTACAAAACCTTCACTCCCAAGAATGCCTATGCTTACTCGTAAACAAGCAAAGAGCCGATATCCCCAAGAAACGGAAATCAACCTAAAAGAGGTAATACAAGCAAAGCTTTCAAGAAACATCTACCTACTCGTAGGTATTATCAAGAACAAATATCCTCAAATAGAACATCAGCCTATTCGGAGGCAAACAACAAGTAAAAAGCCTTCACCACTATTGAAGCACACGCCTAATCAAGAGGCACAATCAAGAATCAACAAATCCCCAGGGGATTCCCGCCTAATCAAGAGGCACAACCAAATAGAAATCACATCCCCAAGTGGGCTCTCGCCTAATCAAGAGGCACAATCAAGAATCAATAAATCCCCAGTGGATTCCCGCCTAATCAAGAGGCACAACAAAATCCTCAAGTGAATCTTCGCCTAATCAAGAGGCACAATCAATAAGAGAATTCAAAATCCCCAAAAGGATTCCCGCCTAAAAAGAGGCAATCGACATAATCCCCAGCAAAGCCGGATGGCTAAAACAAGAAAAGCCAAAAATCAAGAATCCTCTGTAAAACCGGATGACTAAAACAAAAAAATCAAAAAGAAAAATTACTCCCCATAGGCGCATGATCGTAGACAATAAGTCGCCGTAAACCGGATGAGGGTTCGTACTCATCAATCAAAAAGATATTCCAAAAAGAGCATTCCAAGAATTTGTCAAAATGCGATTCGTACTGCATGGGGGTAGGTACTCATCGTAGTCCGTCGAAATGCGTACTCGCACCCAAGGGGGTGTAAAAACCATTAGAGTCCCAAGCAAGATGCGACTCGCACAATAGAGCCTTGTCAAGATGCATGTTCACACCCAAGGGGGTGTAAAAACCATTAGAGTCCGTCAAGATGCGTACTCGCACAATAGAACCTTGTCAAGATGCGTGTTCACACCCAGTGGGGTGTAAAAACCATTAGAGTCCGGCAAGATGCGTACTCGCACAATAGAGCCTTGTCAAGATGCAGGTTCACACCCAAGGGGGTGTAAAAACCATTAGAGTCCGGCAAGATGCAGACTCGCACAATAGAGCCTTGTCAAGATGCAGGTTCACACCCAAGTGGGGTGTAAAAACCATTAGAGTCCGTCAAGATGCAGACTCGCACAATAGAACCTTGTCAAGATGCAGGTTCACACCCAGTGGGGTGTAAAAACCATTAGAGTCCCGACAAGATGCAGTACTCGCACAATAGAGCCTAGTCAATATGCGTGTTCGCACCCAAGTGGGGTGTAAAAACCACTAGAGCCTAGTCAATATGCAGGTTCGCACCCAGTGGGGTGTAAAATCCACTAGAACCTAGTCAATATGTAGGTTCGCACCCAGTGGGGTGTAAAATCCACTAGAACCTAGTCAATATGCAGGTTCACACCCAATGGGGGTGTAAAATCCATTAGGACCTAGTCAATATACAGTGTTCGCACCCAATGGGGGTGTAAAACCACTAGAATCCGGCAAAATGCGATTCGTACCGTGTGGGGTAAGTACCCACCAAAACCTTAAAAATGCAGATTCATACCGGTGGGGGTAGGTACCCACCAAAACCTTAAAAAGAAAGCTCAAACCAGATAGGGGTTGGTACCTATCAAAATATTTATCATCCGGAGGATCAACAAGGAGCAAGATCCGAAGGATAACCGGCAAAGGGTTAACTCCTTCCCCTACCAACTAATTTTGTCGACATATCCAAACCGACCAATTAGCTAGGCAGGTGAAGGGGGGCAACTGTAGACCCCTAATTTTGCCCTGCCTCTCAAATAAAGATAAAGGAGATCACCCGTAACAAGATAAAGCTCGTCTAGCATTACAAATAAGAGCCAAGGAGACTTCCCATATGAAGATAAAGCTTCAATAGACACATATCGGCATCAATTGACGTCCAAAACAGTGCAAGGAGAGCTTCCCGAGTCCCGAAACGCGCGAACCGGCCGTAACAGGTTGAGACGGCCGTCCCAGCTGGGACGGCCGTCCCAACCTGCCCCAGCCAGCTGGGACGCGCGTCCCGAAGTTGGGACGGCCGTCCCAAGCCCCGGCTATGTGGGACGGCCGTCCCGGTTCCTGTGGGGTCCCGACCGTGTAATTTTGCCATTTGGGACGGCCGTCCCAGCCCGCACGGCCGTCCCACCCCGCACGGCCGTCCCAAAGTGCGCCGCATGCGAAAAACTATAAATAGGAGGCTCATTTGCCACTTTTTCACACCACGGACATCCCGTAGAGCTCGAAACACTTTCTAAAACTCGGAGCACTTGTCTATTTCTCTCTCTTTCTTGAATGATCTTTCCGATTGCCTTAAATAGGTAACAATCGGTTAAGGAATTATATTCCAGCATTCGATTCTTCTTTAAATTTTTAGTGGAGTCGATCTTGTATTAGTGAGGAGAGTCTATGTAGAGAGAGGGGTTGCCAAAACGCATCCTCACAGCTTGGAGATTCTCAATACAAAGCTTGCTACGGAGGTTCTTTTCAATTCTCTTCTCTTTTATTGCTTTATTTATTGTTTTATTTAGCTTTATTTACTGTTTATGCCATGTAGAATAAAATCATGTAGATAGCTATTTTAATATCTCTTTTATTGCTTTATTTAGCTTTATTCATCATTTTATGCATGCAACATAGAATAAAATCATGTAGATAGCCATTTAATATTATGTAATAAAATAGGGTAATCGCGTAATTTCTCGTAGTCTTTATTTAAATGAATTAATCTGTCATAGGGAACCCGAAAGGGGCGTTGTGGGGTGCTAACACCTTCCCCACACGTAACTAACTCCCTTACCCAACTCCGGTTATAATGGCCAAGTGCGGTTTTTCTTAAAATCAACATTTTTATCCTTTTCCAATGTTTATGGTCAAAACATTGGTGGCGACTCCATAAGAACCTCTTTTCGAAAACCTTTTAAAACAAATACGCGAGTCTAAACCATCTTTTCGCGACCGCTCGCATAAACGTTTCGAGACGTCCCCCGGACGTCGAAAGGGACGGCGGCGACAAGCGTGACCTTCTTCTTCCAACACCTCATTCAAGAAACCCTTCAAAAAGAAGGAGGAGGTCGTACACGCCTTAATTTCGCAACCCCTTCTTCCACCTCGTAGACGGAGCAACAACCACGAAGAAGGGAGAGGAAGTTCACCCCTATCTCCACCTCATACGCAAAGTTGTTGCCCCAGTTACTGGAGGCCAATCTTCTGGCGCGTGTTCCCCCCAAGAAAATGGAGCCTCCCTACCCTGAGTGGTACAAGCCCAACGAAAAATGTAGTTACCACTCGGATGCACCTGGGCATTCAACGGACAATTGCTTGACCTTGAAATATAAGGTCCAAGAGCTAATTGATGCTGGTTGGATAACCTTTGATGCTTCTGCTTCCGATGTAGACGCCAAGCCTCTGTAAAAAATAGAGTAGCAGAGAGGGAGGATCGGGAGGATCAGCCCCTAGGGTCCCTTTTTTTTTAAGCTTTCTCTTATATTTCCTGCGATCCCCGCCCGTGGCCACAGGAACTCTGATTAAAAGGGCTTGTACATACGTTTTCATTTTCCTTAATACATGAGACATTTTTTTATCATATTCATTTCCTTCATTCTTTTCCCTCTTCTATTTATTATTCTTTCAAAAATAATTGAATAATAAAATCTATGACTAAAACAGAACCTAAAATACATCATGTCTGTGATTGATGAGTCTCTATGGACCCCGGAAGCCGAAGGCAAATGGGTCGAGTCCGACAGTGAGCAGGTGACCATTTCCCCGGACATGCAAAGAATGTTGGAAAAAGAAGCACGCATTATACAACTGCATCAAGAAGAAATGGAAACTATCAATTTGGGAGAAGGGGATGATGAGAAAAAGATAAACATTGGTGTTAGAAAAGTAGTTTTAAATCAAGAGGGGGGGTGAATTGATTTTTGAAAGTTTTTCGCAATACACAGATTATCTAATCCGAAAATTAAGATTACTTATCAATTCACAAATCACAAAGCAATTAAACAATACAAGCGCAGCAACTGAAATTAAAGAGAGAAAGGTTAGGAAAGATTTCACCGGTAATTTTATACTGGTTCACCCAATACCAGGGCTACGTCCAGTCTCCAGCCAAATTCCAGCTGGGTTCCACTAGAATAGATGTTTTACAGACTCACACTCTTACACCTATTCTAACTCTCCACCAAGAACCAAATTCCAGCTCTTGGAAACCTCTGCAACCAAATTCCAGCCGCAGAGAAACCAGTGCCCAAATTCCAGGCACCACACACAAGAACCAAATTCCAGCTCCTGCTTTAACCTTTCCACCAAGAACCAAATTCCAGTTCTTGGCAACTTTCTACAACAGCTGCAGAAAACTTGTACCCAAATTCCAGGTACAAAACAGTACAAATGAATGAATAGAAATTTAAAAGAAGAAACAAAGAAAGCTCAAACCGGATTACACCAATCCACAGTCAGTTTCTTCTTCAAAGAAATGCAAAGTGCCTCAAGAAAGATTTCAAAATAAGTTCACAAAAACAGTTGTGTATCTTTCTTGAAAAATGCTAATAGTTGTTTGTATTGATTGCTTGAATTGTGTAAAAACTGATATGATAAAAGTTCCAAGCAATTCTGTTTATAAAAGAGTATTTTCAAATCTGCTGCATTAATTAATCTGTTGAAAGTTTGTTTTAATCTGTTGAAATAGCCGTTATAATCTGTTAAAAGTCCTTTCAACCCATTAATGCATTCTTGATCTTTAACAGAAAATGTTTTAGTTGATACGACCACGTTTTTATCAGTTAAAACGTTTTACAAACATTTTCTAAGTATAAAACAATCGATTGAATCGCGTATTAATCGATTGATTTGTTTAAAAACCTTCTTATAAAACTTTCCAAGTTATTTTAGCTGATATAAAGTCGTTTCAATCGATTGAAAAACTGCACATATATTTTCAAGTCATTTTAATCGATTGAAAGTTCGTTTTAATCGATTGAAAAGATTTTCTAAGTTATTTTAATCGATTGAAATACGTTTTAATCGATTGAAATAAGTCTGATCGGTCATAATTCAATTCTGATCGATCATAACCAACTCTGATCGGTCATAATCTCATTCTGATCGATCATCCTGACATCCAAAGTGATTTTAATCGATTGAAACGTGTTTTAATCGATTAAAATAATTCTGATCGCTCATATTTAAGATCTGATCGATTATATTGCATTCTGACCTATTATATTCGAATTCTAATCGGTCAGAAAGAGTTTTAATCGATTAAAAGAAGTTTGTATCGATTAAAATATTGTAAAAACACTTTTTAAAACATTCTAAGTGTTTTAAATTGATTCTTTCAAACCTGTATCAGTTAATAACTTGTTTAAGAAAATTCTTTGCCAAAATGCTTTTGTTTTTGATTTGTTAAAAACTGTTTTTGAGGCATTTTGCAAGATGAGTGAAGAAGCTTTATGCAGTGGAAAAGGTAAAGTGGTTTTACCTAAGCTTTCGTTAAGACACACTAAGTCTTCAGCTCCATTCTTCTGAGTGACTTGTTTGACTGTTGCAGAGTTGACCTTTGACTTTATTTTTGACTTCATCAAATCAATGAGATCTTTGCTAGGATCACTTTCAGTCTCCCCCTATTTGATGAAGACAAACACCATTTTGAAAAAACAATCTCTGCAAAATAAGTCACTTGATAATGCAGTTAGGTGAGAAATATAAGAATGTAATAAAGTTTTGTTTCTCCCCCTAAAACTTATTTCTCCCCCTAAAATGTTGCACTTAAATTTATCTTAAAGTGATGCAACTATTTCTCCCCCTTTTGACTTCATCAAAAATAGGGAACCAGAAGAGAAAAGAATAAAATGTAAGGTTTTGAAAAATATGCTCAAGTTTTTGAAAATACAAAGTGAATCAATATTTCACTCATGAAAAGAATCAATTAAAGTTGATTCAAACTTATCTCCATTAACACGTTTGTAATGAATACAATTAACACGTGTAAAGATAAGGGAATCACGCTTTAGTAGCATGTTTACAGAAACAGCCATTAACTAAAGCCTTTAATCTTTCTTCCCAGAATAAAAATCGATTAAAAACAGAGCATAATCGGTTAAAATGTTCTTGGTAAATGATTTTAATCGATTGAAAGAAAAGTTTAATCGATTAAATCATTTAAGATTTTGAAAACATGAAACTTTAGTAAAAATAATCGATTATTTCGACTTTAAATCGATTAAAACAGTAATGAAAACTGTTGACTAAGTTTATTTAACCGATTAAAAGGTGTTTTTATTGACTAAAGCAACCAGATTTTGAAAACCATGATATATCTGATGCTAATCTTTTATATGTAATCTATTGGATATGTTGTGAACTGATTGTCTAGATTACTATCAACTATATTGATTGTCTTTTTACTAACAGATTTAACAATATCAGATTTTAGATTCTTAGGGATCTATGATCTACTTCTATCTATGCCAGTTTAATCTCAATTAGACCCTAAATCATATCAATCAAGGTTAAGGCAAATGTACCTGGTATAACACCAGTAATATTACAGTCCAAGCAAAAAATATAAAGATAGAAATAAGCGAGAAGATAAAGATGATGATGTAGATTAGTCATCCCAATTCCCCTAATTAAGCTGCAAATCTTCCAGTTTGGTGATCATTCATTTGATCCCCACCAATATCAAAAGATAATAGACTTTCCTTTTTGCTGGAACCAATTTTGCTCTATCAACTATTTGAGACAACAACTGCTGTCTCTCCTGTATCGACAACAGCATACGTAAACTTTTCCTGAAAAGAAATCTTTTAGCAGTTCATTGTTACTATTGACTGCATTACAGTCCATGGTTGACACCACACTTGAATTAAATGTTTCTTTAGGAACATCAGCTATTACACATCTGAGGCATAATCATGTACTGACCAAATCCCACACAGAATGCATGATATCATAAATTGCATGAATCACAGGTTAATGATGTACTGAGATAGGAATTTTCTTTCATAATAGCCAACCCATTTTGAACCCTGCAGTTGTCATCATCCAAGCAAATAACTGCATTCTTATTAATGTAGTATGATGGGTGTTATTCTCACTTATAGTGAACCAGTCATCATTATCTTTTGAGGAATGAGTCATTTTTAACTTTGTTGTTTCCAGTGGTATCATATGCACAAGTGATTAACAAAAACTTATTCCGGTAGAGTGGGCAATGATTAGTAATGAGGACAGGTGATGACAATCAATCCAGAATTCTAAAATAATATAAAATTTATCCCTCATCTGACCATAAAACATACATTCCCTGTACCACGTTATTCAATTTTTGAATTGTTGTTCCAGATTGGTTCCCTTATAGTGTCACCTTGTGACATTGATGATTAAAGCAAATATTCAAAGTTGCACAGTTCCAATGAATTTCACCAAGAGTTTTGAACCAATGCATGCTCAAAATTATTTCAAATATATTGCAATGTAATATCAAGAAATTTAATGAAAACATGTGTTTATTGGATTTCCTAGTAATCAATAACTTATTACCAGAAACAATTATCACTAAAAAATCTTTGATAAACTATGTTTTCAGTCCTAACAGTTTGACCTGTTTGTAACTAGTGTCTATAAGAAAAGTTACAGTCCATTCTTTGATAATTTCTTTGATTTTCAGTGTATTACCATGGAGCATTCCATGTAAAGTATTAAGAGAAAAGTAAACATCTACAGCTTGAATCATGTTTATGTTGTTGTCAAAATAAAAGACTCTTCCATTCATGAATAACAGTAATAGTTTTCCCACATTATGTCACTGGTCGAGTTCCCAATTCAAAGATTTGTTCAGCCTTTGCTTTCTAATTTAAATATTTGTGCCATTGAAAGAAAATTGAATATGGATACGTTTCAAAGCAGATCGCTCGAACCAGTCATGATTTTGATCATGTTTACAGCAGAGAATTGAGAGGAGATTTTGAAAATATGAAAACAGAAGAAAGATGATAAGTTGAGAAATGATAAGTTCGAACCTGGTTTGATGAAGAAACGGATTTCAAGTTTTTGAAATTCAAAGAGACATTTAAACACATTATGCAGATTCTGGATTATCATAAAGACCTGGGTTTTTTAATCGAATTGGCCCATCAAACTTTTAATTAGATGTTATAAATCATGTTTTCAGAACCTAATTAATTGATTAATCAACTCATTATCTATTAATTTGATTCTTGACATTTGGGTTGAAAACATCTACGAGTGAATTAATCGATTGTTTTATGAAAGAATCGATTTGTATGGTACAGAATGTAATAAAAAAATATCACCAGTATTTAAATCGATTAAAAACGTAAATGAATCGATTAATTTTGATCCTAAGTGTTTTTAGTTGATATAAATTTATTCTAATCGATTAAAACGACTAAACCAACATTCTCGAGAACAATTTAATCGATTATTTCGATATTTAAATCGATTAAAATGGTACGTGTAAGTTATTTCAATCGATTAATATTGGTGTATATCAATTAAAACAATTAATTTAAATACACGGAACCTGGTTTCGCGACTTCGATCTTCAAGGGATTCCCAGACTTGTTCCTGCAAAACAATTAAGTATTTTTCTGGTACCCTTTATAATTATTGGGTCCTGATCATGTTATTTGAAAAGAATTAATCTTTGGAACCCATTTCATTCTCCCTTTAGGAATGGCATACTTTTTGATTCTGCAATTTTTAACAGAGTGCCCTTTTTTCATACAGTAAAAGCATTTAATTACAGAGTATGAATTCCTATTTGTTTTTGTTTTACTGGATCTAGATTTAAATCCTATTCCAGATTTGTCAAAAATTAATTTTTGAGATCCAAGTAATACATCTAGATTGGCTTGCCCCTGAGTGAACTTTGAAACAGTTTGAGATAAGAATTCAATTTTCTTTTGCAATTCAGAACAGTTTTTGCATGGTTTATTGCATTTACAATCAGAGTTATCATGAATCAGTTTCAAGAATTCATTATCAGTTTCATTTTCACTAATCTGTTTTTCCAGAGAATCAACCTTGTTAACTAGCCAGTTATTTAATCCTTTTAACCTATCATTTTCTTTTTGAAGTTTCTTAGCCTCCTCATGCATTTCATTAAATGCTTCTTGTAATGCATCATAGTTAACTATATTTGAAGAGGAGCTAGAACTTACCTGGCTGGTTTGTGGATTTTGACTCGCCATTAAACAAAGATTGGCTTCTTCATTTTCAGAGTTATCTGTTGATGACGTATCATTATCATCCCAGGCTATGTAGGCTCTTCTTTTTGATTTTTCCTCTTTCTTTTCACTTTGTTTATTTCTCTCTGGACATTCCATTTTAACATGGCCCTGTTTGCCACAACCATAACATTTAAAGTTAGAAGAATCAGTTCTTTTCTCATACCTTTTGTGTCTTTCCTTGTCTTGGATCTTTTTCTTGAGGAATTTGTTGAATTTCCTAACAAGCGATCCAAGGTTCTCATTATCTTCTTCTGATTCTTGATTTTCTTCAACTTTAAGTGCAATGCTTCTGTTCTTCTTCTCGGAGACTTCTTGCTCATTGAATCTTGTGATTTCCATTTCATGTTCTCTCGAGTTTTCCAAACAAGTGAGGTTGTTGTCATGGTGGACAGATCTTTTGATTCCGATATTGCAGTGACTTTTGGCTGCCAGGACCTGTCAAGACATTTCAATACTTTAATATTTAGTTCTTCCTTATCAAAGGTCTTACCTAGGCCCATTAAATGGTTGATGATGTGAGTGAAGCGTTTCTGCACATCTGCGATGCTTTCACCATTCTGCATTTTGAACAGCTCATATTCTCTTATCAATGTATGCTTTCTGGCTCTTTTAACATCTGCTGTCCCTTCATGAGTGACTTCAAGAACATCCCACATCTCCTTAGCAGAATTGCACTGGGACACCCTGAAAAATTCATCCATGTTAAGAGCAGAAGTAATTATATTTTTTGCATTGCAGTCACTTTGAACTTTCTTCTTCTCCTCATCATTCAAGCTTGACCATCCTTTATCTGTAATTAGAGGACCATTAGTAATAACATCCCAAGCATTTCTGTCAATGGATTCAATGAAGATTTTCATCCTAATTTTCCAGAAAGGATAATCTGTTCCACAGAATAGTGGAGGTCTGTTAATAGATGCCCCCTCAGAAAATGGTAATCTGTTCTCAGCCATGGATCAAGAGACTTGAATAACTTTCAAGCACCTTGCTCTGATGCCAATTGTTAGAAAAGTAGTTTTAAATCAAGAGGGGGGGTGAATTGATTTTTGAAAGTTTTTCGCAATACACAGATTATCTAATCCGAAAATTAAGATTACTTATCAATTCACAAATCACAAAGCAATCAAACAATTTAAGTGCAGCAACAGAAATTAAAGAGAGAAAGGTTAGGAAAGATTTCACCGGTAATTTTATACTTGGTTCACCCACATACCAGGGCTACGTCCAGTCTCCAGCCAAATTCCAGCTGGGTTCCACTAGAATAGATGTTTTACGGACTCACACTCTTACACCTATTCTAACTCTCCACCAAGAACCAAATTCCAGCTCTTGGAAACCTCTCGCAACCAAATTCCAGCTAGCAGAGAAACCAAGTGCCCAAATTCCAGGCACCACACACAAGAACCAAATTCCAGCTCCTGCCTTAACCTTTCCACCAAGAACCAAATTCCAGCTTCTTGGCAACCTTCTACAAGCAAATTCCAGCTGTAGAAAACTTGTACCCAAATTCCAGTGTACAAAACAACGTACAAATGAATGAATAGAAATTTAAAAGAAGAAACAAAGAAAGCTCAAACCGGATTACACCAATCCACGATCAGTTTCTTCTTCAAAGAAATGCAAAGTGCCTCAAGAAAGATTTCAAAAGAAGTTCACAAAAACAGCTTGTGTATCTTTCTTGAAAAATGCTAATAGTTGTTTGTATTGATTGCTTGAATTGTGTAAAACCGATATCAATCTGATTAAAAGTTTCAAGCAATTCTGTTTATAAAAGAGTATTTTCAAATCTAGCTGCATTAATTAATCTGTTGAAAGTTTGTTTTAATCTGTTGAAATAGCCGTTATAATCTGTTAAAAGTCCTTTCAACCCATTAATGCATTCTTGATCTTTAACAGAAAATGTTTTAGTTGATACGACCACGTTTTTATCAGTTAAAACGTTTTACAAACATTTTCTAAGTATAAAACAATCGATTGAATCGCGTATTAATCGATTGATTTGTTTAAAAACCTTCTTATAAAACTTTCCAAGTTATTTTAGTCGATATAAAGTCGTTTCAATCGATTGAAAACTGCACATATATTTTCAAGTCATTTTAATCGATTGAAAGTTCGTTTTAATCGATTGAAAAGATTTTCTAAGTTATTTTAATCGATTGAAATACGCTTTAATCGATTGAAATAAGTCTGATCGGTCATAATTCAATTCTGATCGATCATAACCAACTCGATCGGTCATAATCTCATTCTGATCGATCATCCTGACATTTCAAAGTGATTTTAATCGATTGAAACGTGTTTTAATCGATTAAAATAATTCTGATCGCTCATATTTAAGATCTG
Source organism: Sphenostylis stenocarpa (assembly GCA_963425845.1). Lineage (NCBI taxonomy): Eukaryota > Viridiplantae > Streptophyta > Magnoliopsida > Fabales > Fabaceae > Sphenostylis > Sphenostylis stenocarpa. The sequence continues at coordinate 18,564,214 of OY731404.1, read as the reverse complement.
ATCGATTATATTGCATTCGACCTATTATATTCGAATTTAATCGTCAAAGAGTTTTAATCGATTAAAAGAAGTTTGTATCGATTAAAATATTGTAAAAACACTTTTTAAAACATTCTAAGTGTTTTAAATTGATTCTTTCAAACCTGTATCGCTTAATAACTTGTTTAAGAAAATTCTTTGCCAAAATGCTTTTGTTTTTGATTTGTTAAAAACTGTTTTTGAGGCATTTTGCAAGATGAGTGAAGAAGCTTTATGCAAGTGGAAAAGGTAAAGTGGTTTTACCTAAGCTTTCTGTTAAGACACACTAAGTCTTCAGCTCCATTCTTCCGAGTGACTTGTTTGACTAGTTGCAGAGTTGACCTTTGACTTTATTTTTGACTTCATCAAATCAATGAGATCTTTGCTAGGATCACTTTCAGTCTCCCCTATTTGATGAAGACAAACACCATTTTGAAAAAACAATCTCTCGCAAAATAAGTCACTTGATAATGCAGTTAGGTGAGAAATATAAGAATGTAATAAAGTTTTGTTTCTCCCCTAAAACTTATTTCTCCCCTAAAATGTTGCACTTAAATTTATCTTAAAGTGATGCAACTATTTCTCCCCTTTTGACTTCATCAAAAATAGGGAATCAGAAGAGAAAAGAATAAAATGTAAGGTTTCGAAAAATATGCTCAAGTTTTTGAAAAATACAAAGTGAATCAATATTTCACTCATGAAAAGAATCAATTAAAGTTGATTCAAACTTATCTCCATTAACACGTTTGTAATGAATACAATTAACACGTGTAAAGATAAGGGAATCACGCTTTAGTAGCATGTTTACAGAAACGACCATTAACTAAAGCCTTTAATCTTTCTTCCCGTAATAAAAATCGATTAAAAACAGAGCATAATCGGTTAAAATGTTCTTGGTAAATGATTTTAATCGATTGAAAGAAAAGTTTAATCGATTAAAACATTTAAGATTTTGAAAACATGAAACTTTAGTAAAAATAATCGATTATTTCGATTTTGAATCGATTAAAACATGAAATTGTATAAGTTCATTTAATCGATTAACAAGATGTTGTTATTGATTAAAACAATCAGTTTTGAAAATGAAGTAATGTTTAATGCATATTTTGTATATAATCTATGATCATGTTAGAAGGATGTTTCTAACAATACTAACAACTATATTGATTAAATCTTAGCTAATAGATCCATTGAATAAAATCTTATTTAGCTAAAGCTCTTAGGGATCTATATCTAAATTCTATCTATGCCAGTCTAATCTAGATTAGATCCTAAATCATATTTAATCAAAGGTTAAGGCAAATGTTCCTGGTATAACACCAGTAATATCACAGTCCATGCAAACAATATAAAGATAGAAATAAGCGATAAGATAAAGATGATGAGGGGACTAGTCATCCCAATTTCCCTGATTAAGCTGCTTATCCACCAATTTGGTGATCATTCATTTGATCCCCACCAATATCAAAAGATAATAGGCTTTCCTTTTTGCTGGAACCAATTTTGCTCTATCAACTATTTGAGTCAACAACTGCTGTCACTCCTGTATCGAGCAATGCATACGTAAACTTTTCCCGAAAAGAAATCTTTTAGCGAGTTCATCGTTACTATTGACTGCATTACAGTCCATGGTTGACACCACATGGAATTAAATGTTTCTTTAGGAACATCAACTATTACACATCCGAGGCATAATCATGTACTCGACCAAATCCCACACGAATGCATGATACCATAAATTGCATGAATCACGAGTTAATGATGTACTTGAGATAGGAATTTCCTTTCAAAATAGCCAACCCATTTTGAACCCTCGCAGTTATCATCATCCAAGCAAATAACCGTATTTTTATTAATGTAGTATGATGGGTGTTATTCTCACTTATAGTGAACCAGTCATCATTATCTTTTGAGGAATGAGTCATTTTTAACTTTGTTGTTTCCAAGTGGTATCATATGCACAAGTGATTAACAAAAAACTTATTCGGTAGAGTGGGCAATGATTAGTAATGAGGACAGGTGATGACAATCAATCCGAATTCTAAAACAATATAAAATTTATCCCTGTACCGACCATAAAACATACATTCCCTGTACCACGTTATTCAATTTTTGAATTGTTGTTCCAGATTGGTTCCCTTATAGTGTCACCTCGTGACATTGATGATTAAAGCAAATATTCAAAGTTGCACAGTTCAATGAATTTCACCAAGAGTTTTGAACCAATGCATGCTCAAAATTATTTCAAATATATTGCAATGTAATATCAAGAAATTTAATGAAAACATGTGTTTATTGAATTTCCTAGTAATCAATAACTTATTACCAGAAACAATTATCACTAAAAAATCTTTGATAAACTATGTTTTCAGATCCTAACGATTTGACCTGTTTGTAACTAGTGTCTATAAGAAAAGTTACGATCCATTCTTTGATAATTTCTTTGATTTTCAGTGTATTACCATGCAGCATTCCATGTAAAGTATTAAGAGAAATGTAAACATCTACAGCTTGAATCATGTTTATGTTGTTGTCAAAATAAAGACTCTTCCATTCATGAATAACGGAATAGTTTTCCCACATTATGTCACCGGTCGAGTTCCCAATTCAAAGATTTGTTCAACTTTGCTTTCTAATTTAAACATTTGTGCCATTGAAAGAAAATTGAATATGGATACGTTTCAAATAATCTCGAACAGATCATGATTTTGATCATGTTTACGACAGAATTGAGAGGAGATTTTGAAAATATGAAAACGAAGAAAGATGATAAGTTGAGAAATGATAAGTTCGAACCTGGTTTGATGAAGAAACGATTTCAAGTTTTGAAATTCAAAGAGACATTTAAACACATTATGCAGTTGGATTATCATAAAGACCTGGGTTTTTGTAATTGAATTGGCCTATCAAACTTTAATTAGATGTTATAAATCATGTTTTCAGAACCTAATTAATTGATTAATCAACTCATTATCTATTAATTTGATTCTTGACATTAGGGTTGAAAACATCTACAGTGAATTAATCGATTGTTTTATGAAAGAATCGATTTGTATGGTACGAGAATGTAATAAATAACATGATCACCAGTATTTAAATCGATTAAAAACGTAAATGAATCGATTAATTTTGATCCTAAGTGTTTTTAGTTGATATAAATTTATTCTAATCGATTAAAACGACTAAACCAACATTCTCGAGAACAATTTAATCGATTATTTCGATATTTCAATCGATTAAAATGGTACGGTAAGTTATTTCAATCGATTAATATTGGTTTATATCAATTAAAACAATTAATTTAAATACACGTAACCTGGTTTCGCAGCTCTGATCTTCAAGGGATTCCCGGACTTGTTCCTGCAAAACAATTAAGTATTTTTCTGGTACCCTTTATAATTATTGGGTCCTGATCATGTTATTTGAAAAGAATTAATCTTTGGAACCCATTTCATTCTCCCTTTAGGAATAGCATACTTTTTAATTCTGCAGTATTTTACTGAATGCCCTTTCTTCATGCAGTAGAAACATTTGATTGTAGAGTATGAATTCCTATTTATTTTTGTTTTACTGGATCTAGATTTAAATCCTATTCCAGATTTGTCAAAAATTAATTTTTGAGATCCAAGTAATACATCTAGATTGGCTTGCCCCTGAGTGAACTTTGAAACAGTTTGAGATAAGAATTCAATTTTCTTTTGCAATTCGAACAGTTTTTGCATGGTTTATTGCATTTACAATCGAGTTATCATGAATCAGTTTCAAGAATTCATTATCGGTTTCATTTTCACTAATCTGTTTTTCCAGAGAATCAACCTTGTTAACTAGCCGGTTATTTAATCCTTTTAGCCTATCATTTTCTTTTGAAGTTTCTTAGCCTCCTCATGCATTTCATTAAATGCTTCTTGTAATGCATCATAGTTAACTATATTTGAAGAGGAGCTAGAACTTACCTGGCTGGTTTGTGGATTTTGACTCGCCATTAAACAAAGATTGGCTTCTTCATTTTCAGAGTTATCTGTTGATGACGTATCATTATCATCCCAGGCTATGTAGGCTCTTCTTTTTGATTTTTCCTCTTTCTTTTCACTTTGTTTATTTCTCTCTGGACATTCCATTTTAACATGGCCCTGTTTGCCACAACCATAACATTTAAAGTTAGAAGAATCAGTTCTTTTCTCATACCTTTTGTGTCTTTCCTTGTCTTGGATCTTTTTCTTGAGGAATTTGTTGAATTTCCTAACAAGCAGTCCAAGGTTCTCATTATCTTCTTCCGATTCTTGATTTTCTTCAACTTTAAGTGCAATGCTTCTGTTCTTCTTCTCAGAGACTTCTTGCTCATTGAATCTTGTGATTTCCATTTCATGTTCTCTGAGTTTTCCAAACGATGAGGTTGTTGTCATGGTGGACAGATCTTTTGATTCCGATATTGCGATGACTTTTGGTTGCCAGGACTCGTCAAGACATTTCAATACTTTAATATTTAGTTCTTCCTTATCAAAGGTCTTACCTAGGCCCATTAAATGGTTGATGATGTGAGTGAAGCGTTTACGCACATCTGCGATGCTTTCACCATTCTGCATTTTGAACAGACTCATATTCTCTTATCAATGTATGCTTTCTGGCTCTTTTAACATCTCGCTGTCCCTTCATGAGTGACTTCAAGAACATCCCACATCTCCTTAGCAGAATTGCACTGGGACACCACTGAAAAATTCATCCATGTTAAGAGCGTAAGTAATTATATTTTTTGCATTGCGATCACTTTGAACTTTCTTCTTCTCCTCATCATTCAAGCTTGACCATCCTTTATCTCGTAATTAGAGGACCATTAGTAATAACATCCCAAGCATTTCTGTCAATGGATTCAATGAAGATTTTCATCCTAATTTTCCAGAAAGGATAACTGCTTCCACGGAATAGTGGAGGTCTGTTAATAGATGCCCCCTCGGAAAACGGTAATCTGTTCTCGACCATGGATCAAGAGACTTGAATAACTTTCAAGCACCTTGCTCTGATGCCAATTGTTAGAAAAGTAGTTTTAAATCAAGAGGGGGGTGAATTGATTTTTGAAAGTTTTTCGCAATACACAGATTATCTAATCCGAAAATTAAGATTACTTATCAATTCACAAATCACAAAGCAATCAAACAATTTAAGTGCAGCAGCAGAAATTAAAGAGAGAAAGGTTAGGAAAGATTTCACCGGTAATTTTATACTTGGTTCACCCACATACCAGGGCTACGTCCGATCTCCGACCAAATTCCAGCTGGGTTCCACTAGAATAGATGTTTTACGAGACTCACACTCTTACACCTATTCTAACTCTCCACCAAGAACCAAATTCCAGCTCTTGGAAACCTCTGCAACCAAATTCCAACACGAGAGAAACCAAGTGCCCAAATTCCAGGCACCACACACAAGAACCAAATTCCAGCTCTTGCTAACCTCTACAACCAATTTCCACCAAGAACCAAATTCCAGGCATTCATTGAGAACCAACTTCTGCTCACCACCAGACCAATTCAGCTGAACTCTACAACTACCGTAGAAAACTTGTACCCAAATTCCAGGTACAACACAATACAAAGTGAATGAATAGAAATTTACAAAGAAGAGACTAAGAAAGCTCAAACCGGATTACACCAATCCACGATCAGTTTCTTCTTCAAAGAAATGCAAAGTGCCTCAAGAAAGATTTCAAAAGAAGTTCACAAAAACAGTTGTGTATCTTTCTTGAAAAATGCTAATAGTTGTTTGTATTGATTGCTTGAATTGTGTAAAAGCTGATATGCATCTATTTCAAAGTTTCAAGCAATACTGTTTATAAAAGAGTATTTTCAAATCAGCTGCATTAATTAATCTGTTGAAAGTTTGTTTTAATCTGTTGAAATAGCCGTTATAATCTGTTAAAAGTCCTTTCAACCCATTAATGCGTTCTTGATCTTTAACGAAAATGTTTTAGTTGATACTGACCACGTTTTTATCAGTTAAAACGTTTTACAAACATTTTCTAAGTATAAAACAATCGATTGAATCGCGTATTAATCGATTGATTTGTTTAAAAACCTTCTTATAAAACTTTCCAAGTTATTTTAGCTGATATAAAGTCGTTTCAATCGATTGAAAAACTGCACATATATTTTCAAGTCATTTTAATCGATTGAAAGTTCGTTTTAATCGATTGAAAAGATTTTCTAAGTTATTTTAATCGATTGAAATACGTTTTAATCGATTGAAATAAGTCTGATCGGTCATAATTCAATTTGATCGATCATAACCAACTCTGATCGGTCATAATCTCATTCTGATCGATCATCCTGACATTCAAAGTGATTTTAATCGATTGAAACGTGTTTTAATCGATTGAAATAATTCTGATCGCTCATATTTAAGATCTGATCGATTATATTGCATTCGACCTATTATATTGAATTTAATCGTCATAAAGAGTTTTAATCGATTAAAAGAAGTTTGTATCGATTAAAATATTGTAAAAACACTTTTTAAAACATTCTAAGTGTTTTAAATTGATTCTTTCAAACCTGTATCAGCTTAATAACTTGTTTAAGAAAATTCTTTGCCAAAATGCTTTTGTTTTTGATTTGTTAAAAACTGTTTTTGAGGCATTTTGCAAGATGAGTGAAGAAGCTTTATGCGAGTGGAAAAGGTAAAGTGGTTTTACCTAAGCTTTCTGTTAAGACACACTAAGTCTTCGACTCCATTCTTCTGAGTGACTTGTTTGACAGTTGCAGAGTTGACCTTTGACTTTATCTTTGACTTCATCAAATCAATGAGATCTTTGCTAGGATCACTTTCAGTCTCCCCTATTTGATGAAGACAAACACCATTTTGAAAAAACAATCTCTGCAAAATAAGTCACTTGATAATGCAGTTAGGTGAGAAATATAAGAATGTAATAAAGTTTTGTTTCTCCCCTAAAACTTATTTCTCCCCTAAAATGTTGCACTTAAATTTATCTTAAAGTGATGCAACTATTTCTCCCCCTTTTGACTTCATCAAAAATAGGGAATAGAAGAGAAAAGAATAAAATGTAAGGTTTCGAAAAATATGCTCAAGTTTTTGAAAATACAAAGTGAATCAATATTTCACTCATGAAAAGAATCAATTAAAGTTGATTCAAACTTATCTCCATTAACACGTTTGTAATGAATACAATTAACACGTGTAAAGATAAGGGAATCACGCTTTAGTAGCATGTTTACAGAAACGACCATTAACTAAAGCCTTTAATCTTTCTTCCCGAATAAAAATCGATTAAAAACAGAGCATAATCGGTTAAAATGTTCTTGGTAAATGATTTTAATCGATTGAAAGAAAAGTTTAATCGATTAAAACATTTAAGATTTTGAAAACATGAAACTTTAGTAAAAATAATCGATTATTTCGATTTTGAATCGATTAAAACATGTTGTATAAGTTCATTTAATCGATTAACAAGATGTTGTATTGATTAAAACAATCAGTTTTGAAAATGAAGTAATGTTTAATGCATATTTTGTAAAACTGATCATTTAGAAGGATGTTTTAACAATACTAATCAACTATATTGATTAAATCTTAGCTAATAGATCCATCGAAATAAAATCTTATTTAGCTAAAGCTCTCAGGGATCTATTTAAATTCTATCTACGCCAGTTAATCTAGATTAGATCCTAAATCATATTTAACCAAAGGTTAAGGCAAATGTTCCTGGTATAACACCGAGTAATATCACAGATCCATGCAAACAATATAAAGATAGAAATAAGCGATAAGATAAAGATGATGAGGGGAACTAGTCATCCCAATTTCCTGATTGAGCCTGCTTATCCACCAACTTGGTGATCATTCATTTGATCCCCACCAATATCAAAAGATAATAGGCTTTCCTTTTGCTGGAACCAATTTTGCTCTATCAACTATTTGAGTCAACAACTGCTGTCACTCCTGTATCGCAACATGCACACGTAAACTTTTCCCGAAAAGAAATCTTTTAGCAGTTCATCGTTACTATTGACTGCATTACGTCCATGGTTGACACTCAATGGAATTAAATGTTTCTTTAGGAACATCAACTATTACACATCCGAGGCATAATCATGTACTGCGACGTACATTCACTATCGATTCACACAGTGCATGATACCATAAATTGCATGAATCACGGATTAATGATGTATTGAGATAGGAATTTCCTTTCAAAATAGCCAACCCATTTTGAACCCTGCAGTTATCATCATCCAAGCAAATAACTCGTATTTTTATTAATGTAGTATGATGGGTGTTATTCTCACTTATAGTGAACCGAGTCATCATTATCTTTTGAGGAATGAGTCATTTTTAACTTTGTTGTTTCCAGTGGTATCATATGCACAAGTGATTAACAAAAAACTTATTCGGTAGAGTGGGCAATGATTAGTAATGAGGACAGGTGATGACAATCAATCCGAATTCTAAAACAATATAAAATTTATCCCGTCTGACCATAAAACATACATTCCCTGTACCACGTTATTCAATTTTTGAATTGTTGTTCCAGATTGGTTCCCTTATAGTGTCACCTCGTGACATTGATGATTAAAGCAAATATTCAAAGTTGCACAGTTCCAATGAATTTCACCAAGAGTTTTGAACCAATGCATGCTCAAAATTATTTCAAATATATTGCAATGTAATATCAAGAAATTTAATGAAAACATGTGTTTATTGGATTTCCTAGTAATCAATAACTTATTACCAGAAACAATTATCACTAAAAAATCTTTGATAAACTATGTTTTCGAGTCCTAACAGCTTTGACCTGTTTGTAACTAGTGTCTATAAGAAAAGTTACAGATCCATTCTTTGATAATTTCTTTGATTTTCAGTGTATTACCATGCAACATTCCATGTAAAGTATTAAGAGAAATGTAAACATCTACAGCTTGAATCATGTTTATGTTGTTGTCAAAATAAAAGACTCTTCCATTCATGAATAACGGAATAGCTTTCCCACATTATGTCACTGGTCGAGTTCCCAATTCAAAGATTTGTTCAACCTTCGCTCTAATTTAAAATTTGTGCCATTGAAAGAAAATTGAATATGGATACGTTTCAAACAGATCTCGAACCAGTCATGATTTTGATCATGTTTACAGCAGAATTGAGAGGAGATTTTGAAAATATGAAAACAGAAGAAAGATGATAAGTTGAGAAATGATAAGTTCGAACCTGGTTTGATGAAGAAACGGATTTCAAGTTTTTGAAATTCAAAGAGACATTTAAACACATTATGCAGATTCGATTATCATAAAGACCTGGGTTTTTTAATCGAATTGGCCTATCAAACTTTAATTAGATGTTATAAATCATGTTTTCAGAACCTAATTAATTGATTAATCAACTCATTATCTATTAATTTGATTCTTGACATTAGGGTTGAAAACATCTACGATGAATTAATCGATTGTTTTATGAAAGAATCGATTTGTATGGTACAGAATGTAATCAATAAAATGATCACCAGTATTTAAATCGATTAAAACGTAAATGAATCGATTAATTTTGATCCTAAGTGTTTTTAGTTGATATAAATTTATTCTAATCGATTAAAACGACTAAACCAACATTCTCGAGAACAATTTAATCGATTATTTCGATATTTCAATCGATTAAAATGGTACGGTAAGTTATTTCAATCGATTAATATTGGTTTATATCAATTAAAACAATTAATTTAAATACACGTAACCTGGTTTCGCAGCTCTGATCTTCAAGGGATTCCCGGACTTGTTCCTGCAAAACAATTAAGTATTTTTCTGGTACCCTTTATAATTATTGGGTCCTGATCATGTTATTTGAAAAGAATTAATCTTTGGAACCCATTTCATTCTCCCTTTAGGAATAGCATACTTTTTAATTCTCGCAGTATTTTATCGAATGCCCTTTTTTCATACAAGTAGAAACATTTGATTGTAGAGTATGAATTCCTATTTATTTTTGTTTTACTCGGATCTAGATTTAAATCCTATTCCAGATTTGTCAAAAATTAATTTTTGAGATCCAAGTAATACATCTAGATTGGCTTGCCCCTGAGTGAACTTTGAAACAGTTTGAGATAAGAATTCAATTTTCTTTTGCAATTCGGAACAGCTTTTGCATGGTTTATTGCATTTACAATCGAGTTATCATGAATCAGTTTCAAGAATTCATTATCAGTTTCATTTTCACTAATCTGCTTTTCCAGAGAATCAACCTTGTTAACTAGCCAGCTTATTTAATCCTTTTAGCCTATCATTTTCTTTTTGAAGTTTCTTAGCCTCCTCATGCATTTCATTAAATGCTTCTTGTAATGCATCATAGTTAACTATATTTGAAGAGGAGCTAGAACTTACCTGGCTGGTTTGTGGATTTTGACTCGCCATTAAACAAAGATTGGCTTCTTCATTTTCGTAGTTATCTCGTTGATGACGTATCATTATCATCCCAGGCTATGTAGGCTCTTCTTTTTGATTTTTCCTCTTTCTTTTCACTTTGTTTATTTCTCTCTGGACATTCCATTTTAACATGGCCCTGTTTGCCACAACCATAACATTTAAAGTTAGAAGAATCAGCTTCTTTTCTCATACCTTTTGTGTCTTTCCTTGTCTTGGATCTTTTTCTTGAGGAATTTGTTGAATTTCCTAACAAGCAGTCCAAGGTTCTCATTATCTTCTTCCGATTCTTGATTTTCTTCAACTTTAAGTGCAATGCTTCGTTCTTCTTCTCGTAGACTTCTTGCTCATTGAATCTTGTGATTTCCATTTCATGTTCTCTCGAGTTTTCCAAACAGAGGAGGTTGTTGTCATGGTGGACAGATCTTTTGATTCCGATATTGCGATGACTTTTGGTTGCCAGGACTCGTCAAGACATTTCAATACTTTAATATTTAGTTCTTCCTTATCAAAGGTCTTACCTAGGCCCATTAAATGGTTGATGATGTGAGTGAAGCGTTTCGCACATCTGCGATGCTTTCACCATTCTCGCATTTTGAACAGACTCATATTCTCTTATCAATGTATGCTTTCTGGCTCTTTTAACATCTCGTTGTCCCTTCATGAGTGACTTCAAGAACATCCCACATCTCCTTAGCGAATTGCACTCGGGACACCCCGAAAAATTCATCCATGTTAAGAGCGTAAGTAATTATATTTTTTGCATTGCAGCTCACTTTGAACTTTCTTCTTCTCCTCATCATTCAAGCTTGACCATCCTTTATCTCGTAATTAGAGGACCATTAGTAATAACATCCCAAGCATTTCTGTCAATGGATTCAATGAAGATTTTCATCCTAATTTTCCGTAAAGGATAATCTGTTCCACGGAATAGTGGAGGTCCGTTAATAGATGCCCCCTCGTAAAACGGTAACTGTTCTCGGCCATGGATCAAGAGACTTGAATAACTTTCAAGCACCTTGCTCTGATGCCAATTGTTAGAAAAGTAGTTTTAAATCAAGAGGGGGGTGAATTGATTTTTGAAAGTTTTTCGCAATACACAGATTATCTAATCCGAAAATTAAGATTACTTATCAATTCACAAATCACAAAGCAATCAAACAATATTAAGCGCAACAACCGAAATTAAAGAGAGAAAGGTTAGGAAAGATTTCACCGGTAATTTTATACTGGTTCACCCAATACCAGGGCTACGTCCAGTCTCCAGCCAAATTCCAACTGGGTTCCACTAGAATAGATGTTTTACAGACTCACACTCTTACACCTATTCTAACTCTCCACCAAGAACCAAATTCCAGCTCTTGGAAACCTCTCGCAACCAAATTCCAACAGCGAGAGAAACCAAGTGCCCAAATTCCGGGCACCACACACAAGAACCAAATTCCAGCTCTCGCTTTAACCTTTCCACCAAGAACCAAATTCCAGTTCTTGGCAACTTTCTACAACAACTTACGCAGAAAACTTGTACCCAAATTCCAGGTACAAAACAAGTACAAATGAATGAATAGAAATTTAAAAGAAGAAACAAAGAAAGCTCAAACCGGATTACACCAATCCACGATCAGTTTCTTCTTCAAAGAAATGCAAAGTGCCTCAAGAAAGATTTCAAAAGAAGTTCACAAAAACAGCTTGTGTATCTTTCTTGAAAAATGCTAATAGTTGTTTGTATTGATTGCTTGAATTGTGTAAAAACTGATATGTTATAAAAGTTCCAAGCAATTACTGTTTATAAAAGAGTATTTTCAAATCTGCTGCATTAATTAATCTGTTGAAAGTTTGTTTTAATCTGTTGAAATAGCCGTTATAATCTGTTAAAAGTCCTTTCAACCCATTAATGCATTCTTGATCTTTAACAGAAAATGTTTTAGTTGATACGACCACGTTTTTATCAGTTAAAACGTTTTACAAACATTTTCTAAGTATAAAACAATCGATTGAATCGCGTATTAATCGATTGATTTGTTTAAAAACCTTCTTATAAAACTTTCCAAGTTATTTTAGCTGATATAAAGTCGTTTCAATCGATTGAAAAACTGCACATATATTTTCAAGTCATTTTAATCGATTGAAAGTTCGCTTTAATCGATTGAAAAGATTTTCTAAGTTATTTTAATCGATTGAAATACGCTTTAATCGATTGAAATAAGTCTGATCGGTCATAATTCAATTCTGATCGATCATAACCAACTCGATCGGTCATAATCTCATTCTGATCGATCATCCTGACATTCAAAGTGATTTTAATCGATTGAAACGTGTTTTAATCGATTAAAATAATTCTGATCGCTCATATTTAAGATCTGATCGATTATATTGCATTCGACCTATTATATTCGAATTCTAATCGGTTAAAGAGTTTTAATCGATTAAAAGAAGTTTGTATCGATTAAAATATTGTAAAAACACTTTTTAAAACATTCTAAGTGTTTTAAATTGATTCTTTCAAACCTGTATCGCTTAATAACTTGTTTAAGAAAATTCTTTGCCAAAATGCTTTTGTTTTTGATTTGTTAAAAACTGTTTTTGAGGCATTTTGCAAGATGAGTGAAGAAGCTTTATGCAGTGGAAAAGGTAAAGTGGTTTTACCTAAGCTTTCGTTAAGACACACTAAGTCTTCGACTCCATTCTTCCGAGTGACTTGTTTGACTGCTGCAGAGTTGACCTTTGACTTTATTTTTGACTTCATCAAATCAATGAGATCTTTGCTAGGATCACTTTCGAGTCTCCCCTATTTGATGAAGACAAACACCATTTTGAAAAAACAATCTCTCGCAAAATAAGTCACTTGATAATGCGAGTTAGGTGAGAAATATAAGAATGTAATAAAGTTTTGTTTCTCCCCTAAAACTTATTTCTCCCCTAAAATGTTGCACTTAAATTTATCTTAAAGTGATGCAACTATTTCTCCCCTTTTGACTTCATCAAAAATAGGGAACAGAAGAGAAAAGAATAAAATGTAAGGTTTCGAAAAATATGCTCAAGTTTTTGAAAATACAAAGTGAATCAATATTTCACTCATGAAAAGAATCAATTAAAGTTGATTCAAACTTATCTCCATTAACACGTTTGTAATGAATACAATTAACACGTGTAAAGATAAGGGAATCACGCTTTAGTAGCATGTTTACGTAAACTGACCATTAACTAAAGCCTTTAATCTTTCTTCCCGTAATAAAAATCGATTAAAAACGAGCATAATCGGTTAAAATGTTCTTGGTAAATGATTTTAATCGATTGAAAGAAAAGTTTAATCGATTAAAACATTTAAGATTTTGAAAACATGAAACTTTAGTAAAAATAATCGATTATTTCGATTTTAAATCGATTAAAACGAATGAAATCTGTGACTAAGTTCATTTAATCGATTAACAAGATGTTTGTATTGATTAAAGCAATCAGATTTTGAAAACCATGAAGTAATGTTTAATGCTAATATTTTGTATGTAATCTATTGATCATGTTATGAACGGATGTGTTTAGCATTACTAACAACTATATTGATTAAATCTTAACTAATAGATCCATCGAATAAAATCTTATTTAGCTAAAGCTCTTAGGGATCTATGATCTAAATTCTATCTATGCCAGTTTAATCTCAATTAGACCCTAAATCATATCAATCAAGGTTAAGGCAAATGTACCTGGTATAACACCAGTAATATTACGATCCAAGCAAACAATATAAAGATAGAAATAAGCGTAAGATAAAGATGATGATGTAGATTAGTCATCCCAATTTCCCTGATTAAGCTGCTAATCCACCAGATTTGGTGATCATTCATTTGATCCCCACCAATATCAAAAGATAATAGGCTTTCCTTTTGCTGGAACCAATTTTGCTCTATCAACTATTTGAGTCAACAACTACTGTCACTCCCGTATCAGCAATGCACTACGAAACTTTTCCCGAAAAGAAATCTTTTAGCGAGTTCATCGTTACTATTGATCGCATTACATCCATGGTTGACACCACACTTGAATTAAATGTTTCTTTAGGAACATCAACTATTACACATCCGAGGCATAATCATGTACCGACCAAATCCCACACGGAATGCATGATATCATAAATTGCATGAATCACGAGTTAATGATGTATCGAGATAGGAATTTTCTTTCATAATAGCCAACCCATTTTGAACCCTGCAGTTATCATCATCCAAGCAAATAACCGTATTCTTATTAATGTAGTATGATGGGTGTTATTCTCACTTATAGTGAACCAGTCATCATTATCTTTTGAGGAATGAGTCATTTTTAACTTTGTTGTTTCCAAGTGGTATCATATGCACAAGTGATTAACAAAAAACTTATTCCGGTAGAGTGGGCAATGATTAGTAATGAGGACAGTGATGACAATCAATCCGAATTCTAAAACAATATAAAATTTATCCCTCGATCGACCATAAAACATACATTCCCTGTACCACGTTATTCAATTTTTGAATTGTTGTTCCAGATTGGTTCCCTTATAGTGTCACCTCGTGACATTGATGATTAAAGCAAATATTCAAAGTTGCACAGTTCCAATGAATTTCACCAAGAGTTTTGAACCAATGCATGCTCAAAATTATTTCAAATATATTGCAATGTAATATCAAGAAATTTAATGAAAACATGTGTTTATTGGATTTCCTAGTAATCAATAACTTATTACCGAAACAATTATCACTAAAAAATCTTTGATAAACTATGTTTTCAGTCCTAACAGTTTGACCTGTTTGTAACTAGTGTCTATAAGAAAAGTTACAGTCCATTCTTTGATAATTTCTTTGATTTTCAGTGTATTACCATGCGAGCATTCCATGTAAAGTATTAAGAGAAAAGTAAACATCTACAGACTTGAATCATGTTTATGTTGTTGTCAAAATAAAAGACTCTTCCATTCATGAATAACAGTAATAGTTTTCCCACATTATGTCACCGGTCGAAGTTCCCAATTCAAAGATTTGTTCAGCCTTTGCTTTCTAATTTAAATATTTGTGCCATTGAAAGAAAATTGAATATGGATACGTTTCAAACAGATCGCTCGAACTAGTCATGATTTTGATCATGTTTACAAGCAGAGAATTGAGAGGAGATTTTGAAAATATGAAAACAGAAGAAAGATGATAAGTTGAGAAATGATAAGTTCGAACCTGGTTTGATGAAGAAACGGATTTCAAGTTTTTGAAATTCAAAGAGACATTTAAACACATTATGCAGATTCTGGATTATCATAAAGACCTGGGTTTTTTAATCGAATTGGCCTATCAAACTTTAATTAGATGTTATAAATCATGTTTTCGAACCTAATTAATTGATTAATCAACTCATTATCTATTAATTTGATTCTTGACATTTGGGTTGAAAACATCTACAAGTGAATTAATCGATTGTTTTATGAAAGAATCGATTTGTATGGTACAGAATGTAATAAAAAAATATCACCAGTATTTAAATCGATTAAAACGTAAATGAATCGATTAATTTTGATCCTAAGTGTTTTTAGTTGATATAAATTTATTCTAATCGATTAAAACGACTAAACCAACATTCTGAGAACAATTTAATCGATTATTTCGATATTTCAATCGATTAAAATGGTACTAGTAAGTTATTTCAATCGATTAATATTGGTTTATATCAATTAAAACAATTAATTTAAATACACGTAACCTGGTTTCGCAGACTCTGATCTTCAAGGGATTCCCGGACTTGTTCCTGCAAAACAATTAAGTATTTTTCTCGGTACCCTTTATAATTATTGGGTCCTGATCATGTTATTTGAAAAGAATTAATCTTTGGAACCCATTTCATTCTCCCTTTAGGAATAGCATACTTTTTAATTCTGCAGTATTTTACCGAATGCCCTTTTTTCATACAAGTAAAAACATTTGATTGTAGAGTATGAATTCCTATTTGTTTTTGTTTTACTTGGATCTAGATTTAAATCCTATTCCAGATTTGTCAAAAATTAATTTTTGAGATCCAAGTAATACATCTAGATTGGCTTGCCCCTGAGTGAACTTTGAAACAGTTTGAGATAAGAATTCAATTTTCTTTTGCAATTCGGAACAGTTTTTGCATGGTTTATTGCATTTACAATCGAGTTATCATGAATCAGTTTCAAGAATTCATTATCAGTTTCATTTTCACTAATCTGTTTTTCCGGAGAATCAACCTTGTTAACTAGCCAGTTATTTAATCCTTTTAACCTATCATTTTCTTTTTGAAGTTTCTTAGCCTCCTCATGCATTTCATTAAATGCTTCTTGTAATGCATCATAGTTAACTATATTTGAAGAGGAGCTAGAACTTACCTGGCTGGTTTGTGGATTTTGACTCGCCATTAAACAAAGATTGGCTTCTTCATTTTCGAGTTATCTGTTGATGACGTATCATTATCATCCCAGGCTATGTAGGCTCTTCTTTTTGATTTTTCCTCTTTCTTTTCACTTTGTTTATTTCTCTCTGGACATTCCATTTTAACATGGCCCTGTTTGCCACAACCATAACATTTAAAGTTAGAAGAATCAGTTCTTTTCTCATACCTTTTGTGTCTTTCCTTGTCTTGGATCTTTTTCTTGAGGAATTTGTTGAATTTCCTAACAAGCAGTCCAAGGTTCTCATTATCTTCTTCTGATTCTTGATTTTCTTCAACTTTAAGTGCAATGCTTCTGTTCTTCTTCTCGGAGACTTCTTGCTCATTGAATCTTGTGATTTCCATTTCATGTTCTCTGAGTTTTCCAAACAGATGAGGTTGTTGTCATGGTGGACAGATCTTTTGATTCCGATATTGCAAGTGACTTTTGGTTGCCAGGACTCGTCAAGACATTTCAATACTTTAATATTTAGTTCTTCCTTATCAAAGGTCTTACCTAGGCCCATTAAATGGTTGATGATGTGAGTGAAGCGTTTCTGCACATCTCGCGATGCTTTCACCATTCCGCATTTTGAACAGCTCATATTCTCTTATCAATGTATGCTTTCTGGCTCTTTTAACATCTCGCTGTCCCTTCATGAGTGACTTCAAGAACATCCCACATCTCCTTAGCAGAATTGCACTGGGACACCCTGAAAAATTCATCCATGTTAAGAGCAGAAGTAATTATATTTTTTGCATTGCAGTCACTTTGAACTTTCTTCTTCTCCTCATCATTTAAGCTTGACCATCCTTTATCCGTAATTAGAGGACCATTAGTAATAACATCCCAAGCATTTCGTCAATGGATTCAATGAAGATTTTCATCCTAATTTTCCGAAAGGATAATCTGTTCCTACGTAATAGTGGAGGTCTCGTTAATAGATGCCCCTCGAAAATCGGTAACTCGTTCTCGACCATGGATCAAGAGACTTGAATAACTTTCAAGCACCTTGCTCTTATGCCAATTGTTAGAAAAGTAGTTTTAAATCAAGAGGGGGGGTGAATTGATTTTTGAAAGTTTTTCGCAATACACAGATTATCTAATCCGAAAATTAAGATTACTTATCAATTCACAAATCACAAAGCAATTAAACAATACAAGCGCAGCAACTGAAATTAAAGAGAGAAAGGTTAGGAAAGATTTCACCGGTAATTTTATACTGGTTCACCCAATACCAGGGCTACGTCCAGTCTCCAGCCAAATTCCAGCTGGGTTCCACTAGAATAGATGTTTTACGAGACTCACACTCTTACACCTATTCTAACTCTCCACCAAGAACCAAATTCCAGCTCTTGGAAACCTCTGCAACCAAATTCCAGCCACGAGAGAAACCGAGTGCCCAAATTCCAGTGCACCACACACAAGAACCAAATTCCAGCTCCTGCTTTAACCTTTCCACCAAGAACCAAATTCCAGCTTCTTGGCAACTTTCTACAACAACTGCAGAAAACTTGTACCCAAATTCCGTGTACAAAACAAGTACAAATGAATGAATAGAAATTTAAAAGAAGAAACAAAGAAAGCTCAAACCGGATTACACCAATCCACAGTCAGTTTCTTCTTCAAAGAAATGCAAAGTGCCTCAAGAAAGATTTCAAAATAAGTTCACAAAAACAGTTGTGTATCTTTCTTGAAAAATGCTAATAGTTGTTTGTATTGATTGCTTGAATTGTGTAAAAACTGATATGATAAAAGTTCCAAGCAATTCTGTTTATAAAAGAGTATTTTCAAATCTGCTGCATTAATTAATCTGTTGAAAGTTTGTTTTAATCAGTTGAAATAGCCGTTATAATCTGTTAAAAGTCCTTTCAACCCATTAATGCATTCTTGATCTTTAACGAGAAAATGTTTTAGTTGATACGACCACGTTTTTATCGGTTAAAACGTTTTACAAACATTTTCTAAGTATAAAACAATCGATTGAATCGCGTATTAATCGATTGATTTGTTTAAAAACCTTCTTATAAAACTTTCCAAGTTATTTTAGCTGATATAAAGTCGTTTCAATCGATTGAAAAACTGCACATATATTTTCAAGTCATTTTAATCGATTGAAAGTTCGTTTTAATCGATTGAAAAGATTTTCTAAGTTATTTTAATCGATTGAAATACGTTTTAATCGATTGAAATAAGTCTGATCGGTCATAATTCAATTCGATCGATCATAACCAACTCTGATCGGTCATAATCTCATTCTGATCGATCATCCTGACATTCAAAGTGATTTTAATCGATTGAAACGTGTTTTAATCGATTAAAATAATTTGATCGCTCATATTTAAGATCTGATCGATTATATTGCATTCGACCTATTATATTCGAATTCTAATCGGTCAGAAAGAGTTTTAATCGATTAAAAGAAGTTTGTATCGATTAAAATATTGTAAAAACACTTTTTAAAACATTCTAAGTGTTTTAAATTGATTCTTTCAAACCTGTATCAGTTAATAACTTGTTTAAGAAAATTCTTTGCCAAAATGCTTTTGTTTTTGATTTGTTAAAAACTGTTTTTGAGGCATTTTGCAAGATGAGTGAAGAAGCTTTATGCAGTGGAAAAGGTAAAGTGGTTTTACCTAAGCTTTCTGTTAAGACACACTAAGTCTTCAGCTCCATTCTTCTGAGTGACTTGTTTGACTGTTGCAGAGTTGACCTTTGACTTTATTTTTGACTTCATCAAATCAATGAGATCTTTGCTAGGATCACTTTCAATTGGCACCCAAATAGAAAGTAGCATAAGGAAGGGATTGATACAACTTCTAAAAGAATATATGGATGTATTCTCTTGGTCCTACCATGATATGCCCGGGCTTGACACAAGTATAGTGGAGCATAGACTGCCATTAAAAGAAGGGTTCTGACCTGTGAAGCAAAAACTCAGAAGAATCAAGCCAGATTGGTCCTTAATGATTAAGGAAGAGGTACAGAGGCAACTAGACGCCAATTTCCTAGTAGTGTCCAAATACCCTGAGTGGTTGGCCAACATAGTGCCTGTCATAAAAAAGAACGGTAAGGTCAGGGTATGCGTGGATTATAGGGACCTCAATCGAGCAAGTCCAAAGGATGACTTTCCCCTACCACATATAGACACGCTAGTAGACCATACCGCTACCAACACGCTTTATTGTTAGAAAAGTAGGCTGAGATCAAGAGGGGGAGTGAATTGATCTTTGAAAGATTTTCGTAATTAACAGATTATCTATTTCAAAGATTAAGAGTTCTGACCAATTCTTGAGTCAAACACAGCAAACAATCAAAGTAAAGACAGTGACATAATTAAAGAGAGAAAGGTTTAGAAAGATACAACCAAGATTTATACTGGTTCACCCAATCCCAGGGCTATGTCCAGTTTCCAGCCAAATTCCAGCTAGGTTCCACTAGATTGAACGTTTTACAGATTACAACTTCAATCACACACTCAATCTACCACAAGAACCAAAATTCCAGTCCTTGCACCTAAACCTTCAGCAAGAACCAATTTCTATTTCTTGAACAATCCTCCAGCCAAATTCCAGCTACAGAAACCAGTGCCGACACTTCCAGGCACCCATAATATAGAAAAGAAAAGTAAAGAAACAAAGAGAAGAAACTAGAACACCCAAACCAGGTTTATGCAGCTCTGCAGAATAAGTTTCTTCACCAAAAGAATGCAAAAATTGCCTCAAGAAATAACTTCTAAGACCTTCACAAAACTTGCGCGATTCTCTCTTGAAAGTAGCACTTATGATTGCTTGATTGATTGCCAAAAGATCTGTTTTAAAATGTTCAAGAAATTCTGTTTATATAGAAGATTTTCCAAACTACTGGTTTATTTAATCTGTTAAAATAATCTTTTAATCTGTTAAAAGACTTGTTTTAATCTGTTAAAACTTCTTTTAATCTGTTAAAATGTTTTTGATCATTTTCCAAATTTGTTTTAACCGATACGACAACATTTATATCAATTAAAACTCTTTGTAAAAAATCCTTCAAATTGTGTTAATCGATTGTTTCGCCTTTTAATCGATTAAAATACTGCTAAAGGTTTTCATAAAACTTTTTAAGTGATTTTAACTGATAACAATCTGTTTTAATCGATTAAAATACTTTGGAAAAAATCCTCTTAGTTATTTTAATCGATTATTTCGCATTTGTATCGATTAAAATATTGACAGAACAACTTTCAAAATACTTCAAGTTATTTTAATCGATTATTTCGAGTTTGTATCGATTAAAATTCTGCTAGAACACTTTTCAAAATATTCTAAGTCATTTTAATCGATTATTTCAATTCTATATCGGTTAAAATACTGGCAAAAGGTTTTCAAAAACCCTTCTAATGAAAACAATCGATTATTTCGAAAACATATCGATTAAAAACCTCCTACAAAGGTGTTAAGAACATTTTAACTGATAAAGCTCATATAATATCAGTTAAAACAATTACTTAAAAATCGTTTAACAAAATACTTTATTTTAACATTTTAAACACATTTTGGATGCATTTGCAAAATCTTTTAAATGAAGAAACCTCATGCAGCAGAGAGATAAAAATGATTATACCTAAGTAAAGATGCAGACTCACTAATCACTCTACCCTTTTATCTAAGTGACCTTTGACTGCAACAAAGTAGCCTTTGACTTCATTTTGACTTCATCAAATCAACAAGATCTTCATTTAAATGATTCAATAACATCTTCATCACTTTCAGTCTCCCCCTATTTGATCAAGATAAACACCTCTTTGAATAATATCTCTGCAGAAGAAGTCACTTGAATATATAAATTAGTGAGTATTCAAAAATTAATCATTTTTTCCATTTCTCCCCCTATATTACTACTCCCCCTAAAATAAGGGAAATCATTATCAAAAGCAAAGCAATTATTTCTCCCCCTTTTGACTTCATCAAAAATAGGGAAGAGAGGAACAAAACAAATACTATGCATGGCATGTAACAAAATTTGTTTTTGAAAACACTAAAAAAAATTTGAACAAGATATATTACTCATATAAAGACCAATCAAAGTTGATTCAAACTTATCTTCATTAACATGTTTGTAATGAATACAATAGGCACGTGTAAAGATAAGGGAATCATGCCTTAGTAGCATGTTACAAGAACAACCATTAACTAAAGCATTTAATTTTTCTTTCCAGAGTAATCGATTAAAAATAGGGTATAATCGATTAAAATATTCTTGTAACTTATTTTAATTGATACAAACAATGTCTTAATCGATTAAAATAGTAATGAAAGTTGAAATCTAAAAACTTAAGTACATTTAATCGATTAAATCGACATTTAATCGATTGAAATCATATGAAAGATTTTGTATAAGTGCTTTTAATCGATTAAAGCTTGTTTTTATCAATTAAAACAACCAGATTTTGAAAATTAAGTGATGTTGGATGCATCTAAAATGCCTAATTTAGTGCAGATTTTGTAAAATCGATCACGAGCAAGAGGTTTTGTAAAAATATCTGCTAGTTGTTTTTCAGTTTCTATAAAGAAAATTTCACAATCACCTTTCAAAACATGATCTTTAATGAAATGATGTCTAATTTCTATATGTTTTGTCTTAGAATGTTGAATTGTATTTTTAGTTAATATAATGGCACTAGTATTATCACATAAAAGAGGAATTTTTCTGAGAATTAAACCATAATCCTCAAGCTGTTGTTTTAGCAAAGGGATTGAGCACAACAACTTCCAGCTGCAATGTACTCGACTTCAGCTGTAGAAAGGGCAACACATGATTGCTTTTTACTATGCCATGAGATTAGACTGCTTCCAAGGAGATGACAAGTGCCACTGGTGCTTTTCCTATCAAGCTTACATCCTGCAAAATCTGAGTCAGAGTATCCAATTAAATTTAGTTTAGACTCACCAGGATACCATAATCCAACATTTAAAGTTCCTTTGAGATATTTGAGGATCCTTTTTGTAGCAGTAAGATGAGATTCTTTTGGTGCAGATTGAAACCTAGCACACATACAAACACTAAACATAATGTCAGGTCTACTTGCTGTTAGATATAGTAAAGAACCAATAAGCCCTCTATATTTAGTTTCCTCAACTGGTTTTCCTTTTTCATCAGAATCAAGATAGCAATTGGTGGACATTGGTGTTGATGCTTCTTTGCAATGTTGCATCTCAAATTTCTTTAAAAGCTCTGTGTAGTATTTAGATTGATGAAGAAAACTTCCTTCTTGAAGTTGTTTAACTTGTAATCCAAGATAGTAGTTGAGTTCCCCCATCATAGACATCTCAAATTCTCCCTGCATATCTTTGATAAAATCTTTACATAAAAACTCATTAGTGGCTCCAAATATGATGTCATCAACGTATACTTGAACTATAATTACATCATTATTTAATTTTTTCAGGAATAAAGTCTTATCAACCAAACCTCTTTGATAGCCCTTTGATATGAGAAAATTACTTAACCTTTCATACCATTGTCTTGGGGCTTGCTTGAGACCATACAAAGCTTTCTTTAATCTATAAACATATTCTGGATGAATATGATCTTCAAAACCAAGTGGTTGTGTAACAAAAACTTCTTCATTCAAGTAGCCATTGAAGAAGGCACTTTTGACATCCATTTGAAATAACCTGAAACTTTTTATCGAAGCATAAGCAAGTAGAAGTCTAACAGCCTCTAATCTAGCAACAGGAGCATATGTTTCATCAAAATCAATTCCTTCTTGCTGATTATACCCTTTAGCAACTAATCTGACCTTGTTTCTAGTAATTATACCATTTTCATCCATTTTATTTCTAAAAACCCATTTAGTTCCTACAATATTGGCATTATCTGGTTTTGGAATTAATTCCCATACTTCATTTCTTGTAAATTGATTTAATTCATCATGCATAGCATTAATCCAGTTATTATCCTTTAATGCATCAGATATGGTTTTTAGTTCAATTTGTGATACAAATGCCATGTGATTGCAGAATTTATTTAAAGATCTTCTAGTGGAAACTCCCTGATTTATTTCACCAATGATGTTGTCTATTGAAAGATTTCTTGGAGTCTTCCATTCTTTAGTCAATTTCTCTTCAGATTCTTCAATAGATTCTTCCTGTTTTTGAAAAACTGTTGATTATGGCAGTTTTAACTGATACATTTTATCAGTTAAAACATCATCTTCTGTACTATACTCAAAATTATTCTGCATACTTGGGTTAGTCTCATCAAATACAACATGAACAGATTCTTCTACAGTATTTAGCCTTTTGTTAAAGATTCTATAAGCATGGCTATTCAATGAATAACCCAAGAAGATACCTTCATCTGATTTGGAATCAAACTTTCCAAGATTTTCCTTTCCATTGTTTAAGACAAAAACCTTACATCCATATACTCTAAAATAGTTTATGTTAGGTTTTTTACCTTTGTATAATTCATAGGGAGTTTTTTTAAGAAAATGTCTTATTAAAACACGGTTTAATACATGACAAGCAGTACTAACGACATCAACCCAAAAATATTTTGGTAATGCTTTCTCATTAAGCATTGTCCTGGCTAACTCTTCAAGAGACCGATTTTTCCTTTCAACTACACCATTTTGTTGAGGAGTTCTAGGAGTAAAAAAATTATGCTTAATACCATGTTTATCACAAAATTTATTAAAATTTTCGTTTGAAAACTCTCCCCCATGATCACTTTGAATACAAGAGATGAAATAGCCTTTTTCATTTTGAATTTGTTTCGCAAATTTCTTAAACATATGGAAAGTATCAGATTTTAATTTTAAAAATATTGTCCAGGTAAATCTTGAGTAATCATCTACTATAACCAGTGCATATAGATTCCTTCCTAAACTCATAGTTCTAGAAGGACCAAAGAGATCCATGTGCAAAAGTTCAAGAGGTCTTGATGTTGAAACAATATTTTTCTGTGAAAAGGAATTCCTTACTTGCTTGCCCTTTTAACATGCATCACATACTTTGTCTTTCACAAACTTAAGTTTAGGTAAGCCAATTACAAGATCTTTAGAAATAAATTTATTAAGGTGATTCATATGAATATGAGCTAACCTCCTATGCCACAACCATGAATCATTCTCTTTAGAGATTAAACAACAATTTTTAGCAGAATTAGTATCTAACATGCAAATATTGTTGATCCTCTTACCAGTAATCAGTACCTGTTCTGAATCTAATTTGATTATTTGACATTGATATTGACCAAAGATAACTTTGTGTCCTTTATCACATAGCTGGCTAATACTAATCAAATTATGTTTTAAACCCTCAACATATAATACATTATTAATAATACTTGATTCTGTGCATTTGATGTCACCTATTCTAAGGATTCTTCTTTTGTTATTATCCCCATAGACAACAGTCCCACCATTCTTTGGTTTTAAATTGTAAAACTTTGTGATATCACCTGTCATATGTTTAGAACAGCCGCTGTCAAGGTACCAGAGATCTTCAGTTTGCTTTGCCTAAAAGAGAAATTAGTGTAGTTGCAGTACAAACTGATACATAATCGAAATAATCAATTAATTCTGTACTGGAAGTAGAATATTAATCGATTAATTTGATATTCAATCGATTAATCTAGTTCTGGAAGAAATATATCAAAATAATAATCGATTGAATCGAGAAATAATCGGTTAAATTTGTCCTTTTAATGATTTTAACTGATATAAATCCTTTTCAATCGATTAAAATAATCATACTAAAAATCCTGAGAGCATTTTAATCGATTAATTCATATTTTAATCAATTAAAATTGTACAGACAGACTTTTCCGATATACTCGTAAGTGAAATTAATCGATTAAAATAGTTTTATATTAATTAAAATATACAGTCCATGAATCCAGAATCAAAATTTGCTGATTTGATATCAAGGGACTTCCATATTTTGTTCATGCAAAACAGATTTAACATATTTCTGGTACCCTTTATATAATCATTGGGTCCAATCAGGTTATTTGAAATGAATTTTTGGGAATCCACTTCATTCTACCTCTAGGAATAGCATACTTCTTGATTCTACAAAATTTAACAGAATGACGTCTTTTCATACAATAGAAGCATGTAATAAATGGAGACGAAACAAATTTACTATATGCAAAATAGTTTTTAAATGCTCTAGTTTTCTTTCCAACAAGAGGTGTAAAACCAATACCACAACGATCAATAACCAATTTTTGAGAATCAAGTATCATATTAAGACTGGTTTTTCCTTGTGCAAGTTTAGATGCAGTTTTTATTAAATATGTTAATTTCTTTTGTAACTCAGGACAATTTTTACAATCTTTATCATTACACATACAATCAGAATTATTACCTATTTCCAGATTTTCATTCTTAGTTTCTTCTTCAACAATTTTCTTTTCAAGAAGTGTGATTTTATTTTCTAATAAACTATTCATGCTTTTTAATCTTTTGTTTTCAATTTCTAATTTCTTAGCTACTGCATGCATTTCATAAAAAGAATCTTGTAATGAACTATAATTCATAGTAGTTGTTGAGTCAGAACTTACACTGGTCATGGGAGAATCCGAATTGACCATCAAACATATCTCTGTTGTTTCTTCATAAGTCATTTCAAGAGTTTTCCACATCTATGCAGCAGTTTGACAATGAGATATTCAGAAAAAATCATTCCTGTTAAGTGCAAATGTGATGATATTCTTGGCAGTACAATCATCTTGGATTAGTTTCTTTTCACAATCATTTAAACTAGACCATTCTCTGTTAAAAACATAAGTTCCCTGTTCAATAATATTCCAAACATTTATACCAACAGATTCAAGAAAGATGTTCATTCTTATCTTCCAAAATTAGTAATCTGTACCACAAAACAGTGGAGGTCTATCAATACAAGCACCCTCAGAAAAATTATTTCCAGCCATTTGGATCGAAAGACTTCAATAAATCTCACGAACCTTGCTCTTGATACCAATTGTTAGAAAATTAGGCTGAGATCAAGAGGGGGGGGGGGTGAATTGATATTTGAAAGATTTTCGCAATTAACAGATTATCTATTTCAAAGATTAAGAGTTCTGATCAATTCTTGAATCAAACACAGCAAACAATCAAAGTAAAGACAATGCCAAAATTAAAGAGAGAAAGGTTTAGAAAGATACAACCAAGATTTATACTGGTTCACCCAATGGGCTACGTCCAGTTTCCAGCCAAATTCCAGCTGGGTTCCACTAGATTGAATGTTTTATAGATTACAACTTCAATCACACACTCAATCTACCACAAGAACCAAAATTCCAGTCCTTGCACCTAAACCTTCACCAAGAACCAATTTCTAGTTCTTGAACAATCATGCAGCCAAATTCCAGCTACAGAAACCAGTGCCCACACTTCCAAGCACCCACAATATAGAAAAGAAAAGTAAAGAAACAAAGAGAAGAAACTAGAACACCTAAACCAGGTTTATGCAGCTCTGCAGAATAAGTTTCTTCACCAAAAGAATGCAAAAATTGCCTCAAGAAATAACTTCTAAGAACTTCACAAAACTTGCGCGATTCTCTCTTGAAAGTAGCACTTATGATTGCTTGATTGATTGCCAAAAGATATGTTTTAAAATGTTCAAGAAATTCTGTTTATATAGAAGATTTTCCAAACTGCTGGTTTATTTAATCTGTTAAAATAATCTTTTAATCTGTTAAAAGACTTGTTTTAATCTGTTAAAACTTATTTTAATTTGTTAAAATGTTCTTGATCATTTTCCAGATTTGTTTTAACTGATACGACAACGTTTATATCAATTAAAACTCTTTATAAAAAATCCTTCAAATTGTTTTAATCGATTGTTTCTCCTTTTAATCGATTAAAATACTGATAAAGGTTTTCATAAAACTTTCTAAGTGATTTTAACTGATAACAATTTGTTTTAATCGATTAAAATACTTTGGAAAAAATCCTCTTAGTTATTTTAATCGATTGAATCACATTTTAATCGATCAGAATTCTGCCAAAAGATTTCATAAAACATTCTAAGTTATTTTAACTATTCTAAAAAAATCTCTTAGTTGTTTTAATCGATTATTTCGCATTTGTATCGATTAAAATACTGACAGAACAACTTTCAAAACACTTCAAGTTATTTTAATCGATTATTTCGAGTTTGTATCGATTAAAATTATGCAGAACACTTTTCAAAATATTCTAAGTCATTTTAATCGATTATTTCAATTCTATATCAGTTAAAATACTGGCAGAAGGTTTTCAAAAACTCTTCTAATGAAAACAATCGATTATTTCAAAAATATATTAGTTAAAAACCTGTTGCAAAGGTGTTAAGAACATTTTAACTGATAAAGCTCATATAATATTAGTTAAAACAATTACTTAAAAACCTTTTAACAAAATACTTTGTTTTTAACAATTTAAACACGTTTTGGAGGCATTTGCAAAATCTTTTAAATGAAGAAACCTCATGCAGCAGAGAGATAAAAATGATTATACCTAAGTAAAGATGCAGACTCACTAATCACTCTACCCTTTTATCTAAGTGACCTTTGACTGCAACAAAGTAGCATTTGACTTCATTTTGACTGCATTAAATCAATAAGATCTTCATTTAAATGATTCAATAAGATCTTCATCACTTTCATTTATTCCTTCATGGACGGGTATGCGGGATACAATCAAATTAAATTGGCCGTTGAGGACAGAGAAAAAACCTCTTTTATCACACCATGGGGTACCTTTTGCTATCGAGTAATGTCTTTCGGACTCAAGAATGTAGGGGATACCTATCAAAGGGCTATGGTCACACTATTCCACGACATGATCCACAAGGAAATAGAAGTATATGTGGATGACATGATCGGCAAGTCCAGGAACGAAATAGACCACATTCGGTATCTCAAGAAACTATTCGATCGGCTTCGAAAGTATCAACTCAAATTAAACCCGGCAAAATGTACTTTCGGAGTACGATTAGGAAAACTCTTGGGGTTCATCGTCAGCAAAAGAGGAATCGAGGTGGACCCAGAAAAAACCAAGGCGATTTTGGAAATGCCCCCACCAAGCACGGAAAAAGAGGTCAAGGGATTTCTGGGTCGGATCAATTATATTGCCCGTTTCATTGCATAGTTGACGGACAAATGTATACCCATCTTTAAACTGTTGCACAAAAATCAACCAACGGTGTGGAATGAAGAATGCCAACAAGCATTCGATAAAATAAAAACATGCTTAACCAATCCGCCAGTATTGATGCCACCCGTCGAAGGGAGACCTCTGATCCTCTGTCAATACTTGAAGAGTCCATGGGATGTGTGCTCGGTCAACAAGATGAAACCGGGAAGAAAGAGCAAGCCATTTACTATCTCAGCAAAAAATTCCTAGGCTATGAAACCCGTTATACACCATTTGAAAAGACTTGTTGCACATTGTTGTGGGTCACTCAGCGTCTCCGACAATATTTGGCTCGGCATACAACATGGTTGGTCTCCAAAATGGACCCAATCAAATACCTCTTCGAGAAGCCCATTCTGACCGGAAGAATAGCTAGGTGGCAAGTGCTCCTCTCAGTGTTCGACATCATTCATGTCACCCAGAAAGCTATTAAAGGTAGCCCCCTAGCGGACTATCTAGCCCATGGATCAACGAACGAGTATCAGTCCCTACAGGACGACTTTCCTGATGAACATATCATGCACATTGAACATGAAGAGACCAAAGAAGAAGCATGGACCATGTTCTTCGACGGGGCCTCGAACATGCTTGGACACGGGATAAGAGCTATTTTGATATCCCCTGAAGATAAATATATCCCCGTAACGACCAGGTTGAATTTTGACTGCACTAATAACATGGCCGAATATGAAGCGTGCGCACTAGGAATCAATTCACGAATCACAAAGCAATTAAACAATATAAGCGCAGCAACTGAAATTAAAGAGAGAAAGGTTAGGAAAGATTTCACCGGTAATTTTATACTGGTTCACCCAATACCAGGCCTACGTCCAGACTCCAGCCAAATTCCAGCTGGGTTCCACTAGAATAGATGTTTTACAGACTCACCCTCTTACACCTATTCTAACACCAGAACCAATTTCCAGTTCCTGACTTTAACCTTTCCACCAAGAACCAAATTCCAGTTCTTGGAAACCTCTGCAACCAAATTCCAGCCGCAGAGAAACCAGTGCCCAAATTCCAGGCACCAAACAGTACAAGAACCAAATTCCAGTTCCTGCACTTAACCTCTCCACTAAGAACCAAATTCCAGTTCTTGGAAACTTCTACAACCACCTACCAGCGGATTACTCTAATCCACAGTAAGTTTCTTCTTCAAAGGATGCAATATGCCTCAAGAAAGATTTCAAAAGAAGTTCACAAAAATAGTTGTGTATCTTTCTTGAAAAGAATGCTAATAGTTGCTTGTATTGATTGCTTGAATTGTGTAAAAACTGATCTCTAAAAAGTTCCAAGCAATTCTGTTTATAAAAGAGTATTTTCAAATCTGCTGTATTAATTAATCTGTTGAAAGTTTGTTTTAATCTGTTGAAATAGCCGTTACAATCTGTTAAAAGTCCTTTCAACCCATTAATGCATTCTTGATCTTTAACAGAAAATGTTTTAGTTGATACGACCACGTTTTTATCAGTTAAAACGTTTTACAAACATTTTCTAAGTATAAAACAATCGATTGAATCGTGTATTAATCGATTGATTTGTTTAAAAACCTTCTTATAAAACTTTCTAAGTTATTTTAGCTGATATAAAGTCGTTTTAATCGATTGAAAAACTGCACATATATTTTCAAGTCATTTTAATCGATTGAAAGTTCGTTTTAATCGATTGAAAAGATTTTCTAAGTTATTTTAATCGATTGAAATACGTTTTAATCAATTGAAACAGATCTGATCGGTCATAATTCAATTCTGATCGATCATATCCAACTCGATCGGTCATAATCTCATTCTGATCGATCATCCTGACATCCAAAGTGATTTTAATCGATTGAAACGTGTTTTAATCGATTAAAATAATTTGATCGCTCATATTTAAGATCTGATCGATTATATTGCATTCTGACCTATTATATTCGAATTCTAATCGGTCATAAAGAGTTTTAATCGATCAAAAGAAGTTTGTATCGATTAAAATATTGTAAAAATACTTTTTAAAACATTCTAAGTGTTTTAAATTGATTCTTTCAAAACTGTATCAGTTAATAACTTGTTTAAGAAAATTCTTTGCCAAAATGCTTTTGTTTTTTATTTGTTAAAAACTGTTTTTGAGGCATTTTGCAAGATGAGTGAAGAAGCATTATGCAGTGGAAAAGGTAAAGTGGTTTTACCTAAGCTTTCTTTTAGACACACTAAGTCTTCAGCTCATATGCCAGAGTGACTTGTTTGACTGCTGCAGAGTTGACCTTTGACTTTATCTTTGACTTCATCAAATCACTGAGATCTTTGCTAGGATCACTTTCAGTCATGGCAAAGAAGATCTTAAGGGCAGGGTATTTTTGGTCCACAATGGAGGCCGATTGGCACCGATATGCTAAAAAATGTCACAAATGCCAAATCTATGCTGACAATATTCGCATTCCGCCCACACCTCTCAGTACCCTGGCTACACCATGGCCATTCTCTATGTGAGGCATAGACGTCATCGAACCCATTGAACCCAAAGCATCCAATGGTCACCGCTTTATCTTGGTGGCCATCGACTATTTCACCAAATGGGTCGAGGCAGCATCATATGCACATTGTAGACCCCTAATCTTGCCCGGCCTCAGAATAAAGTCAGAAAGCTTCCTATTTGAAGACGGCCGAAGCCTAACAAGCCACTAGGAGAGACTATTAGGCCCTCGTACTAAGATAGGAGGGTTTTTTGGCCCGAAAAATAAGTTTCTCGTCCTGAAGGGACGAGATCACCGTCTGGAAAGTCCAGACCGCCGTCTCGCCTCACGCCAGGGATGAGACCGCCGTCTCGCTTGTCCAGACGGCAGTCTCGCCACTGCAAAGGTCGAGACGGCGGTCTGGGTTTTCCAGACGGCGGTCTCGACCCCTTGCATGGTCGAGACGGCGGTCTGGACTTTCCAGACGGCGGTCTCGACCCTGTCAGACGAGACCGGCGGTCTCGCCACTGTCAGGCGCGAAAACCTATAAATAGGGGCTCTCCCCCCCTCATTTCAGGACACCAAGCACAGTAGCTCCTCCTTCTCTCTAGATTCTCTCTCTCTAGAACCCCTCCGAAGCATTTCCGGAGTTTCTGAGTGTCTCTAGGCATAAACTGAGTGTTCTAAATCTTCTTTAGAATCCCTCCGAGGCATTTCTGGAGTTTCTGAGAGTTGTAGAGTGAGGGGTTGCCAAAAAGCACCCATTCTTTAAAGAGAAATATAAAAAGCTTGCTTTGGAGGTGCACACTCTCTCTTCCTAATTTTACCGCTTTCATTTAAAATTATGCAATAGACGCTAGGGACATGTAGTCATAATCTTTAAATACCGCATAATAAAAGGGTAAAAGCGCAATTTTTCAGTTTAATTATTTATCCAAAGTAGCCAGCCTATCATAGGGAACCCGAAAGGGGCGTCGTAAAGGAACTAATACTTCCTTTACACGTAACTAACTCCCTTACCCAACTCTGGTTCTAACGACCAAAGTTGGTTTTTGAAAACCAACGCCTTTTTAACCCCTTTTCCGATGTTTCCGGTAAAAACATCGGTGGCGACTCCACGAACCCTTCAAAACCCGTTCTTGGGTTAGCCCGGTTATCGGACAACCCAAGAACACTTTTCGAAAACCTCGTCTCTAGGTTAGTCCGGTTATAGGACAACCTAAGGACGTTGTAACCACCCATAAAAAATGCGAAAATCAAAGAGGGTCGAAAAAACCATCGCGTCGCTCCGACCGCCCCTCGTTTTGACAGCGGCGACAGATGGCGACTCCGCTGGGGAAGCCTAGAGAGTTGATCCCATTTAGTGATGGGCTGGCTTAAAAATAATTAAACCAAGAAAATAGCGCTTTTACCCTGCCTTGTATTATAACATGTTTTATTGTTTGGCTTTCAAATAACTGTTGGTTGTTTATACTTACGTAATTGGTTGAAATATAAACTGCACACAAACCCTTGCACACTACAGTTCCCTCTATACCCGGGGGCAAGTGAGATAACCATAGGGAGTGGGTGGCAGGTACGGTTCGCTGTAGTTAGGGCCTTGTGCCCACCAGTGTGATCGGAAACCACCACTCAAGGTGATAACCTTCCTCTTTTGGCAACAAGACCGACTCTGGCCTTAGTGCTGAGCATGGTCGGACGGCTGGAGAGTGGGGACCCTATAATGGGGGCACCTTGGGGGCCTTAGCCTGGTGAGAACAGTTAGAACCTACCCTGACCAATGCACTTTTCTGCAGGAAAACCCTACCTCGTGATAAAAACGAAATCTCGCCTATTCGTGGATGATCGAATTTTGTGTGCATATGTTTGTTGCATTTGTCTGTTGCATAGCATAAACAAACAACAAAACAAAAATCACAAAAATATTTTTCACAAATAAACACCCTTATCTCAGACAGTCTGCCTTTTAGCTAGCCTGGTTTCAGGTTCTTTGTAAGCTAGCCACGCAGTTCCGACAGAAGAGATAAGGGACGATAAATATTCTTTCACATAAAGCCAAATTTTATCTCGGACAGTCTGCCTTTTAGCTAGCCTGGTTTCAGGTTCTTTGTAAGCTAAGTAGTCACGCAGTCCGACAGAAGAGATAAAAGGCTATAAAAAAAATCCAAAATAAATAAAATAATAATAACAAAATCAAAACGTTTATAAAAATAATGTTGACAAAGTCGTATCATTCATAAGTGGAAAAACCAAGAGAGAAAATGAATGCATAAGGAAAGTATGCATACGCATCATTTTAATAAACCCCTAAAAAATGGGTCTTAGAGACGTTTTTTGGGAAAATTACTGGGCCAAATCGCCTTTGGCCATTTGCAACTTGGTTCTTCACCCTTTTCTCTTCGTTTTGACATGTTGTGCGTCCAAATCGGACAACCCAGTCAAAAGTTATGTCACTTTGAACATCTATCGCCCTTTTGTACTGGTGCATGCATAATAACATTCATTCTAGGGAGCACTAGATATCCCTAAGACAATGGCGAAAGAGGCCCCGAGCACATTTGTGACCTTCGCGACAAGGAAGGGAGAAATGTACTAAGGTGTGATGGTGATTGCCATTATACTTGTCAAATCTGTGATGGGGAAAGAACCATTACACCAAGGTGGGTAGGATACCCCATAAAGTATAAGCTTTAAGGAGGATACCTAAGCCATTGTCTTAAGGAATATCCATCTCATAAATCATTCCTTTTAAACAATAAAAATCATTTTGCATTCTAGAAAGCGGCTGGTATTCTTCATGCCCGCATCCGCATACAAAAAAAAACACAAAATCCCAAACACTATCATACGTCATGTTAGAAAATAAAACATGATAATGTTTAGGAAAAAACAAACACTTGCATACATGCATCCACCAAACTTCATCCTCACAACATGCATCTCATAATAGACATTCGAAGAAGTGAACATTCCTCAATACCATGAAAAGAGGATTAGGGCATTCGCATGCCATGCACGGGAAGTCAAAAAAGAAAATAAATAAAAATATTTACCCGCCTATGGGTTCTTTTAGGCTTTTCCGCTTTAAAAAAAATGTACTTCGAAACATTGCATTGAGGAATGTACACTGTCTGGATGAAATAAATAAAATTGTTTGTTTTCATCATCTCAACCGTCTATTGCATTCATGCTCACTTTAATAATAATAAGATAATAAAAAGAAAGGATTAGTCGATGTGCTTTCCACGAATCGAAGTAGAATAAGAAGCAAATCTTTTGTCGTCAAAGTTATCTCCAACGGTTGATCTGCCTAAGAAGGATAATAAGCCTTAATAGTTGGGTATCCGAGTTAATAAGGAAGAGGGGGCAAGGATGTCGTTACATTCGTTCACCCCATACATCAAATACAGTTGTACCATTGAGATACGCAGAAACATCTTCCATCAATGAAGATATCTCCAGCATAGCCAACATTCGGGGGCAGAATTAGAAGTGAAAGAATCTACACCCCCAGGAGCTATAAGACAATGCTCCCAGGAATAAGGAAAAAATAAAAAGACCGAAGAAAAACATAATCCAAAGGGGAAACTGAGAAGACTTCGGACTCACGACGCTGAGGCAATTCACGATGCTTCGCCAAAAGAAACAAACTCAGGGTAGGCGACAAGCTAGTCACAGTTTGAGCTAGAGACGACATTCGGATCAACAAGTCATTTGCCCTACCTTGAATGGATGCGACTGAAAGGGACCTTTGAAATATCTTTTGCCAATATGAAAAGAGTTCCCCAACAATATGAAGGTGACCCACATGATGAGAAAATATGGATATCGCCCAAACCAAGGGCTCATTAGAAACTCTCAAGGAATAAGGGAGCCACCAGATTTTAAAGACAAAGCATGGCCTAGGGCATGACCCTACAAAGGATCAAGTTGCACGGAGAAAAGGGAAGTCTCCCCTCTGCACCTTGAATCAGATTTTCCCATATAGAGGGGTTCAAGCGTCAAAAGCGACTTTAGTCATTAGGTGTTCTCCTTCTGATTCTTAGGGTTTGTAAATCCAATGACTATTAGAGATTACTCCTCGGGGCTAGCCCGACCCCCGAGCATTGTAGGGCACACATTTCCCTATTAATTACAAAGAATGTCATTCTTACTGTCTGCTTCTCTTCTTGCTATTAATGTCTAAACCTCATTAATAACCATGTTTAAGCAAACGTTTTCAAAAGTGCGTCAAAGTAATCAAATTGCGCCATTAACCAAAATAAAAGTCAAATCCATCACCACTGATTGACTAGAAACACAAAATAAAGTTTTACCTCGTCATAAATAAAGTCATGTTTCGCCAATGTTGTGTAAAGAGAAAACAGAAAACAAAAATCAAAAGAAGCCCATAGAAGCTCATAGAAGCCGAAAGCCAAAAAGAAAAGGCAAGATACCCGGTAGAAAACCCACAAAGGGGGCTACGCAAAAGTTAGGGTAAACCCGCTAGGAAACCCGAACAACCATAAAGGGTAACCTAGGCAAAAACTAGGGTTACAAAAATAAAGTCCGCTAGGTTTCCCAAAGCAACAAAAAAGAAACCTAGACAAAAGTTAGGACAAAACAAAACACAACATCCTAGACTGAGAACCCAAAGGGCGAACTAGGGAAGTCAATCAGTCATAGCAAGCGCCATAGAATAAGACGCCCTACCATAAACAAATCGTTTGTCTAAACTAGCCTAAACACTCTAACCAACCTTGGCTAGCCGTGCTTACAAAAACCATTTTTGTCAAAATAAAACAATTCTAAAACACAAGCCTTTGAATTAAATATCCTCTTCCTTCTTTTCTCTTGACCCTTACCACTACGACATTCTAGTAATTAGTAGGGAAATGTGGAGATAGTAATCAATAGGAGGATCGACATCCCCAAGGAAAGGGAGGGGCGCACTGACATGGCAAGTTGCTCAACAATTAACACAATCATTCTTCGGTCACGGTAAAATCAAGACGACAAAATGGGTACAGCCTATCCCTGTCGACGAAAGCACATAACGTCAGAAGCTCATCAGAAGCTCATCAGAAGCTCAAGCACATTGGTTAATCCTTTTGAAAAATTAATTGAAATAGTATTATAGGATGCATATCGCAAACATTGCATGCATATGATAGGCTCTTATCTCTCAAAAAAGAGAAGATAAAGAAAAAATGAGAATAAAAAGAATAATGCCTGCTAGGAGATTCTTAGGCAAAAGTTAGGGTAGCCTGCTAGATCGAAAACCCGCAAAGGGCAGTCTAGGCAAAAGTTAGGGCGTTCATAAAAAAGGAAAAAGCCCGCTACGATATCCTAGGCAAAAATTAAGGCAGCCCGCTAGACCGAAAACCCCAAAAGGGCGGTCTAGGCAAAAGATAGGGCTAAACCAAAAAAATGAATAAAAGAGAGGAGCCCTTCATCATAATCATAAAAAAGTCCAGCAGGAGACTGCCAGTCACTTTTCCAGATGCATCAATCAATAGATTGCATTTAGGGCATCCACACACAAGTAGTCGCACAAAATGACTTTGTCAATGTCAAAAATGAAAGAAATAAAAATTACTTCAGACAAATAACAAAAAA
This sequence comes from Sphenostylis stenocarpa, assembly GCA_963425845.1. NCBI lineage: Eukaryota > Viridiplantae > Streptophyta > Magnoliopsida > Fabales > Fabaceae > Sphenostylis > Sphenostylis stenocarpa. Next base: position 18,527,177 of record OY731404.1, on the reverse strand, counting down.
CGAAAAGCATTCATGCATATAAGGAGACTAGCTCCATGTTTGTGATTGAAAACAGGATCACTGAAGACTGAGTCTCCAAATAATGCCCTCAAGAAAATGAAGAAAGTCGTCAATCAAGCGACTCAGCAAGAGCTTCTGAAAATCAAGAGCTCTAGCTACCATCCTTCTACTCAGAAAAAAAGGCACAAGAAAGTAATAAGTCTCCACACAGTGCTCTCCCTCAAGAAAGAAGAGCGAGTTGTCATTAGAAGCTTCCAGAAGCCAAAGCTCCAAACATCACCCAATAAAAGAGGGCACAATCATCAAACATCATAAAAGAAAAGCCGACGAAAAGGCTTAGTCATCCCCAAGAGGATCCTTGCCTACTCCGAAGGCAAAACAAAAATACTCCTCACGGCTCAGCATTACCACCACATGAGGCATCGAGCACACTCACCCAAAGTCTCCTCCACACTCCCCAATGGAGAATAAAGGCTCCAAGAGCCCATCATCATCATCATCAACAGTCAAAAGAGTCCAATCTCCATACCAACAAGGGCTCAACAAAAAGGAAAAAAAGAAGAAAACCCTTGCATCCCCAGCGGATATCCAAAAGAAAGGGTCGCAACAGAGAAGGTCGAATAAAAATCCCCAAGTGGATCTCCCTACAAAAAGGATGAATAAGGAAATCTCCATCCTCAGTAGAATAAGAGCTTCATAAGGTCAACTCGCATCAACATTAATCAAGGAGCCAAGAATCCATTCCTAAAGAAGAAAAAAACAGATCCCCAGGAAGTCAACTAATTCCTTGGTGGATCACTAAAGAAATAAAACGTCATCCCTAATGGACCTCCCCCAAAAAGAAGGGAAAAAGCCAGCGTAATAAAAAGAGACTGAAAAGTAAAAAGGCTTACGCATTATCCCCATGAAAAAGCCAAATTTCAAATCGCGAGAAAAAAAGAAAAACCGCGAAAAAAGGCGAAATTAACCAAGATCCCCCAGAACTAAATAAGCTTTGACCACCATCTTTCCACCAAATAAAGAAAAAGAAACTCTCAAACCAAAACGAAGCCGACGGAAAGGCTTAATCTCCAAACAGATCATTGTCTGCTCCAGAAATAAACAAAAATATCTTCACACAACTCACCATCATCAGAGAATAAATGCTACACGCCTATCACCAATACAATCAAAGAGTCAAAACTCCATACCCCAGGGAGAAACCAAAATCAGATCCCCGGGAAGGCAATTAATCCCTGATGGATCATCAAAAAGAGAAAAATCATCTCCAGTGAGCCTACGACAAAGGCAAATTTCAGACTCACATCCTTAGAAGAGTCATTTGCCTAGGCATAGACAAGATCTGGCGAGCGAGAGCCCATTTCCCCAGAAAGGGACATCAACCTATTCGAAGGCAAGCAAGTATAAAGTCTTCACCAATGAAGCATTCGCCTACTCAGAGGCACAGTAAACAAAAAAACAAAAAAACTCCATTTCCCCAGAGGAATAAGAGCCTGAAGAAACTAGCTCTCATCAACACCAAACAAGGAGTCACAACTCCATTCCCCAAAGGGCGACCAAAATTAGATCCCCAAGGAGTCGACCAATTCCCTGGTGGATCGCCAAAAAACTTATCCCCAGTGAGCCTACTGCAAAGGCAAAACTTCATATTCATCCTCAAGATGTCATCTGCCTATTCATCCTCAAGCAAGAGCCAGCATCCCCATAAGGGAATATCAGCCTAGTCAGAGGCAAAACAAACGCAGCCAAAAGTCTTCATTTCCAATGAAGCATCTGCCTACTCAAAGGCATTACCAGAAACTCAATAGAGCATCTGCCTACTCAGGGGCACCCTCAAAATCAACAAATTTCTCAATGGACATCTGCCTACTTAAGAGGCCTCACCAAGATCAACAAATCCCTAGAGGATTCATGCCTACCTAAGAGGCACCCATCAGAAATCCCCGACAACCGGCAAAGTCGGATGACAAATACCAAATGATCAAAAACAAAGAATCCCCAACAAACAACAAGCTGGATGGCTATCAGGAAAAGCCAAAATCACCCGACCAACCAGCAAGAGTTGGGTGATCACCACAAGAAAAATCAAAAGTCAAAGAATCCCCGGCACAAACCGGATGACAATTCCCAGAAAAAGACAAACAAAAACAAAAGAAAACACATCTCAACATCGGTGCATGATCAGAATCAGTAAGCCGCCACCACCGCCAAAGGATCAGCTACCGCAAGAAGGGGCATCCAGAGGCACCAAACCAGACAAGGGTTCGTACTCGTCAACCAAAGGATTGGCTACTGCAAGATGGAGCATCCGGAGGTCAAACACCAGATGGGGGTGTAAACTCATCAAGCCTTACAAAAGGGGGCTTACCGGGCGGGGGTTAGTACTCGTCAAACACCAAGATGGGGGTGTAAACTCATCAGGCTTTACAAAAGGGGGGCTTACCGGGCGGGGGTTCGTACTCGTCAAACCGGATGGGGGTTCGTACTCATCAGCCGAAGGGGTCAGCTACCGCATCGAAGGAGCATCCCGGAAGCGCACAACACAACATCTCCCCAGAGGATCATCCGCCGCAAAGACGAAGTATCTGAAGGGAAACCGGGCAAGAGGGTCAACTCCTTTACCCTCCAGTCGATCACCTTGGCACAAAAAGGCCAGCAGCCGACTGGTCGGGTAAAGGGGGGGCAGCTGTAGACCCCTAATCTTGCCCGACCTCAGAATAAAGTCAGAAAGCTTCCTATTTGAAGACGGCCGAAGCCTAACAAGCCACTAGGAGAGACTATTAGGCCCCCGTACTAAGATAGGAGGGTTTTTTGGCCCCAAAAATAAGTTTCTCGCCCTGAAGGGATGAGACCGCCGTCTGGAAAGTCCAGACCGCCGTCTCGCCTCATGCCAGGGACGAGACCACCGTCTCGCTTGTCCAAATGGCGGTCTCGCCAATGCAAAGGTCGAGACGGTGGTCTGGGTTTTCCAGACGGCGGTCTCGACCCCTTGCATGGTCGAGACGGCGGTCTCGACCCTGTCAGACGAGACCGGCGGTCTCGCCACTGTCAGGCGCGAAAACCTATAAATAGGGGCTCTCCCCCCCCCCCCATTTCAGGACACCAAGCACAGTAGCTCCTCCTTCTCTCTAGATTCTCTCTCTCTAGAACCCCTCCGAAGCATTTCCAGAGTTTCTAAGTATCTCTAGGCATAAACTGAGTGTTCTAAATCTTCTTTAGAATCCCTCCGAGGCATTTCCGGAGTTTCTGAGAGTTGTAGAGTGAAGGGTTGCCAAAAAGCACCCATTCTTTAAAGAGAAATATAAAAAGCTTGCTTTGGAGGTGCACACTCTCTCTTCCTAATTTTACCGCTTTCATTTAAAATTATGCAATAGACGCTAGGGCCATGTAGTCATAATCTTTAAATACCGCATAATAAAAGGGTAAAAGCGCAATTTTCCAGTTTAATTATTTATCCAAAGTAGCCAGCCTATCATAGGGAACCCGAAAGGGGCGTCGTAAAGGAACTAATACTTCCTTTACACGTAACTAACTCCCTTACCCAACTCTGGTTCTAACGACCAAAGTTGGTTTTCGAAAACCAACGCCTTTTTAACCCCTTTTCTGATGTTTCCGGTAAAAACATCGGTGGCGACTCCACGAACCCTTCAAAACCCGTTCTTGGGTTAGCCCGATTATCGGACAACCCAAGAACACTTTTCGAAAACCTCGTCTCTAGGTTAGCCCGGTTATCGGACAACCTAAGGACGTTGTAACCACCCATAACAAACGCGAAAATCAAAGAGGGTCGAAAAAACCATCGCGTCGCTCTGACCGCCCCTCGTTTTGACGGCGGCGACACACATGTGACTAGAAAAGTGGTGACCACCTTCATCAAGAAAAATATTCTATGTCGGTATGACATCCCTCATCGGCTCATTACTGATAATGGGACCAACCTCAATAATAAGATGATGGAGGAATTGTGTCAAGATTTCAAAATTCAACACCACAATTCCTCTCCATACCGACCTAAGATGAATGGTGCAGTAGAGGCAGCCAATAAGAACATTAAGAAAATCATCTAGAAGATGGTAATAACCTAAAAAGATTGGCACGAAATGTTATCTTTCGCCTTGCACGGATACCGAACGTCAGTACGAACCTCCATAGGGGCTACTCCATTTTCCCTCGTATACCGAATGGAGGTCGTACTACTAGTAGAGGTCGAAATACCCTCCCTGCGAGTTGTTATGGAAGCAAAATTGACAGAAGCCGAATGGGTCCAAAGCCGATACGATCAGCTAAACCTAATCGAAGAAAAACGACTGGACGCCATATGTCGCGGGCAAGTTTATCAAAAGAAGATCAAGAAAGCCTATGACAGGAAAATCAATCCCCACACCTTCCGAGAAGGAGATCTGGTAATAAAGAAGTTGCTTCCAGCCCAAAAAGATAAAATTGGAAAATGGACAGCGAACTATGAAGGACCCTTTGTAGTCAAGCGAGCCTTCTCAGGAGGAGCCCTTATCCTCACCAACATGGACGGAGAAGAGCTTCGACATCCAGTCAACTCAGATGCGGTAAAGAAATACTACGCTTGAAGACATTGCTCATGACCTGTCAAGATGAAAACTCGCAAAGATCATCCTGGGCAAAAGATAGGGTCCATATTCCTCGCTAGGATATGTCCTAGGAAAAAATGAGAGGTTTCAAAAAAAAAATGGGAGCAATGATTACTTTAGCCGAAAACCGCAAGGCAACTAAGGTAATACCTTCACAGAAGCAAGCAGACTTCGCATGATCTTCACTCCGAGCTTGAGCATCTCAATTGAAGCAACCAGGAAAAACAGAAATCACGGGCATGATTGTTATATCCTATATAGTTTAGCCAGCCCTGCTTATAAATTCCTTTGTAAATCCTCCTGTAAAAATAAACCATTTGATTATATCAATAAAAATTGTCTTCTCTTCTCTTGACCTACTTGTGAGAATGCCTCTATATTAACGAATATGAGTCTTTATAAAACAAGCAAAACAAGAAAGCATAAGAAAGAAAAGGAAAATAAGATCAAAATAAACAGTGCCTGCTAGGACAGTCTCAGGAAAAAATAGGGCAGCCTGCTAGATCGAAAACCCGCAAAGGGCAGTCTAGGCAAAAGATAGGGCTAAAATAAAAACAAAAATTTCATAAGAAAAATCACGGGAAAAATAGCAAAGAAAGTACCAGTCACTTTCTACGTGCCCCAACTAAAAATAAATTGCATTAAGAGCATCCATGCACAAATAGTCGCACAAAAATAACTTTGTCAAAAGCAAAGCAAATAAAATACTTCAGGCAAATAAAAAACCAAAAAGCATTTATATAAAAAGATTAGCTTTATGCTTGCATTCGAAAAATAGGAAGCACCCAAAACTATCCCCGTAGGACTTCACCGACTTTACCAAAAAGATACATTGACCAAAAGTTTCTTCAACAACCAACCAAAGTCGAGCTGCAAGTCAAAGACCATCCCAGCAGCTAACAAGTTGGATGAACACCAAAAGAATCCCCGACACAGACCGGACGACCACTCCCAGAAAAGACAAAAACAAAGACAAAAGAAAGTATCTCAACACCAGGCGCATGAGCTAGAGCAGTAACCCACCACCACAGCTAAAGGGTCAGCTACCGCATCAAAGGAGCATCCTAAGGTTTCTCACCCGGCGCATGAGCTAGAGCAGTAAGCCGCCACCACAGCTAAAGGGTCAGCTACCGCAAGAAGGAGCATCCGGAGGCACTTCACCAGATGGGGGTGTGTACTCATCAAGCCTTACAAAAGGGGGCTTACCAGACGGGGGTTCATACTCATCAAACACCAGATGGGGGTGTGCCTTACAAAAGGGGGCTTACCAGACGGGGGTTCATACTCATCAAACCAGATGGGGGTTCGTACTCATCAACCGAAGGGATCAGCTACCGTCAGAAGGAGCATCCTGGAGGTGCACAACTTCTTTCCCCAGAGGATCAGCTACCACAAGCCGAAGTATCCGAAGGGCAATCGGGCAAGAGGGTCAACTCCTTCACCCTCCAGCTGATCTTCTTGGCACAACAGGCCAATAATAGGCTAGTCAGGTGAAGGGGGGGCAGCTGTAGACCCCAAATCTTGCCCGAGCTCAAAATAAGAGCAGAATACCTCCTATTGGAAGATGGACGAAGCCTAAAAAGCCACTATGAGAGACTATTAGGCCCCATATTAGGATAGGAAGGATTTTCTGTATAAAAATATGGATTTTCGCCTTCAGGAGTCGAGATCGCCGTCTCGCCATTGACGCAAGTCGAGACCACCGTCTCGTTTGGCGAGACGGCCGTCTCGCCACTTGCCAATGGCAAGACCCCCCTCCCGTTTGGCAATAAAATGTTCTCATCACTTGAAAAGTCGATACTGCCGTCTCGCCAAACGAGACGGTCGTCTCGCCACTTTTGCAAGATGAGACGGCCGTCTCGACCTGACAGGCGCGAATCCCTATAAATAGTGAGCGCTCCCCCCCCCCTCATTTCACACAGTTCTTCCACTTTCCGTTTTACAATTTCTTCAAATTCTCTTCCTAGAGTCCCTCCGAAGCATTTTCGGAGTTTTTGAGAGTCTTAGACGGTTTTTTATAGCTTTTCGAGAGAGTTTTCGGCATTGTAAGAGCGAAGGGTTGCCAAAATGCACCCTACTTTCAAGAAAATTAATCAAAAGCTTACCTCGGAGGTTTCTTCATTCTCTCCCTCTCTTTTATTGTCTTTATTTTTATGATTAATTGCGTAATAGACATTAGGGTCATGTAGTCATTATTTTAAATCCACAAATAAAAGGGTAAAAGCGTTTTTTCAAAAGTTCATTTATAAAATAGCTGGCCTATCATAGGGAACCCGAAAGGGGCGTCCTAAGGGAACTAACACTTCCCTTACACGTAACTAACTCCCTTACCCAACTCTGGTTTTAACGACCAAAGTTGGTTTTTCGAAAAACCAACGCCTTTTTCCTCCTTTTTCGATGTTTCCGGTAAAAAATATCGGTGGCAACTCCATAAGAACCCCTTTAAATTAGTTCTTAGGTTAGCTTGGTTATCGGACAACCTAAGAACACCTTTTCAAAAACCTCGCCCCTAGGTTCAACCCGGTTATCGGACAACCTAAAGGCGTTGTAACCTCACCCATAAAAACGCAAAAGACAGGAAAGTCGGAACCATCGCGTCGCTCCAACCGCCCCTTTTTTACGACAGCGACATGGCCTCATCTTCCTGTGCTAAAATTCCCACCAAAAGGCGATCTGCACCTGCCTCTCATCCCCGTCCTAATTTTGTCAAAGGATGGATCACCGATGCTGAGGGCCGACAGGAATTTCTTACTTTTTGGAAGGAACCAGGTATTATCACTGCCAAATTCCTTATTGGTGATCAATTCATTAATAGGGGATTTAATTTTCCTAATCTTCTTGAAATTCAAGGAGTTCTCTTTTTTATCCAAATGCAAGGTACATACTATCCTGACTTAGTTAGGGTATTTTACTCTCGCTTTAAATTTAGAGATCAAGTAACTACCTCTCGTGTTAAAGGAGTAACCAATATTCTTGATGACGATATATGGGAAAACGTTGCACATTTTCCTATAAGAGAAGATGCTATTAACATTTTTGCCGAGTTAGATGACTTTGACAAGATCATGACTTACCGTTCTTTTCTTCGTAACCCTTCCATGGAGATTGGGCGTCTTCTTCTAGTTGGACCATTAAAGAAGGAGGAACGCCTACTCCTCCATCTACTTGTCTGGATCTTATGCCCCAAGGCAACCAACCATGCCCAATGCTCTTCAATAGATCTTCGCATTATTCATGCAATAATGAATAATGAGCCAATAGATTGGGGCAGCCTTGTCACCATGACTATGCTAAAGGCCAAATGTCATCCCACCTTCAAAATTCCATATGCTCTCCTTATCTCTCGCATTCTTGAATACAAAGGAGTGAATGTCGAAGGGGAACAAACTGTACGAACGACAAACTTAAACCAAATTTTGGACAACACATTAACCCAACTTCAAATGGTGTGTGTCAATAATACTTATGTTCACAAGGATGATGTTCCAAACATAGATGCAGATGATGAATATTCCAACGAAGATATGCCTCCTGCTGCTGAGTTTCCCTTTGATCAGATTCAAAGTGCTAGAACATCTTCTGCTCATCCTGAAACTCATCAATCTGTGGAAGACATGTTATCTGATATGAACCAGAGGATGCAGACATTCTTCACTCTCTCTGGAGTACGGCATGAGGAAATCATTCGTCGTATCTCTGACGTAGATGATAGTGTGTCACTTAGAAAATAAATTTGATGCTCACTTTCATAGCGATAGTGAAGAATTTTAATATTGTTTTCATTTCTTGTGTTGTAAATTACTTTCACTTATGAAATAAAATTTGTATTCTTTTATTGCTTTATTTGATGGGGAGTTATTTCAAAGTTATGCATATTTTGAGGGGGAGCTCTTAATTTTTTATCATAATCAAAATAGGGGGAGAAATATTTAAAGCCTCTTATGATTGAATTTAAATATTATCTGGTATGTTTAATGTTTTTGTTTGTGTGACTGTCGCCGCCGTAAAAAATGAGAGGCGGTCGGAGTGACGCGATGGTTTCGACCCTCTTGATTTTCACGTTTTTTATGGGTGGTTACAACGCCTTTAGGTTGTCCAATAACCGGGATAACCTAGGGACGAGGATTTCGAAAGGTCGTCCTTGGGTTGTCCGATAACCGGGCTAACCCAAGGACTAATTTTGAGGGGTTCTATGGAGTCGCCACCGATGTTTTTACCGGAAACATCGGGAAAGGGGTTTTAAAAGGCGTTGGTTTTCGAAAACCAATTTTGGTCATTAGAACCAGAGTTGGGTAAGGGAGTTAGTTACGTGTAAAGGAAGTATTAGTTCCTTTACTACGCCCCTTTCGGGTTCCCTATGATAGGCCAGCTATTTTGTTAATAAATAAACCGGAAAAATACACTTTTGCCCTTTTTATTTTGCGGAATTTTAAAATTATGACTACATGGCCCTAATCTATTGCATAATTTAAAATTAAAGCAGTAAAAGTAGAGAGGGAGAATTTAAACCTCCGAAGCAAGCTTTCTTTTTATTTCTTTAAAAGGAAATGGGTGCTTTTTGGCAGCCCTTCACTCTACACGGCACTGGAAACTTTTCTAGACGCTGAAAAACGCTCACAAAAGCACTCAGAAGCTCCGGAAATGCGTCGGAGGGATTCTAGAGAGAAGTTTTAGAGAGAAGGGAGAGCAAAAGATGTGTGGTGTGTGGAAATGAGGGGGGGAGAGCCCTTATTTATAGGTTTTCGCGCCTGACAGTGGCGAGACCGCCGTTCTCATCTGACAGGGCCGAGACCGCCATCTCGCCAAACGAGACCGCCGTCTCGTCATGCCAATGTGGCGAGACCGCCGTCTCGCCAAACGAGACCGCCGTCTCGTCATTCGCAGGTGGCGAGACCACCGTCTCGCCAAACGAGACGACGGTCTCGCCATTTGCGTGAGGCGAGACGGCGGTCTCATCCCAAAAAGGCGAGAAAACTTATTTTTTGTCCAGAAAATCCCTCTTATCCTAGTATGGGCCTAATAGTCTCTCCTAGTGGCTTGTTAGGCTTCGTCCATCTTCGAATAGGAGGTCTTCTGCCCTTTATTTGGAGGTCGGGCAAGATTTGGGGTCTACAGCTGCCCCCCCTTTACCTGACTAGTCGGCTGTTGGCCAGTTGTGCCAGACAGATTGTCAGGAAGGTAAAGGAGTTGACCCTCTTGCCTGACTACCCTTCGGATGTCCCGTCTTGTGGCGGTTGATCTTCTGGGGAAAATCTCGGTGTTCGTGCACTTCCGGGATACTCCTTCTGACGGTAGCCGATCCCTTCGGTGGACACGTGGTAGAACCTCAGGATACTCCTTCTAACGGTAGCCGATCCTTTGGTTGATGGGTATAAACCCCCCCATCAGGATGGTAGTTGCAGTCCGTTGTGTGGGACTGGATGGGTATGAACCCCCCATCAGGCTAGTAGTTGCAGTTCGTTGTGTGGGATTGGATGGGTATGAACCCCCCATCAGGCTGGTAGTTGCAGTCCGTTGTGTGGGACTGGATGGGTATGAACCCCCCATCAGGGTGGTAGTGCGACTTACTGATCCGGCTCGAGCGCAGATCAGGCACAACGCGTGCGCAGGTTGATAGGTATGAACTCCCTATCTGGCTGGTACAGTCCACTGCGTATGACTGGTGGTAGTGGCGGCTTACTGTTCAGGTGGCCCATGCGCCGTTCAGGCATTCCTGGTGTGCTGGTTGATAGGTATGAACCCCCTATTAGGCTGGTACAGTCCGTTGCGTAGGACTGGTGGTAGTGGCGGCTTACTGCTCAGTCGCTCATGCGCCGGTTGGGCACTCCTTGTGTGCTGGTTGATAGGTATGAACCCCCTATCAGGCTGGTACAGTCCGTTGCGTAGGACTGGTGGTAGTGGCGGCTTGCTGCTCAGTCGCTCATGCGCCGACTCCTTGGGGAGTGATTTCTGTGTTGGTAGATGTACTTGGACCTCTTTGAATGGTTATCCGGACTGTGCCGGGGATTTTGTGTTTGTCGCCGCCTCCCCGAAAAAGGGGGGGGACGGTCGGAGCGACGCGATGTTTTTTTTTCGACCTTCTTTTTATTTTCGCGTTTTTTATTGGTGGTTACAACGCCTTTAGGCTGTCCGATAACCGGGCTAACCTAGGGGCGAGGTTTTTGAAAGTATCCCTGGGTTGTCCGATAACCGGGCTAACCCAGGGACTTATTTATTTTAGGTTCTATGGAGTCGCCACCGATGTTTTTACCGGAAACATCGGAAAAGGGGTTTTAAAAGGCGTTGGTTTTCGAAAACCAACTTTGGTCATTAGAACCAGAGTTGGGTAAGGGAGTTGGTTACGTGCAAAGGGAGTATTAGTCCCTTTACGACGCCCCTTTCGGGTTCCCTATGACAGGCCGGCTTATTTTATTGATAAACTAGAAAAATACACTTTCGCCCTTTTTATTCTGCGAAATTTAAAAGTATGACTACATGGCCCTAATATCTATTGCATAATTTAAGATAAAAACGGTAAAGGTGAAGGGAGAGAATTTGAACCTTCGAAGCACGCTTTTTATATTAATTCTCTAAAAAATAGGGTGCTTTATGGCAGCCCTTCACTCTACAAGACGTCTGAAAACCTCTCAAACGCCGAAAATCACTCTTGAAAGCACTCGAAGCTCCGAAATGCGTCTGAGGGATTCTAGAGAGAAGTTTTTAGAGAGAAGGGAGAGCTAAGCACTGTGGTGTGTGGAAATGAGGGGGAGAGCCCCTATTTATAGGTTTTCGCATTGCCGAGTGGCGAGACCGCCGGTCTCGCTCGACAGTGGTCGAGACCGCCGTCTCGCCCAACGAGACCGCCGTCTCAACCTGTCAAAATGGTGAGAACGTCGTCTGGGTGAACGAGACCGCCGTCTCGTCCTTCGCAGGTGGCGAGACCGCCGTCTCGTTAAGCGAGACGGCGGTCTCGCCTCCTACGTGAAGCGAGACGGCGGTCTGGGTTGTCCAGAAGGCGGTCTCGTCCCTTCAAAGCGAGAAAACTTATTTTTTGGTACAGAAACTCCCTCCTATCCTAGTATGGGGCCTAATAGTCTCTCCTAATGGCTTGTTAGGCTTGTCCATCTTCAAATAGGAGGTCTTCTGGTCTTTATTTGGAGGCGGGGCAAGATTTGGGGTCTACAGCTGCCCCCCCTTTATCCGTCCAGTCGACTGCTGGCCTTTTGTGTCAGGATGATCGACTAGGGGGTAAAGGAGTTAACCCTCTTGCCCGGTTGATCTTCTGGGGAAAACTTTGGTCTTCGTGCACTTCCGAGATACTACTTCTGACGTAGCCGATCTCTTCGGTGACAACGTGGTAAGACCTCAAGAACTCCTTCTGACGGAGCCGATCCTTCGGTTGATGGGTATGAACCCCCCATCAGGGTGGTAGTTGCAGTCCGTTGTGTGGGACCGGTGGTGGTGGCGGCTATCGCTCGGTAGCTCATGCGCCGATGTGAAACCTTAGGATGCTCCTTCCGACGGTAGCCGATCCTTCGGCTGATGGGTATGAACCCCCGTCGTGGTGGTACGACCGTTGTGCGGGATCTGGATGGGTATGAACCCCCATCGTGGTGGTACAGTCCGTTGTGCGGGACTCGATGGGTATGAACCCCCCATCGTGGTGGTACAGTCCGTTGTACGGATCGGATGGGTATGAACCCCCATCGTGGTGGTACAGTCCGCAGTGCGGGATCGGATGGGTATGAACCCCCATCGTGGTGGTACAGTCCGTCAGCGGGATCGGATGGGTATGAACCCCCCATCGTGGTGGTACAGTCCGTCATGCGGGATTGGATGGGTATGAACCCCCCATCGTGGTGGTAGTGCGACTTACTCGATCCGGCTCGAGCGCAGATCGAGCGCAGTCTCTCGGAGAGTGCTTCTTGTGTTGAGTTGACTCGCTTCGGATTTCTTGAATAATCATCCGGTCACGTCGGGGATTTTGTTGGTGTTCATCCAGCCTTTGTTGATTGCCGGGGATCCTTTTGTTTTTGTTCTTTTGGTAGTGATCATCCATTCCCGGCCGGTTGGTCTGGATGGATTTTGGTTTTGTTCGACTCTTGTCTCGGTAGTCGAAACTTTGTTGGTTGGTGAGATGGCTTAATCCTCGCCTTTTTCTCGCGATTTTGGATTCTGGCTTTTTATTGAGCGTGTGCCTTTTTTCTTTTTAAGCTTCTTTTCTCGTTACGCCGGCTTTTGTGAAGGGAGGCAAAAAGATGCATGAAATAAAATTTTCATTCATGAGGAAATTTTATTACATCCCTATTTTATATATATATATATATATATATATATATATATATATATATTTTTTTTTGGAGCTACTATCCCTAGGGGCTATCTTCTCGGACCCGATCCCCGGGGAGGGTAATGCCGGTACATATGGTATCCGAAGTCCTCCCGCTCTTGGACTTCATCCTGGTACCTTTGCCGAAAAGTCGCCCAATCCTCGGCGCATGCTTTGTTGGTGCCGGTACATTTCCCCTGCCGGTGTCAAAGGCCTCCCGCCTTTGGGACAATTGCTCCACCGTTTGGGATAGCCGCTCATGCCTCCGGGACACCTGTTCTTGCCTCGCAGCCATACCGTTGAGCCGTTGGCATAGGCCGTTCATGTGGAGGTGCATGCCAGCGAAGTCGTCTCGTATACCGGGCGGCCGCCGCCGTCGTTGCCGTTGGACGTCAGGAGATGTAGGCATTTCTCGCATCACATCCTCGGAGTTCTAATGCGAAATCCAGGGTGGGGTGGAGAGCCACCGGCTCCTCTCGCGGATCGAAGATTCCCATGCCGACCAAGATCGACCCGCCGATGGATTTGGGTCGCAGATCGTGGGCCGCCTCTTCCCGCCAGGGCACCCAAACCTTTCGCTAAGGGGGTGATGAGGGGAGCAACGAGGACGCGCCCCGCAGACTGCTCCCGAAGTCCTTGAGGGCTCTCGTGAAGAAGTACCCGGGCTGCGCCGCCGCCTTTGGCTCATGCAAGATAGTATGAAGAGGTTAGGGAGGGATATTTTGCCCCGACTCTCTTTCCTCCCGTGTATAGTTCCGACCGCAGCTTGTGGCGTATGCGGAGTGCCGGGGAAGCGCAGATCCCCTCATCGCCGTGGGCAGCGTGGTGGCTCCCGTGAGCTCACGCCACATCTCTAGCAGCAGTAAGGTGGGTGGGCCGTGAGTAGATGGCGTCATGGTACTCTTGGGTCATGGCCTCCTCGGGCCGACGAACCCGATGGCCACGTTGAATTCTTTCGAGGGTGGAAGTCCGGTACCGCCCACCCATAAAATATGTCACCATCTTGGTGGGTCAGTAGGCCCGGACCGTGGAGGGGCTCTCTGAGTAGGAGACGGAGGCTAAGAATTCCAAAGACCGCCCGAGGGTACACATGTGTAGGTGGTGGTTGTAGCAGGAATCCCCACCCAATGCCGTCTAGATGGGCCCGGACGTCGTCCTCCCATCCGAACTCAGCTAGGATGTTAAAATCCAGCTTGAGCATAGGGTGCCATTGGTAGGTCCGGATGTTCTCAAGACGGGCCTGGTGTTGTGGCGCTAGTTGGGAAGGGTCCTGGGGTGGCGGTGCTGCGGAACTACTAGCACCAGCAGTGCTCCTTCTCTTTCTGGAAGCGCTTCTACCAAACATCTTGACTAGAGGAGACTTGGGAGTGCAGGAGTTGAGGGAGAGGAGGTTTTGAAGGCCAAGGGAGTTGTGAGGAAGCCCAAAGCCGCGCCCCCTATATATAGGGAAAATTTCCAGATCGAGACCGCCGTCTGGGTGAACGAGACGGCGGTCTCGTTTCTCCTCCAGGTTGAGACGGCGGTCTGGTGCGCCGAGATGGCGGTCTCGTTTTTGCCGGCGACGAGACGGCGGTCCGGTTGGTCCGGACGGCGGTCTCGTCTCTGTCGGTAACCGAGACGGCGGTCTGGATGTCCCGACGGCGGTCTCGCTTTTGCGTAAGAGAAATTTTTCATTTTATTTATTTGTTTTATTTTTTGAAAGCAGTAATAGGACCTGGTCCGAAAAACATTCTATGCATGCAATGTTTTTATGTTTTGATGTCCTATAATGCCTATTTTGATTAAGTTTTCGAAGGATTTAACCAACGTGTCTCGTCATGCTCGAAAGCCTTCCGATTCGCTGCGTTTTACTCTTGGCTGTACCATGCCGGATTTTTTGTGACCGAAGGGTAGTTTCTTTCTTCTTCTTTTTTCTCTTCTTTCCCTTTTTTGTGGATCACTTTTGTCATGTAGTGTCCCTTTTTCCTTGCTTTAGGGATTTCAATCCTCTTGTTGACTATATGCCTCCATATTCCCAAATTAATTATTAGAGTATTGTCGTGAGGGTCAAGAGAAAAGAAATAAAGGAGGTAAAAATCAATGGTTTGTGTTTTAGAGGGTTGATTTTTTTGGTAAAAGGATTTGTAAGAATGGCTGGCTAGGGTTAAGCCTGGGTGTTTAAGCTTTGTTTAAGCAAACATTTTCCTCTTTCTTTTTTTGTATTTGCGCTCTCAGGTTTTATTTCCATTGCTTTTTAAATGGCTAGCTGATTTCCCTAGATCGCCCTTTGGGTTTTCGAACTAGGATACTATGTGTTGGCCCTATCTTTTGTCTAGGTTCTCTCTCTTTTTGAAAAAATTGGAGGAATCCTAGCGGACCTTTATTTGTAACCCTAACTTTTGCCTAGGTTACCCTTTATTGTTGTTCGGGTATCCTACCGGGTTGACCCTATCTTTTGTGTAGCCCCCTTAGTGAGTTTCCTACCGGGTAATTTGCCCTTTTCTTTGGCCTTTGGCTTCTCTGGGCTTTTCCTTTGTTTTTTGTTGTTTTTTTTTTTCACAGTATTGGCGAAGCGTGACTTTTTTATGGCTTTAGGTGAAGTCTTTATTTTTATGTGCTTCTAATCAGCTAACTTGATGATGATAGCAATGGTGAAGGAAGCGCTTCTTTTTTCCTTTTTATGTTCACTTAGACATGGTTATTTATGTGGTCCAGTCAGAAGTAGAAAGAAGAGAAGCAGATAGAAAGAATTATTCTTTATTAATTAATAAGGGAATATGTGCCCTGAAATGCCCGGGGGTCGGGCTCGCCCCGGGGGATAATCTCTAACAATCATGGGGTTTACATCCCTTAAACAAAGAAAAAGATTTCCTAATGACTAGAGTGGCTTTTGACGCTTGCACCCCTCCACTTCGGAAAATCTCGCTTGAGTGTGCGGAGGGGGACTTCCCTTTGCTCTTCCCGCTCGGCCCTTGAAAGGGTCATATCCTAGGCCATACTTGTGGGGATTGTCTTTGAATTCGGGGTTCCCTCATTCCTTGGGAATCCGCCCTCGCCCTTGTCCGTGATGGTAGCCGTGCTTCAACATCATGCGGCTACCTTTGTATTTCCGGGAAGTCGCTCTATACCGGCAATTTCGAGCGCTTGAAAAGATGTTTCAAGAGCCTCTTCACCGCATCCACATAAGGTTGGGTGGACGGTCCACCGATCGTGATATCGTCTTCGCTTGAACCGTGACCAGCTTGTCATCCACTACGAATTTGACTTTCCGGTGGAGCGTCGAAGGTACCGCCTTAGCGTCATGAATCCAAGGCCTCGCCGAGGAGACAGCCTATATGCCGGAGTAATGTCCATTACGTGGAAATCGACGTCGAAGATAGTGGGTCCCACTTGAATTGGCAATTTGATCTCTCCCACTACTTCTCGTTTTGACCCGTCGAAGGCTCGAACGATGGTGCCGCTTGGGCGCAGACGGTTCCTTGGATAGTCAACTTATCCAAGTGTGCATTTGGGCATCATGTTCGGTGGACGACCCGTTATCCACAAGAACTTTGGCAATGAGGTATTCCTTGCACTTGACCGAGATGTGCAAGGGCTTGTTGTGCTTTGACCCTTCGAGAGGGAGTTCTTCCTCTCGTGAAGGCGAGATGATCGCTTGCCGTAATGTGACCGACGATCCTCTCGACCTTTTCTTGCGATATTGTATGGGGTACATGCGCCTCGCTCAAGACCTTCAAGCAGACGTTCCGTGTTGTTCCGAGCTCATTATCAAAGATAGCAATGTGATCTTTGCGTGCGTTCTGTTGAGCTCGGTCTATAATGGAATACTCACTTTGTCTTATAAATTGGAGTAGTTCCTCTGTCTCTTCCTTGGATTCTTTATTTTCTTTTTCTTCTTCGGTCTTTTTATTTTTTCCTTTGTTTTGAAGGACATTTTCTTGTGTGTCCTTGGGGGAGTAGATTCTTCCACTTCTAGTTGTGCCCCCAATGCCGGCTATGTTTGTTATTTCTTCTTTTATTGGTGAAGATTCCCCATATCTCCACGGTACAACTTTGTTTGACTCGTAGGGGAAAGGACGTGGCATAAATAGTCGCACTGGCGTCCTTGCCCCCTCTTCTTTATTCTTGAGGACCAACGGCCGAGGTTTATTTCCCTCTTGCGGTGATTCGACCGTTGGTGTGAGCTTTAT
The DNA here is from genome assembly GCA_963425845.1 of Sphenostylis stenocarpa. Lineage (NCBI taxonomy): Eukaryota > Viridiplantae > Streptophyta > Magnoliopsida > Fabales > Fabaceae > Sphenostylis > Sphenostylis stenocarpa. The sequence goes on along the minus strand of OY731404.1, from coordinate 18,510,096 downwards.
TAGGAGTGGCTTTCTCTCCATTCTTCTGAGTTGGAAGACGCGTTAGTTAATCCTTCCTTTTTATTATCTTATTTATTAAGTGTGAAGGAGGGGAAATTAAATATGCAAATGCATGCTCATGTATGCAAGTAGACAAGTGCGAAATAAGGAAAAAGATTTCATTAATTCTTTGAAAGGTGTACATTCTCCTATTCCATACTACGAAGCATCTTTTGGCAAAAACGGAAAAGCCTAAAGAAACCCACAGGCGGGTCTTGTTTTCTTTGTAATTCTCTTTCGGCTTCCTGGACGTGGTGAGCGAGCGCTTTGCTTTGCTTGTGGATCGCTTGGCTCATTTCTTCGCTCGTATCGTCGAGCCTCTTTGATCTTCGCCTCTTGGTGTATGACCAAGGCTTCTAGTTCATCAAGCCTTGCAACAGCTTCTGGTCCTTTTCTTGTAGCACTTGGTCATATTGAGCTAGCCCGCTTTTCTCTTTAAGGCGTAGCTCATAGAGACCTCCGCTCGCTTTTCTATTGTTCTCTCGCTCTTGGCGAGATCTATCTCGAGCCTCGGAGGAGCCCTTCGACAACTCTTTGATCTTTTGAGCCCGCCGAGCCGATTCCGCCTCAAGGTGTGCCGATCCGCGGTTATCTCCTCGCAGCTTGGCTATTCGAGCTGGTTCTCGCAGCTTTGGATGCTCTGGATAGTCCGTTCATTAGCGTCAGCACATTGGTCCTTGAGGCGTTCTATTTCATGATCCTTTTTCTTGCCCCGCCTTTGTAGACCGTCAATCGTGAGGATAGAGGCTTGTTCTTTTTCCTCAAGGGCCCGTATCTGGGCTCCCATTATCTCTACCCTCTGGGTCAAGGCATTGACTTGTGCCTGCAGCTCTTCGTTGTTTGCGATTGGCGCGAGTGTGGTGGATGGTCGAGCCATCTCTCTTCTTCTCCTCCATGCCTCATAGTCACTGGTGACAGTCACCCGAGCTTTTCCTAGCTCTCTGTCTCCCATGTAGACTGGTTTCTCCCATGCCTTCCTCACGGTTAGTGAGTTGGCGATTGTGCACGGGTCTCCAAAGAAGCACAGCCCTCCGAGTTCCCCTCGGGAGATAGTAGTTTGGGTCCTCATGAGTTGCCTCATAGCTACTCTAGGTGAGTAGGCTATGCAACCCCTGAGTCCTATCAAGGGTACATTCGGGTAGCTCCCACATCCGATGAGAACCGGGCCGGCCTCGAACCAAGGGCGGACCCAAGATATGTCGTTGGCGTCCTTTTGTTCTAACTCATCCCTCCATTCTATAGTCAAGCGTCGTTGGAGGGGATTTTGGAGAAGCTTCTCAAGGGGTCTGGGAATATCCCCATGTGATCGGAGGCGTAAAGGTGTGTGATGCTCCACACATAAAGCAACGAAGAGCAGCAGCGTGAGTGTTCTCCCTTGCTTCGATGGCGTAAATCCACCGATAGCAAGGTGTCGGCAAGAATAGCAGGTGCGGGGACTCTTCGAGTTCACGTCCCAAGCGAAGAAAGCGTCCATGACGGCTTGATCGATCGTGTCGAGATGGAAGGGGAACAGGATCGTTCCGAAGATTAATAACGCCAGTGGTTTTGTTGAAGGCAACCCACTCGCCCTCTCACCAGTGTAGGATAGGTGGTCTTCTAACATCGACACTTTCCATCCCCGGGTGTTCCCTCTTCCTATCGTGGTACTTTGTCGGTATGGCAGATGGATAAGGGCAACGACCGGTGCCGCAAGAGTATACGCCTCATGGCTGATATGGACCCCAACTGATTTGGGCCATTTCAACATTGTTTCATACTCCTCTAGGGTAGGCACCATGTCGAATCGCGGAAATTCAAAGCACCGCAGACCGGAGTTCCAAAAATGAATCAGCACTCCGAGGAAGACTTGATCGACACTAATTTTCAGGAGGTCCAAAATCCATCCATAGGACTTTTCAAAATCAGCCATGACTCTCCGGTGGCATTGTTGCACTCAACTGTTCTAGCTTCTTAGTATGGCTTCTGAGAATATCCACCTTCCCCACTTGCCTACTTGTTCCCTCCATTTTCTAAAACCAAAATGTATGATGTTTATTGTATGTGAGTGTTTATTTTGCTATTTATCATGTTTTTCTACATGATGTATGGTATTTGCGTATTTTTTTTGAAAGAATAAACTATCTATATGGATGTTTTATGAGTATAATATTTTTGGACCAGGTCTTTATTTCATAAATTTTGAAAAAAATGGATTGTTTATTGTTTATTGTTTTTATTTGTTTATTTTTATTTTATAGCCTTTTATCTCTTCTCGTCGAATCGCGTGGCTACTTAGCTTACAAAGAACCCGAATCCAGGCTAGCTAAAAGGCAGATCGTCCGAGATAAAATATGGCTTTATGCAAAAGAATATTTAGCGTCTCTTATCTCTTCTGTCGGAACTGCGTGGCTACTTAGCTTACAAAGAACCTGAAACCAGGCTAGCTAAAAGGCAGACTGTCCGAGATAAGGGTGTTTATTTGTAAAATATATTTTTGGTGATTTTGTTCTGTTGTTTGTTTATGCTATGCAACATACAAATGCAACAAACAAATGCACATACAATTCACTCATCCGCGAACAGGCGAGATTTCGTTTTAATCACGAGGTAGGGTTTTCCTGCAGAAAAGTGCATTGGTTAGGGTAGGTTCTAACTGTTCTCACCAGGCTAAGGCCCCCACGGTGCCCCCATTATAGGGTCCCCACTCTCCAGCCGTCCAACCATGCTCAACACTAAGGCCAAAGTTGGTCTTGTTGCCAAAAGAGGAAGGTTATCACCTTGAGTGGTGGTTTCTGATCACACTGGTGGGCACAAGGCCCTAACTGCAGCGAACCGTACCTGCCACCCACTCCCTATGGTTATCTCACTTGCCCCCGGGTATAGAGGGAACTGTTGTGTGCAAGGGATTGTGTGCAGTTTATATTTCAAGCAATTTGCAAGTATAAACAATCAACGATTTATTAAAGCCAAACAATAAACATGTTATAAATACAAGTTAAGGGCAAAAGTGTTATTTTCTTGGTTTATTTATTGTTTGAGCCGGCCCATCACTAAATGGGATTAACTCTCTAGGGCCTCCCCAGTGGAGTCGCCATCTGTCGCCGCCTCCCCGAAAAAGGGGGGGGGGACGGTCGGAGCGACGCGATGGTTTTTTTTTCGACCCTCTTTTTATTTTCGCATTTTTTATTGGTGGTTACAACGCCTTTAGGCCGTCCAATAACCGAGCTAACCTAGGGGCGAGGTTTTCGAAAGTATCCCCGGGTTGTCCGATAACCGGGCTAACCTGTGGACTTATTTATTTTAGGTTCTATGGAGTCGCCACCGATGTTTTTACCTGAAACATCTGAAAAGGGGTTTTAAAAGGCGTTGGTTTTCGAAAACCAACTTTGGTCATTAGAACCAGAGTTGGGTAAGGGAGTTGGTTACGTGCAAAGGGAGTATTAGTCCCTTTACGACGCCCTTTCGGGTTCCCTATGACAGCCGACTTATTTTATTGATAAACTAGAAAAATACACTTTCGCCCTTTTTATTCTCGCTGAATTTAAAAGTATGAATACATGGCCCTAATATCTATTGCATAATTTAAGATAAAAATGGTAAAGGTGAAGGGAGAGAATTTGAACCTTCGAAGCACGCTTTTTATATTAATTCTCTAAAAAATAGGGTGCTTTATGGCAGCCCTTCACTCTACAAGACGTCTGAAAACCTCTCGAACGCCGAAAATCACTCTTGAAAGCACTCGAAGCTCCGAAATGCGTCTGAGGGATTCTAGAGAGAAGTTTTTAGAGAGAAGGGAGAGCTATGCAGCTGTGGTGTGTGGAAATGAGGGGGAGAGCCCCTATTTATAGGTTTTCGCGCTGTCAGTGGCGAGACCGCCGGTCTCGTCTGACAGGGTCGAGACCGTCGTCTCGTCCAACGAGACCGCCGTCTTGACCTGTCAAAATGGCGAGAACGCCGTCTGGGTGAACGAGACCGCCGTCTCGTCCTTCACAGGTGGCGAGACCACCGTCTCGTTAAGCGAGACGGCGGTCTGGGTTGTCCAGAAGGCGGTCTCGTCCCTTCAAAGCGAGAAAACTTATTTTTTGGTACAGAAACTCCCTCCTATCCTAGTATGGGGCCTAATAGTCTCTCCTAATGGCTTGTTAGGCTTGTCCATCTTCAAATAGGAGGTCTTCTGGTCTTTATTTGGAGGCCGGACAAGATTTGGGGTCTACAGTGTTTCATCCAGCTTTGTTGGTTGCTGGGGATTCTTTGCTTTTGGCTTTTTTGGTGGTGATTATCCGACTCTTGTTGGATGGTCGGATGATCCTTGTTCGTTGTTCGACTTTTGCTTTGGTAGTCAAAGTTTTGTTGGTTGAGGTGATGGCTTGTCTTAATCCTGCCTTTTTCTCGCGGTTTTATCTCTTTTTTCTCGCGATTTAGGATTTTGGCTTTTCTTATTGAGCGTATGCTTTTTTCTTTTTTAAGCTTTTTTATTACGCTAGCTTTTGCAAAGGGTGGCAAAGAGATGCATGAAATAAAATTTTATTTGTAGGGAAGTTTTATTACAACCACTTTTATTTAGGCAAGTACCATCCCTAAGGGCTATCCTCTGGAGATGATCCACGGGCGAATTGCTGGTAGAGGTGATACCGGAAGTCCGCTTGCTCTCGGACTTCATCACGGTACTCCTGCTGGAATGTTGTCCATTCCTGCCGCATCGCCTGCTGATGCTGGTACATCTCCTCTTGCCGAGTGTGGTAGGCCTCTTGTCGTACCGTCATTTGGTCGAACTGCCGGCGCAGATCATTCATGTTACGGTTCATGCCGGCGAAATCGTCCGTGTACAGTGGTGGTTGTTGCTACTGCTGGAATTCGGGGGGCGTGGGGATATCCTTCATCGCCACCAGCCCCTGGAGATCTAGTGCGAAATCCAGTGTGGGATGGAGGGCCAACTGGGTCCCTTGACGTATCAGCATTCCCATGCTGACCAGGACTGACCCGTTGATGGTCTCGGGTCGCAAGTTGGAGGCCAGCTCTTCCCGGCCAGGGCACCCCCATCTTTCTGCCAGGGGAGTGATGAGGGGAGCAACGAGGACAGCCCCCGCGGATCTGTTTCCGAAGTCCTTGAGGGCTCTCAGGAGAAGTAGCCAGGGTTGCAGCGCCGCTTCTGGCTCATGCAATAAAGTACGAAGAGGTCAGGGAGGGAGACCTTGCCTTGACTCTCTTTCCTCCCATGGATGGTTCCTGCCAGCAGCTTGTGGCAGATGCGGAGTGCTGGGGGCAGCGCGGAGCCCCTCATCAGTGTGGGCAGTGTGGTGGCTCCTGTGAGCTCATGCCACATTTCGGCGGCAGTGAAGTTGGTGGGCCGGTGTAGACCCCTAATTTTGCCCAGCCTCTCAAAATAAAGGCTAGGGAAACTTCACACGAAAATAAAGTTCACCCGGCTTCATATCAAAAACCGAGAAAGACCTCCCGCAACAAGACGGGGTTCACCCATCCACACAATAAAGACTAAGGAGACTTCTTACACGAAGATAAAAGCTCGCCCGGAATCTTAATAAAGGCCAAGAAGACTACCTATATGAAGATAAAGCTTCAACGGACATCTATCGGCATCAATCTACGTCCGAAAAAGGAAAGGAAAGCTTCCCGGGGGTCCCAGAACGTGAAAACAGGCCAAGACAGGTTGGGACAGCCGTCCCAAACTGGGACAGTCGTCCCAAACATCAAAAGACAAGTGAGACGCACGTCTCACCTTTGGGTCGCACGTCCTAAGCCCCAAAATTCAAGTGGGACGGCCGTCCCAACCCAAAATGGCCGTCCCACTCTCCCCCCAGCTTGGCCCAGTGCAAAACGCGCAGTTGGGACGATCGTCCCAACCCAAACGGCCGTCCCAGATATCCAGGCAGTGAAATCTATAAATAGGAGCCTCATTTGTCATTCTCCACACCCCAGACAACTCCAAGACTTGTCTTCTTCTCTCCCTCCTTCGAATGATCTCTCTGATTGCCTTTAATAGGTAACAATCAGTTAAGGAATTTGTATTCCGGCATTCGATTCTTCTAGAAAATTTTAGTCGAGTCGAGTTTATTCGAGAGGAGAGTTGTTGTAGAGTGAAGGATTGCCGCAAAGCGTCCTCTGTATAAAAGACTTATAATATAAAGCTTGCTTCCAAGGTTCTTCTCAATTCTCTTCTCTTTTATTGCTTTATTTACTGCTTTCTGTATGCAATGTAGATAAAACCATGTAGATAGCCATATTTAAATACTGTACGAATAAAATAGGGTAATAGCGTAATTTCTTGTAATCTTTACTTAAATGAATTAATCAGTCATAGGGAACCCGAAAGGGGTGTTGTGGGGTGCTAATACCTTCCCAACACGTAACTAACTCCCTTACCCGACTCTGGTTATAATGGCCAAGTTTGGTTTTTATTAAAATCAATGCCTTTTTCTCCTTTTCCAATGTTTATAGTCAAAACATTGGTGGCGACTCCAAAAGAACCCTTTTCGAAAACCTTGCTTCTATTAGAGGATAGTTTAGCGTTGAGCGCCTCGGAAGCAATGAACATATTTTTAACAAAATACGCGAGTCTCAACCATCTTTTCGTGACTGCTCGCATTAACGTTCGAGATGTCCCAGAACATCGGAACGGACGGCGGCGACAGATGGCGACTCCACTGGGGAAGCTAGAGAGTTGATCCCATTTAGTGACGGATAAATTCTAACTAAGTAAAGATTTGAAATTACGCCTTTACCCTTTTCTGTATTTTTATTGTATGGCTTTAATAACTGCTGTATGATTACTTCTGCAAATTGTCTTAAATATAAACTGAACACAAAAACCCTTGCACACAACAGTCCCTCTATACCCGGGGGCAAGAGTGAATACCTATAGGGAGTGGGTGGCAGATACGACCGGCTTGTTGGCACACGGGGCTACACCCGTTGTCGGAAACCACCAACTCAAGGTGATAACTCTCTTCTTTTGGTCTAAGGATGTCGACACGGAGTTCCGTGCATGACCCGAGGACTGAGAGATTGAGAGGTCCCTATAATGGGGGCACCTTGGGGACCTTTGGCCTTGGTGAGAATAGTTTAGAACCACCTAAACCAAGCACGTTTCTGCAAGAAAACCCTACCTCGTGATTAAATAAGCGTGGCTCTGCTCGTGGATGTATGAATTGTGTGTGCATTCGTTTGCTGCATTTGTATTGATGCATTAGCATAGGGTAATCATACAACAAACAAAATAATGAAAAACCCTAAAAATCATAAAAGCGATAAGATAAGCCAACTTTATCTCAGACAGTCTTCAGTTAAGCTAGCCTGGTTTCAGGTTCTTTGTAAGCTAAGTAGCCACGTTGACCGACAGAAGAGATAAAGGGTCATAAAAAATATAAAAACAATTAAAAGCCATAAAAATACCTTTTATAATGAAAAGATTCTTGACAAAAGTCGTATCATTCATACCATATCATCCGATAAGTGGTAAAACTAAGAGAGAAAATAATTGCAGCATGCTCATCATTTTAATAAACCTCCAAAAAATAGGTCTTAGGAGTGTTTTTTGGGAAAATTACTGGGCCAAATCCCCTTTGGATATTTGTTGCTTGGTTCTTCACCCTTTTCTCTTCGTTTTGACATGTTGTGCGTCCAAATCGGACAACCCAGTCAAAAGTTATTCCACTTTCAATATCTGCTGTCATAAAAAAAATATTTTTGTAGTGCATGCATAAAGCACATTCATTCTAGGATGTTTTAGATATCCTTAGACAATAGCGAAAGAGACCCAAGTGCGTTTATCACCTTCCTAGAAGAGATAAGTGCGCTAAGGTATGTTGACAACATTTGAAAAAGGAAGTTAGCACACTAAGGTGGGTATGGTACCCTTAAAACATAGGCTTTTGAGAAGATACCAAAGTTATTGTCTAAGGCATATCTATTTCACACTAATCATTTAAAATAAAAAGCAATAATAAAAATCTTTAAATCATTTAGAAAGTGGCTGGTCTTCTACCTGTTCTCACTCGCGCTCAAAAAGCCAAGAAGATGGAGAAATTAGAGGAGCAGAACCGCATGCTCACCGCTGAGCTTAATGCCATAAAGGAGCAGGTGCCGCAATTAAAGGAGTGGTTAGAGAAACGAAACCACAGCCTCACCACTAAGCTTAACTTCGTAAAAGAGCAGATAGCGTATTTAATGGAACTAATACGCCAACAATGCCTCTATAATGAGGTTTCCAAACAACAAATTTCTGCCCTAGAAGAGAAATTAAGGGCATTAGAGGGACACAACTTTGATGTAAAGGAGGTAACCGATGTAAAAAATACTCGATTCCCTCCCAAGGTTAAGAAATCTCACGCATCATTCAAGAAGCCCTTTAGCAAGAAAAAGGAGGGAAGTGTAAATGCCATGAACTTTACTACTCCTTCTTCCTTTTCACAACCATCTAGGCAGTCACGCAGACAAGAGAATAAATTCACTCCAATGGAAGTCTGCTGCAAGAATTGATAAAGGACCATCTCCTAGCATATGTCCCTCCAAAGAAGATGGAGCCACCATACCCAGAATGGTACAAGCCTAATGAGAACTGTGATTACCATTCAGGCGCTCCTGGGCATTCTGTGGAGAATTGTATGGCCTTGAAGTATAAGGTCCAAGATTTGTTGAATGCTGGGTGGATCACCTTCAATGCTCCCGACCCTTAGGTCCTTAGGTGGATGACACGCCTCGTCACAACTGCAATAGTGAGCCCGGGTAGAAAAGGCCAGCTAACTAGGGCTCCCCATTTTGTGCATCTTTTGGTTAAAAAAAAATAATAAATAAAAAAAAGCTTCCGATGCATCTCTCGCGGTCTCTGCCCGTGGCCGCGAGATCTTTTGATTAAAGGGACTCTGTATATATTTCTCTTTTCATCAATACAATGAGACATTTTTCATAATATTCATATGCTTCTCATTCTTTTCTCTCTCATTCCAAAATAATTGAATAAAATCTAAACCCAAATAAGGACCATATAAACAGTCATGTCTGTGATTGAAAACTCTCTGCGGGATCTGAAAGTCGAAGGCGAATGGATTGAGTCAGACAGTGAGGAGGGGACCATTTCCCCGGACATGCAAAGACTGTTGAGAAAAGAAGCTTAATTGATACAGCCCCATCAGAAAAAACTGAGGCCATCAATCTGGGACAAGGAGATAATAAGAAAGAAGCAAATATCAATACCCAAATTGATAATGTCAGGGAAGGGGCAATAACACCTTTGCGCTTATTCATGCCTCGTCTTTTCCCTTATACATCAGATAAAGTTGTACTGTGGATATACACAGAAGAATTGTTCGTCAATGAAAATATCTCCAATATAGCCGGCATTGGGGGCACAACGAGAAGCAAAAGAATTTATTCACCAAGGAAGCTACAAGATAATGCTCTTAAAAACAAAGGAAAAATAAAGAAACCGAAGAGGAAAAGGAAAAAGAATCCAAGGGGAAGATTAAGTAGACCTTGGATTCACAGTGCTAGGGCAGTTTCTTCAACGCTCCACCGAAAAATAAAATTCGTGGTAGGCAACAAGTTGATCATGGTTCAAGCTAAAGACTACATTCGAATCAGCGAGTCGTCCACCACACCTCAAATGGATGCAGTCGAAGAAGACATTTGAAAATATGGAAAAACTTCCTAGCAATTTAAAAGTGGCCCATATAATGAAGAGATATGGATACAGCCCAGACAAGGGCTTAGAAAGGATGCTCAAAGAATAAGAGAGCCACCAGATTTTAAGGATAATCCTTTAAAGTACGACCCTACAAAAGATCAAGTCGTACGATGAAAAGGGAAGTCTCCCCTCCGTACCTTAAAAAGACGATCTTCCAAAAAGGAGGGATATTAGCATCAAGGGTAGCATTAGTCATTAGATGTCCTTCTTCTGATTCTAAGGGATGTAAACCCAATGACTATTAGAGATCACTCCTCGGGGTGTGCCCGACCCCCGAGCATCTTTAGGGCACGCATTTCCCTTTGGATTACAAAAGAATGTTATTCTTACTATTTGCTTCTTTTCTCGCTAATCATATATCTATACCCCACAAATAATCATGTTTAGACAAACGTTTTGTTCCAAACGCCATAGACAAAATGAAGCCAAAGTTAACATGATTGATTAGCTAAGAGACAGGAATAAGAAAATCGTGTTTCGACAATGTTTAAGAAAAGAAATTATTATTAAAAGAAGCCCGTCAAGGTCAAAGGCCAAGACAAAAAGATAAAAGGGCAAAATCCTAGGCTGAAAACCCAAAAGGGCAAACTAGGAAAGTTAATCAGTCACAAATAGGCGCCAGAGTATTATTTGAAGACGCCACCTCATAAAAACAAAACGTTTGTTCGAACTAGCCTAAACACTGACCAACCCTGGCTAGCCATTCTTACAAAAACTATTATTTCAAAAATATTCCTCTAAAACACAAGCCTTTGCAATAAATCCCTTTCTTTCTATTCTCTTGACCCTTTACCACAAAGCATTCAAGTAATTGACTGGGAAATGTGGAAATATAGTGATCAATAGGAGGATTGAAATCCCTAAGGAAAGGAAGAGGGGCATTGATATGGCAGTTGCTCTACATCCAAAATTATTACTCTTCAGTTATAGTAAAGATCTGAGACGGAAAATCGGTACAGCTAATCATGTTGACAAAAGCGCATGATGATGGAAGTAAACTTAACAGAAGCTGAATGGGTTCGAAGCTGATATGACCAGCTAAACCTTATTGAAGAAAAACGGATGAATGTTATATGTCATGAGCAAGCCTAGCAAAGGAAAATAAAAAGGTTTACGAAAAAAGGTCAACCCTCAGATTTACCATAAGAAGGATTTAATGGTAAATAAGTTGCTTCCAGCCCAAAAGGATAAAATTGGAAAATGGGCAGTGAACTACGAAGGACCCCTTGTGGTCAAATGAGCTTTCTCGGAAAGGGCTCTTATCCTCGCCAATATGGATGGAGAGGAACTTCGACACCCGATCAATTATGATGCGGTGAAGAAGTATTATGCTTGAAGACATTGCTCAAGACCCGTCAGGAATGAAAATCTGCAAAGGACATTCCTGGGCAAAAGATAGGGTCCATATTCCTCGCTAGGATACGTCCTAGGCAAAAAGAAGAGGTAAAAAAAAGTAAATAAAAAAAAGAAACTAAGAGCAATGGTTACTTTAGTCGACAACCGAAAAGGCGGCTAAGGTAACATTCTTCCAGAAGCAAGCAGTCTGCATAGTCTTCACTCTGAGCTTAGGCATCTCAACTGAAACAATTAGGAGAACCAGGGGGCAGATATCATAGACATGACTGTATAAGCCTAAACAAGTATGACCAACCCCGACCACCCATTCTTCTAAATACCTTTTGAAATCCTTCTATAAAAGAAATAAACTTTTGCTCATTTATCAATAAAATTCCCTTTCATTTCCTTTCTCTTGACCAAATATTATGGAAATGCCTCTTTATTGATAAATCATAAATATGCACAAAGACTTTTAATCAAAGATCAAACATGCATCTAAAAAGGGAAGCATATAAAAATAATAAGAAAATAACAAATGCCTGCTAGGATATTTTTAGGTAAAAATCAGGGTAGCCTGCTAGATCGGAAATCCCAAAAGAACGGTCTAGGCAAAAGATAAGGCAAAAGCCCCCTAAAATATTCTAGGCAAAAATTAAGGCATCCCGCTAGATCGAAAACCCGTAAAGGGCGGTCTAGGCAAAAGATAGGGCTAAAACCAAAAGATAAATAAAAGATGAGCCCATCATCATGGTCATAAAGGAGGGATCCATCGGCGTATTCCTAAGAAGCCAACAGGAGAAGGCCAGTAACTTTCTAAATGCATCGAAAATAAATAAACAAATAGATTGCATTTAGGTCATCCATACACAAAATAGTTGCATAATACGACTTTGTCAAAATCAAGAAAAATATTTTTTCAAAAAAAGAATAATAAACCTGCACATAAGGAGGCTAGTCTCCATACTTGTGATTGAAAACAGGAGGCTCCAGAATCCAGTCTACATATGAATATCAAAATCGCGAAAGGCAAAATCAAAATTATCTTCAGCAAAATAAGGAGCTTCAAGGAAACTAGTTCCAACCATCAACCTTCTACACCACTAAAAGAAGGAGAAGAAAAGCCAATGGAAAAGGCTTGATCATCCTCAAGAGGATCCTTGCCTATTCAAAGGCGGAAAAATACTCCCCGACTCAACACCACCACATGAGTCGTCAAACATAAATCACTTGGAGCTGCAATCGACATCCTTCCACCCGGAAAAGACATCAACAAAGAAGAAAGGCCGACGGAAAGGCTCGACCATCCCCAAGAGGATCCTTGCCTACTCCAAAGGCAAAATGAAAAAGACTACTTCGTGACTCGGCTTCATTACCACATGAGTCATCAAGCACACTCATATAAGGATCTCCGCTTCATTCCCCAACGGAGAACAAGGGTTACACAAGAGCCCATCATACGAAGTCAAGTTCCCTATATCACCGGGGGCAACAAAAAGAAAAGAAAGAAAATTTTTCATCCGCAACAGAGGCCACTACAGAAAAAGGTCAAATAAATGTCTCTAAACAGAGCATATCAAGAAAAATCTCCACAAAGAGGAAAAGAAGAAAAATCTTCACCCCGATCAATAAAAAACTTCACAAAGCCAAGAGCCAAGACTCCATCATCAAAGTTGGATCCCTAAGAAATAAAGGAAAATTCCCTAGGGATCACCAAAAAGAAAAAAAAAAAGATATCTTTTCATTCAAAGAAGAAGTCAATGTGCATAAAAAGAGCACACATGCAAAAAACCAAATCGCAAAAAAAGAGAAATCGTGAGAAAAAGGTAAAAACCCATTCCCCAGCAAAATAAGAGCTTAGGCAAAACCATCTCAAACAACAGCAGCCAATAAGGAGTCGAAAAACTCCATTTCTCCCTAGAGGGACAATTCAAGACAGATCTCCGGAATGAAATTAATTCCCCAGTGGATCATCAACAAGAAAACTACCCCAGTAAGCCTACGACAAAGGCAAACTACAAAATTATATCCACAGGGAGTCAATCACTCATAACGCCCAAAGACGGATATCCACAGTGAAGCACAAAGCCTTCACTTTCAAAAAGCAAGCAAAAAACTAATATCCCCAAAAAATGGGAAATCAACCTATGCAAGAGGCAATCCAAGCCCTCAAAGTCTTCACCACTATTGAAGCATACGCCTAATCAAGAGGCACAACAAAATCCCCAAATGGATCTTCGCCTAATCAAGAGGCACAATCAATAAAAGAATTTAAAATCCCCAGAGGATTCCTGCCTAAAAAGAGGCAATCGACAAGAATCCCCGGCCAAGACCGGATGGCTAAAAGAAAAAGCCAAAATCAAAGAATCCCCGGTCAAGACCGGATGGCTAAAAGAAAAAAGCCAAAAACAAAGAATCCCCGGCAAAAACCGGATGACTAAAACAGAAAAGTCAAAACAAATTATTTCCCATGGAATAGGCGCATAATCAGAAACAAGTAAGCCGCTAACACAGCTCCAAAAATAGATAATCACAGGATTAACTACCAAAAAGTGCATCCTGAGAACCTTGCAGAACGGGGTTCGGACCGGGTGGGGGTAGGTACCCATCAGAACCTTGCAGAACGGGGTTCGGACCAGGTGGGGGTAGGTACCCATCGAACCTTGCAAAACGGGGTTCGGACCGGGTGGGGGTAGGTACCCATCGGAACCTTGCGGAACGGGGTTCGGACCGGTGGGGGTAGGTACCCATCGGAATCTTGCGAACGAGATTCGGACCGGGTGGGGGTAGGTACCCATCGAACCTTGCGGAACGGGGTTCGGACCGGGTGGGGGTAGGTACCCATCGGAACCTTGCGGAACGGGGTTCGGACCGGGTAGGGGTAGGTACCCATCAAAATCTTGCGGAACGAGATTCGGACCGGGTGGGGGTAGGTACCCATCGAACCTTGCAGAACGGGGTTCGGACCGGGTGGGGGTAGGTACCCATCTACCCCTCGAACCTTGCGGAACGGGGTTCGGACCAGGTGGGGGTAGGTACCCATCGGAACCTTGCGGAACGGGGTTCGGACCGGGTGGGGGTAGGTACCCATCGGAGCCTTGCGAACGGGGTTCGGACCGGGTGGGGGTAGGTACCCATCGGAATCTTGCGAACGAGATTCGAGCCGGTGGGGGTAGGTACCCATCGAGCCTTGCAGAACGGGGTTCGGATCGGGTGGGGGTAGGTACCCATCGAATCTTGCGAACGAGATTCGGACCGGTGGGGGTAGGTACCCATCGGAACCTTGCGGAACGGGGTTCGGACCGGATGAGGGTAAGTACTCATCGGAATCTAGCAAAAATGCAGATTCGTACGGGTGGGGGTAGGTACCCATCGAGCCTTGCAGAACGGGGTTCGGACCGGGTGGGGGTAGGTACCCATCGGAATCTTGCGAACGAGATTCGGACCAGTGTGGGGTAGGTACCCATCGAACCTTGCAGAACGGGGTTCGGACCGGATGAGGGTAAGTACTCTTCGGAATCTAGAAAAAATGCGGATTCGTACCGGGTGGGGGTAGGTACCCACCAAAACCTTAAAAATAAGGTCTGTACCGGATGAGGGTAAGTACTCATCAGAATCTAGCAAAAATGCAGATTCGTACCGGGTGGGGGTAGGTACCCACCAGAACCTTAAAAATAAGGTTTTGTACCAGATGAGGGTAGATGTTCATCAAAAACTCAGCAAAATGCATCGGGTAGAGTAAAAATACTCACCGTAAGCATTACTAAAAATGGGTGCAAAGACTTGCTTCTATTAGAGGATAGTTCAGATGTTGAGCACCTCGAAGTAAGTACCCACAAGAGTTTAGCAAAATGCGAACTCATACCAGGTGAGGGTAGGTACTCACCAAAACCTTGTAAGAACAAGGTTCATACCTAGTGGGGGTAGGTACCCACAAAAGTCTAGTAAAATACAAACTTATACCGGGTGAGGGTAAGTACTCACTAGAGCTTTATAAAAGGAGGCTCAAACCAGATAGGGGTTGGTACCTATCAAAATATTTATCATCCGGAGGATCAGCAAAGAAGCAGCATCCGAAGGATAACCGGGCAAAAGGGTTAACTCCTTCCCCTGCCGAATAATTTTGTCGGTATATTAAAACCAACAAATTAATTAGGCAGGTAAAGGGGGGGCAGCTGTAGACCCCTAATTTTGCCCGGCCTCTCAAAATAAAGGCTAGGGAAACTTCACACGAAAATAAAGTTCACCCGGCTTCATATCAAAAACCGAGAAAAACCTCCCGCAACAAGACGGGGTTCACCCATCCACACAATAAAGACTAAGGAGACTTCCTACACGAAGATAAAAGCTCGCCCGGAATCTTAATAAAGGCCAAGAAGACTACCTATATGAAGATAAAGCTTCAACGGACATCTATCGGCATCAATCTACGTCCGAAAAAGGAAAGGAAAGCTTCCCGGGGGTCCCAGAACGCGAAAACAGGCCAAGACAGGTTGGGACAGCCGTCCCAAACATCAAAAGACAAGTGAGACGCACGTCTCACCTTTGGGACGCACGTCCCAAGCCCCAAAATTCAAGTGGGACGGCCGTCCCAACCCAAACTGGCCGTCCCACTCTCCCCCCAGCTTGGCCCAGTGCAAAACGCGCAGTTGGGACGGCCGTCCCAACCCAGACGGCCGTCCCAGATTTCCAGGCAGTGAAATCTATAAATAGGAGCCTCATTTGTCATTCTCCACACCCCAGACAACTCCAAGACTTGTCTTCTTCTCTCCCTCCTTCGAATGATCTCTCTGATTGCCTTTAATAGGTAACAATCAGTTAAGGAATTTGTATTCCGGCATTCGATTCTTCTAGAAAATTTTAGTCGAGTCGAGTTTATTCGAGAGGAGAGTCGTTGTAGAGTGAAGGATTGCCGCAAAGCGTCCTCTGTATAAAAGACTTATAATATAAAGCTTGCTTCGGAGGTTCTTCTCAATTCTCTTCCCTTTTATTGCTTTATTTACTGCTTTCTGTATGCAATGTAGATAAAACCATGTAGATAGCCATATTTAAATACTGTACGAATAAAATAGGGTAATAGCGTAATTTCTTGTAATCTTTACTTAAATGAATTAATCCGTCATAGGGAACCCGAAAGGGGCGTTGTGGGGTGCTAATACCTTCCCCACACGTAACTAACTCCCTTACCCGACTCTGGTTATAATGGCCAAGTTTGGTTTTTATTAAAATCAATGCCTTTTTCTCCTTTTCCAATGTTTATGGTCAAAACATTGGTGGCGACTCCAAAAGAACCCTTTTCGAAAACCTTGCTTCTATTAGAGGATAGTTCAGCGTTGAGCGCCTCGGAAGCAATGAACATATTTTTAGCAAAAAACGCGAGTCTCAACCATCTTTTTGCGACCGCTCGCATTAACGTTCGAGATGTCCCAGGACGTCGGAACGGACGGCGGCGACAACCGGGAGCAGATGGCCTCACGGTATCCCTGGGTCAATGTGTCCTCGGACCGGACGAACCCGATGGCCATGTTGAACTCGTCAAGGGTGGTGGCCTGGTATCTTCCACCCATGAAATAGGTCACCATCTTAGTGGGTTGCAGGCTTGGGACCGTGGAGGGGACCTCGGAGTAGGAGACAGAGGCCAAGAATTCCAGTACCGCTTGTGGGTACACATGTGTAGGTGGTGGCTGCAGCAGAAAGCCCCACCCGATGCTGTCTATGTGGGCTCGGACGTTGTCCTCCCACCCAAATTCAGCCAGGATGCTGAAGTCAAGTCTGAGCATCGGGTGCCACTGATAAGTCCGGATGTTGTCGAGGCGGGCCTGGTGCTGAGGCGACAACTGAGAGGGATCTTGGGGTGGCGGTGCCGCAGAACTGCTGGCACCGGCAGTGCTCCTTCTCTTTCTGGAGGCGCTTCTACCAAACATGTTGACTAGGGGGGTGCTTGGGAGTGCAAAAATGGAGAAATGGAGGTTTTGGAGGCAAGAAGAGTTGTGAAGAACCCCCCAAGCGCGCCCCCTATATATAGCAAAATTTTCCAGTTCGAGACCGCCGTCTGGGAGGGCGAGACGGCGGTCTCGAGTCAGCTACAAACCGAGACGGCGGTCTGGGTCATCGAGACAGCGGTCTCGTTGGTCGAGACGGCGTTCTCGTCTTGCCAGCGGACCGAGACGGCGGTCTGGACGACCCAGACGGTGGTCTCGAATTTCTGGTGAGTTTTTTTTTTAAAGAGAAAATAGGACCTGGTTCAAAAACATTTTTATGCATGCAATGTTTTCATGTTTGATGTCCTATAATGCCTATTTTGATTAAGTTTTCAGAAGGATTTAACCAACGTGTCTCATTGCGCTGAATGCCCTCTGATTTGCTGTGTTTACTTTTGGTTGTACCATGCCGGACTTCTTGTGACCGAAGGATAATTTCTTTCTTTCTCTTTCTTTTTGTAGAGCACCCTTTGTCATGTAGTGTCCCTTTTTCTTTGCTTTAGGGATTTCAATCCTCTTGTTGACTATATGCCTCCATATTCCCAAATTAATTATTAGAATATTGTTGTGAGGGTCAAGAGGAAAGAAGCAAAGAGGCCAATTCAATGGTTTGTGTTTTAGAGGGTTAATTTTTATTTAGAAAGTTTTTGTAAGCATGGTTGGCTAGGGTTAGGCTTAGGTGTTTAAGTTTTTGTCTAAGTAAACAGTTTCCTTTCCTTTTGTATTTGCGCTCTTTGGTTTTATTTCCATTGCTTTTTAATGGCTAGCTGATTTCCCTAGAACGCCCTTTGGGTTTTCGAACTAGGATACTGTGTTTTGGCCCTAACTTTTGTCTAGGTTCCCTCTTTTTGTAATTTTTTGGAGAATCCTAGCGGACCTTATTTGTAACCCTAACTTTTGCCTAGGCTACCCTTTATTGTTGTTCGTGTGTCCTATCGGGTCGACCCTATCTTTTGTGTAGCACCCTTAGTGGGTTTCCTACCGGGTAATTTGCCCTTTTCTTTGGCCTTTGGCTTCTCTGGGCTTTTCTTTTTTTGTGGATTTATTTGTTTTTTGTACATAGTATTGGCGAGGCATGACTTTCTTTATGGATGAGGTGAAGTCTTATTTTTTATGTGCTTCTAATCAATTAGCTTGATGATAATAGCAATGGTAAATGTTGATTATTTGAATGCGCTTTTTACTCTTCTTCTTTTTTGTTTACTTAGACAAGGTTATTTATGTGGTCTAGTTAGAAATAGAAAGAAGAGAAGCAGATAGTAAGAATCATTCTTTATTAATTAATAAGGGAATATGTGCCCTGAAATGCCCGGGGGTCGGGCTCGCCCCGGGGGATAGTCTCTAACAATCATGGGGTTTACATTCCTTAAACGAAGAAAAAGATTTCCTAATGACTAAGGTGGCTCTTGACGCTTGCACCCCTCCACTTCGGAAAATCTGCTTGAGTGTGCGGAGGGGGGACTTCCCTTTTCTTCTTTCCGCTCAGCCCTTAGTGGGGTCATATCCTAGGCCATACTTGCAAGGATTTTCTTTGAATTCTGGGGGTTCCCTCATGCCTTGGGAATTTGCCCCCAGTCCTTGGCCAGGATGGTAACCGTGCTTTAACATCATGTGGGCTACCTTTGTGTTTTTGGGAAGTCGCTCTATGTTGGCAATTTCGAGCACTTGAAAAGATGTTTCAAGGGCCTCTTTAGCCGCATCCACATAAGGCTGGGTGGATGGTCCACTGATCAGGATATCGTCTTCTGCTTGGACCGTGACCAGTTTGTCGTCTACTATGAACTTGACTTTCTGGTGGAGCGTTGAAGGTACTGCCTTAGCGTCATGAATCCAAGGCCTGCCGAGGAGACAACTATATGCTAGAGTAATGTCCATTACATGAAAATCGACGTCGAAGATAGTGGGTCCAACTTGGATTGGCAAATTGACCTCCCCCACTACTTCTCGTTTTGATCCGTCAAAGGCTCGAACGATGGTGCTGCTTGGGCGCAGACGGGTTCCTTGGATAGTCAGCTTGTCTAACGTGCATTTGGGCATCACGTTCAAGGATGACCCGTTATCCATAAGAACTTTGGCGATGAGGTACTCCTTGCATTTAACCGAGATATGCAAGGGCTTGTTGTGGTTTGACCCCTCCAGGGGGAGTTCCTCCTCTGTGAAGGTGAGGTGATCGCTTGCCTTGATGTGACCAACGATCCTCTCGACCTTTTCTTGGGATATTGTATGAGGTACATGTGCCTCGCTCAAGACCTTCAGCAGGGCGTTTCTGTGTGGTTCCGAGCTCATTACCAAAGATAGCAATGTTATCTTTGCAGGTGTGCGATTGAGCTAGTCTATAATGGAATACTCACTTTGCCTTATGAACTGGAGTAATTCCTCTGTCTCCTCCTTGGATTCCTTATTTTCTTTTTCTTCTTCGGTCTTTTTATTTTTTCCTTTATTTTGGAGGACATCTTCCTGTGTGTCCTTGGGGTAGTAGATTCTTCCACTTCTAGTCGTGCCCCCAATACCAGCTATGTTTGTTATTTCTTCTTTTACTGGTGGAGATTCTCCATATCTCCATGGTACAACTTTATTCGATTCGTAGGGGAAAGGACGTGGCATAAATAGTCGCACTGGTGTCCTTGCCCCCTCTTCTTTATCCTTGAGGACCAACGACCGAGGCTTATTTTCCTCTTGCAGCGAGTCGACCGTTGGGGTAAGCTTTATTAGGAGTGGCTTTCTCTCCATTCTTCTGATTTAGAAGACATGTTAGTTAATCCTTCCTTTTTATTATCTTATTTATTAAGTGTGAAGGAGGGGAAATTGTTGACAATTCAAGGACTTGATGTTGCACTTGATGAATATGAAGAATGGATTTTGATGATGATCCAAGAACTAAAGACTTAGAATATTGAAGATTGAAGATTGGTGATAATTGTATTGTAATAACTCCGATTTATTTAAGATTGAGTCTGTATTTTTAGAGTCTAAGATAGCCGGTACATAGTCTGTAACTTAGAAGCTTCAAAAAGCTCAAATTTATCATTCAGAGCTCGGGTTTAATCGATTATATAGGTAAATAATCGATTAAAACAAGTGAGAAAACACTTTCTATACAAACTCACTGTTTTAATCGATTAAAACAGCAAAAGAATCGATTGTTTTGTACTGTCCGTACAGATAATCGATTATTTCACCAAATAATCGATTATTCCGAGAGGGTTGGGTTCTAAGTATTTGGTTCTGTTTTAATCGATTATTACTCCAAATAATCGATTATTTCATCTGTTTTTCAAATTAAATTTCAAATTAACCCTATTTTCGAAAACCCAATTACCAAGAACCCTAGTTTCGAAATCCTCAATTCCTAAACCCTAATTTCCCTACTTAAACTCGCTTTAGCACTCGAAATGATGAACAACTAAAGAACAACTCTTTCCATACAAAAGTTAAGTGCTCGTGAGTGCCGAGAACTGTTTGTTGCAAGGAAAGGGGGCTTTTGGAAACTTCGGTGTGAGGCTAGAAGCGATAAGAATCACTAAGTGGAGTTCTTAGTGGATTGAGTGTCTGTGCCGTCTCCGGGGAAAGTCTGTTCTTCGGGGCTTTTGGAAACTTGGTGTGAGGCTAGAAGCGATAAGAATCACTAAGTGGAGTTCTTAGTGGATTGTGTGTCAGTGCCGTCTCCGGGGAAAGTCGTTTATCATCTCTTGTGGATTTCAAGAGAGGTTTTATCTTTAACTTTATCTTTTTCATTATAATTTGTGTTGTAACAACTTTGTTCTTAGTGACGAGCGTTAATCCTCTTTTGAGTGATTAGCAACTGGACGTAGGGTCTTTTGATCCGAACCAAGTATAAACCTATTGTGTAATCTTCTCTATTCTTCTCTATTTACATTTACGCAGTTTTTAATCGGTAAAATTTGGGGAAAATTTTGAAAACCTAATTTTTATTAAGTAACCAATTCACCCCCCTCTTGGTTTTTGTCCGACCACGCGAACATTCCGCTGCGCGATTCTAACAAGTGGTATCGAGCTTGCTTTGATAGTCATTCAAATTTTCAAAAATGGCCGGACAAAATCAAACTTTTGCCGAAGGTACGTCTATCAACAGCACCCCCACTTTTGCGGGTCAAAATTATCCTTTTTGGAAAGTACGTATGCAAATATTTTTAGAGTCTCGTTGATAGAGGCGTTTGGGACGCAATTTTAAACGGTCCTTTTATTCCTAAAGTTTTTGAAAATGGAGTAGAAGTACCAAAACAATTTTCTAGATGGTCTGGATGAAGAAAATAGGAAAGCTCAATATGATGTTAGGGCTAGAAATATAATTTCATCTCGCTTTAACCCTTGATGAGTTTTACGGAATATCCACTTGTAAGAGTGCTCAAGAGATGTGGGCAAAACTAAGAGTAACTTATGAAGGAACAAGATGATAGTGACTCAATTTCGAATCAAGCGACTCGTAAATAGAAGCTAACATTTGCTTGTTGGCAAATGACATCATTTCTTCCGACTTTGAGGTTAGTGATTCCGACTCATCTTCAAGTGATGATGAAAATGATCATGATGAACTGCAAAATGCATATAATGAATTGTTTAGTGCTTTTAAGGACTTGAACAATAAATACAAAGTCTGTGAAAAAGAGTTTAAATAGTTCCAAAATGGAGGTAGAGTCCTTAAAAATGAAAATCACATGTTTAGAAGAAAAGGAGTCCTTAAAAACGAAAATTTCATGTTTAGAGGAAAAGGAAACCTTAGAAACGACAATTGTATGTATAGATGAGAATGATGATAAGACTATAGCATGTGCATCATGTAAAGAGTATGAACATGATATTGATTTACTTAGACATTTGCTTGATAAAGCTAAAAAGGAATTAAGTGATAATTATAAGAATAAGGATAGTGTTCAAATTAAAGAAAATTGTCATGTTCCTTTGAAAAAGCCTAAAAGTAAAAATAGAAGAGTATGGGTTGAAAAAGGAACCAAAACTTCAATAGTTAGAAATGCATCATTTTCAAATGTTACATCTAAAGCATGTTTCTATTGTATGAAACAAGGTCATACTTCAAATAGATGTAAAATCAAACATTTTGGTGTTCCTAAAGGAAAATATATTTGGGTTCCTATAGATAAATGAATTGTTTGTCTCTTTTATTTATTCAAAGAAAATGGATCATTTAGTATGTTTTAAACAGAATGATTAGGTAAAAACATTTTATCTTTTCTATTGCATGAAGGTTCTTCACTTAAAGATTTTTGCGAAAAGCCTCTAAAATTGTTTTAAACAACCTAAAACAAAGTATTTTTTCAAAAGCTTTCTTAAAACATGTTTTTAACTGATGCAGTTTTGAAAGAACCAAATAAAATCACTTAGAATGGTCAAAGAAGTGTTTTTACAGCATTTTAATCGATACAACTTGTTTTCAATCGATTAAAACCATTTAGAACTCATTGTGATCGATCAGATGTTTATTATGAGCTGGTCAGAATCTTTTAAATCGATTAAAAACACGTTTCAATCGATTAAAATCACTTAAAGGGTCAGGATGATCGATCAGATTTTTATTATGACCGATCAGAATCAAGTTGTGATCGATCAGATTTTTATTATGAGCGGTCAGAATCTTTTAAATCGATTAAAAACACGTTTCAATCGATTAAAATCACTTAAAGGGTCAGGATGATCGATCAGATTTTTATTATGACCGGTCAGAATCAGTTATGATCGATCAGATTTTTATTATGACCGATCAGAACTCTTTTAATAGATTAAAAACTCGTTTCAATCGATTAAAACAACTTAAAAACTTTTTCTACACTGCGTTTTAATCGATTAAAAGATGTTTTAACAGATTAAAACTGCACTTTTAACAGATTAAAAGAAACTTTTAACAGATTAATTAAACCAGCAGTTTTTGAAAATCTTCTATTGAAAACAGTTTGGCTTGAACTTTCTAAACTCACATTGAATATAAGTTTTCACACATCCTTAAGCAATCAATTGAGCAACTGCGGTGCAAACACTTTGGAGATCAAAGATGTGTTACTTGTTGATATATTATTGGATCAACTGATAGTTTGTTATGTGTAGAATTTGCTAAGATAATGCAGGGAGAGTTTGAAATGTCTATGATGGGAGAATTGACATTCTTCCTTGGACTACAAATCAAGCAACTTAAAGATGGCACTTTCATCTCTCAAACTAAATACTGCAAGGAAATTCTCAAAAAGTTTGGTATGGACACCTCTAAGGAAGCTAACACACCCATGGGAACTTCATGCTATTTAGACAAGGATGAATCAGGTTTGGAAGTAAATCAAACTATGTATAGAGGTATGATAGGATCACTATTATACTTAACTGCTAGTAGACCTGATATTATGCATCCTGCTTGTGTGTGTGCTAGATTTCGAGGCTTGTCCTAAAGAATCTCATTTAATTGCAGTAAAACATATTTTAAAATACTTAAAAGGAACTACCTGGATTTGGCTTGTGGTATCCGTCTGATGCTTGTATTAGTTCATTAGGATATTCTCGATGCTCGATTATGGTGGATGTAAAATTGATAGGAAAAGCACTAGTGGGACATGTCATTTGTTAGGTTCATCCTTAATATCATGGCACTCTAAGAAACAAGCATGTGTAGCTTTATCTACCACTGAAGCTGAATATATTGCAGCTGGTAGTTGTTGTGCTCAAATTCTCGTGGATGAAACAACAATTAGAAGATTATAGCATATATTTAAATGACATTCCATTAATGTGTGATAATACGAGTGCAATCAACTTAACAAAAAATCCGAGTAATGCACTCTAGGACTAAACATATTGAGATTAGACATCACTTTTTAAGAGATCATATCAAGAAAGGAAACTGTAAGATAGAGTATGTAGACACTAAACGTCAATTAGCAGATATATTTACTAAGCCTCTACCCAAGGATAGATTCTATGATCTTAGAAGAGACTTAGGGATACTAGAAATAGCTTAAATTCCGCTTAATTTGACTGTTTTTGGATGATTGTTATGATTAAATTCGTGATGCAGGATATTCATAGGTTATAATGTGCCAAAACCTTAAAAACTTGATATAGCCTCTGGAATAATCGATTCATTGGAAGTGATAATCGATTATTTTCCCTTAAAAACGCCCAAAACAGGGTATTCTCCTCTGAAATAATCGATTATTTATCGGAAATAATCGATTAAAGCTATCGAGATATTGAAATAATCGATTATCTTGAAATATAATCGATTAAATGCGATCAGCTTTTGCCTCTTAGCCGTTGCCAACGGATATTTTGCCATGAAATCCTTTCTATATGACCGTTGGAAGTGTTTTCTCTATAAATAGAGACATCTCGGTCAATTATACTCACTTCTAACTCTTGTAATCAAGTTTTCTTGAAATCTATACTCTCTTTGCTTCATTATTCCCTCACTTGTCTCCAAAATCTCTTCAAGTTTATCTACTCTTTCAAATGGCCTCATCCTCTCGCCCTAAGATTCCTACAAGAAGAAGATCTGCACCTTCTTCTCATTCCCGTCCTAATTCTGTAGAAGGATGGATCTCCGATGCAGATGGTCAACAAGAATTTCTAACCTACTTGGAAAGAAAAAGCTATTATTTCTCCCAAATTTCTTATAGGTGAGCAATTCATTCGTAGGGGTTTCAATTTTCCTAATCTTCTTGAAATTCAAGGAATTCTCCCGTTTATCCAAATGCAAGGTACATACTATCCCGACTTAGTTAGGGTATTCTATTCTAGATTCAAGTTTAGGGATCAAATTGCTACATCCCGTGTAAAAGGGGTTACCATAATTCTAGATGATGATATTTGGGAAAATGTTGCTCACTTCCCCATTAGAGAAGATGCTATTAACGTTTATGGTGAGCTAGATGACTTTGACAGGTTCTTAGCTTATCGATCTTTTCTGCGGAATCCTTCTCTGGAGGTTGGACGTATTCTTCATGTCTGGACCTTTAAAGAAGGAAGAACGCATGCTTCTACATTTACTTGTATGGATCTTATGTCCCCGGCTACGAATCATGCCCAATGCTCTTCCATTGATCTTCGAATTATTCATGCCATAATGAATAATGAACCTTTAGATTGGGGTGTTCTTGTCAAAATGACCATGCTTAAAGCAAAACGTCATCACACCTTCAAAATTCCATATGCACTTCTTGTATCCCGTATTCTTGAATATAAAGGAGTGAATGTTGAAGGTGAGCAAGCAGTTAGAACAAACAACTTAAACCGCATGTTGGACAGACACATTGACTCAACTTCAAATGGTGCGTGTCAATGACATCTATGTTCACAAAGATGACGTTCAAAATCAAAGTGATGCAAATGAAGACTCGATGAAGATATGCCTCCAACTGATAATTTTCCCTCTAACCAAATCCAAAGTGTTGGAACATCCTCGTCTCATCAAGAAACAAGACAATCCATGGAAGATATGCTTTCCGACATGAATCAAAGAATGCAATCTTTCTTCAATCTTTCTGGAGTACGCCATGATGAAATTATTCGTCGCATATCCGATGTAGATGATAGAGTGGGTAGATTAGAAAATAGATTTGATACTCACTTTAATGATGAGGACAGTTGAAGAATTTTAAATTCTGTTATGTATTTTCTTTTGTTATTGTCTTGCTATTGTAATGGATAAATGATTATGAAATAAAATTTGATGTTTCTTTTATGCTATGATTGAGGGGGAGCTTTCTCTAACTTATGCATATTTTGAGGGGGAGCTCTTATGATTGATGTTGCAGAGTTCTTTTTGATTATAATCAAAATAGGGGAGAAAAATTTAAAGCCTATGATTCAATTTTAAATTTTATCTGGTATGTTTAATGTGTTTGTTAGTATGACAGATAAAACAGGTTATTACAAAGGGCTTTAAAAGAAAATTTTGATCATCATCAAAAAGGGGAGATTGTTGACAATTCAAGGACTTGATGTTGCACTTGATGAATATGAAGAATGGATTTTGATGATGATCCAAGAACTAAAGACTTAGAATATTGAAGATTGAAGATTGGTGATAATTGTATTGTAATAACTTCGATTTATTTAAGATTGAGTCTGTATTTTTAGAGTCTAAGATAGCCGGTACATAGTCTCGTAACTTAGAAGCTTCAAAAAGCTCAAATTTATCATTCAGAGCTCGGGTTTAATCGATTATATAGGTAAATAATCGATTAAAACAAGTGAGAAAACACTTTCTATACAAACTCACTGTTTTAATCGATTAAAACAACAAAAGAATCGATTGTTTTGTACTGTCCGTACAGATAATCGATTATTTCACCAAATAATCGATTATTCCGGAGAGGGTTGGGTTCTGAAGTATTTGGCTCTGTTTTAATCGATTATTACTCCAAATAATCGATTATTTCAGTCTGTTTTTCAAATTAAATTTCAAATTAACCCTATTTTCGAAAACCCAATTACCAAGAACCCTAGTTTCGAAATCCTCAATTCCTAAACCCTAATTTCCCTACTTAAACTCTGCTTTAGCACTCGAAATGATGAACAACTAAAGAACAACTCTTTCCATACAAAAGTTAAGTGTTGTGAGTGCCGTAGAACTGTTTGTTGCAAGGAAAGGGGGCTTTTGGAAACTCGGTGTGAGGCTAGAAGCGATAAGAATCACTAAGTGGAGTTCTTAGTGGATTGAGTGTTGTGCCGTCTCCGGGGAAAGTCTGTTCTTCGGGGCTTTTGGAAACTTGGTGTGAGGCTAGAAGCGATAAGAATCACTAAGTGGAGTTCTTAGTGGATTGTGTGTCGTGCCGTCTCCGGGAAAGTCGTTTATCATCTCTTGTGGATTTCAAGAGAGGTTTTATCTTCAACTTTATCTTTTTCATTATAATTTGTGTTGTAACAACTTTGTTCTTAGTGACAGCGTTAATCCTCTTTTGAGTGATTAGCAACTGGACGTAGGGTCTTTTGATCCGAACCAGTATAAACCTATTGTGTAATCTTCTCTATTCTTCTCTATTTACATTTACGCAGTTTTTAATCGGTAAAATTTGGGGAAAATTTTGAAAACCTAATTTTTATTAAGTAACCAATTCACCCCCCCCTCTTGGTTTTTGTCCGACCACGCGAACATTCCGCTGCGCGATTCTAACAGAAATTAAATATGCAAATGAATGTTTATGCATGCAAGTAGACAGTCATTTGAATAAAGAAGATTTCATTTATTCGACAGAAGGTGTACATTCCCCTATTCTATACTGCGAAGCAACTTTTGGCAAAAGCGGAAAACTTTAAAGAAACCCACAGGCGGGTCTTGATCCCTCTGTAGTTCTCTCTCAACTTCCCGGACGTGACGAGCAAGTGCTTCGCTTTGCTTGCGGACCGCCTGGCTCATATCTTCACTGTACTTCTGAGCCTTTTTTATCTTCGCCTCTTGATGAACGACCAAGGCTTGTAGTTCATCGAGCTTTTCAACGGCTCGGTCTTTCTCTTATAGTAGCTGGTCGTACTGAGCTAGCCCGTCTCTTTCTTTGCAGCGTAGCTCAGCGAGACTTTTGTTGAGTCTCCGGTTGGCCTCTCGCTCTTGGCGGATATCTAACCGAGTCTTGGTGAGCTCTTGCGACAACTCCTTGATCGTTTGAGCCTGCTTTGATGATTTGGCCTCAAGGCGTGCTGACTTGGTGGTTATTTCTTGAAGTCAGCTATCCGAACTGGTTCTGGCAATTTTGGATGCTCGGATAGCTTGCTCGTTGGAGTCAGCACACTGGTCCTTGATGAAGCACTTGGTGGATTTGATGAAGACTTGATGAAGACATATTTGTGTTGGTATAGTTTAGTTTGTGGGTGTGTAGAGGGATAAGTTAGAAGTATAGGAACTTAATCTCTTGATAGGCCAATAAATCTTGTGATAAGCGCCTTAAAATGATGCATCTCATTGAAATAATTTTTCTGCATGAAAAACTAACATTTAAACATTAAAAGAACAAACTAAGTTTTTTTTCAATCTGTTGAAAAGAAATTTCAATCTGTTAAAAACATTTAACATAAGGAATATTCTTATAGATTCGAAATTTCAATTGGTTGAATCACAGAATCAACAGGTTAAAATGTTTTAATAATTTTTCATGTATTACAGGTTTCGCATTTTCAATTTGTTGAAATATTTTTTAATCTGTTGGAACAGAGAGACCATCTTTTTCAGCCTAAGTGTTTTTCAAAACTTCAATCTGGTGAAATATTTTTTAATCTGTTAAAACAAAAGAGACTATTTTTCCGACTAAGAGTCTACAGGATTTTTATCTGTTGAAAGGTTTTTTAATCGATTGAAACAGAGAGCTGTCATTTTTCATTAAGCTATTTCAATCCATTAAAAACATGAATCAATCGACTGAATGAAGTTTTAAATGAAATCAATCGGTTGAATCGACATTTTAATCGATTGAAATACGTTCTGATCGATCATAATTTAATTCTGATCGATCATAACTTGTTCTAATCGGTCATAATGTTGTTCTGATCGATCATTTACGTCTCTAGATCAGTTTTTATCAGTTCAAACAGTCTAGTTCTCTCTTTTACTCTATAAATACATATTTGATCTATCTTTTGAAAGATACAATTTGAGAAATCATTTGAAAGCAATCTTTGAGCTATCACATCCGTGACTTTCTCTGTGCATTCAAGAACTTTTCATATCATAAGGTGCTTTGATCAAGATTGTTGTTAATCAAAGAGAGAAAGTGCTGAGTTAGATTTGCTTCGGACAATTGTATTGATAAAGCTTCAGTCCGTGTTTTTTCTTTTCATACTCTTGTGTAAAGTGTGGTTGTGTAGATTGGATTTTGGATCTCGCACGTGTTACAAGAATCGGATTTGGTTATCGGGAGGTTTTCAAGAGTCTATCTTGTGGGTTTGCAAGATAGTTCTTGGGGTAGATTGGTGAGTATCTACTGGTTGTAATTTTTCACTTGGTATTAGTGGAACTTGGCAGATTTTTCAAGAACTGGACGTAGCTCTGGTGAAGAGTGAACCAGTATAAATTGTTGTGTTGAATTTCTTCTTTCATCTCCTTTATTTCCTGTCTATACACTTGCTGTGATTAAAATCAACCTACCTACACAAGAATTAAATAAAGAGAATTCATTCTTCCAAAAGAAAGTAAGTTTTGCGAAAAAGTTTTCAAAAGTTCAATTCACCCCCCCTCTTGAACTCAACCATTAATTCTTTCAATTGGTACCAGAGCTGTTCCTGTAAGTTACTCAAGAATTCGGTCCAAGAATGGCTGAGGGAAAGATGAATTTTTCAGAAGGAGCCTCCATAAACAGGCCTCCTCTTTTTTCTGTTGTGAATTATTCTTTCTGGAAGGTTAGAATGAAAATCTTTATTGAATCTCTTGATAGAGGTATTTGGGAAACAATTATTAATGGTCCTTACAAACCAACTCATACAGTGGATGGTAAAGTAGTTGAAAAAAATTGGGCTGAATTGACTCGATGCGAGAAAATAGGAGAGTCCAATATGATTATATCGCTAAAAATATTATTACCTCTCGCTTTAAATCTTGATGAGTTTTTCAGGGTGTCTCAATGTGCCTCTGCCAAAGAAATGTGGGAAATTCTAGAGGTCACACATGAAGGTACATCTCGATGTGAAAAGGGCAAGAAAGCATGAGTTAATTAGGGACTATGAATTGTTTAAAATGCAGCAAGGAGAAACAATTGCAGATGTACGTAAAAGATTCACGCACATAGTCAATCATTTAATTGGGCTAGGAAAGATTTTTGACAAGGAAGAGTTGAACATCAAAATCTTGAAGTGTTTGGACAGAACTTGGCAACCAAAGGTGACAGCTATATCGAATCAAGAGATTTGACCGAAATGACTACTCGCTTCACTATTTGGTAAGTTAAGGGAACATGAGTTGGAAATCAATCGGTTCAAGGAACAAGAGAATGTAGAGAAGAAAAGCAGAAACATTGTTCTCAAGACGATTGAAGAAAACAAGTGAGTCTCGAAGAAGATGAATCCGAGAATCTAACTCTGTTGGTTAAGAAGTTTGGAAAATTTCTTAGAAGGAAGAACAGAACTGGGCAAGTTAAAAGGTACACTAATAAAAAGACTGACTCCATTCAAAATACTGTTACTTGTTATTCTTGTGGTAAGCAGGGACACATAAAAAGTGAATGTCCGGAAAAGACCAAGAATCAGAACAAGAAAGAGCCAAAGTACAAAGGGAAAAAGGCCTACATAGCTTGGCAAGATAATGATTCATCCTCCAGCTTACGCATCTCGAAGGTGAAGAGGTGAACCTATGTTTGATGGTCGGTCGTGAATCTTCTTCATCACATGTAAGTTCAACTCCCACAGAGAATGAAATGAATTATAGCACATTACTAAATGCTTTCAATGAAATGCATAGTGAAGCCAGAAATTTATCTCATACAAATAATCGGTTGAAAGGTTTAAATAATTGGTTAGAAAATAGAGTTAAAGTTCTGGAAAAAGAACTATTAGAAAGCAAAACAGATTTAGAACATCTAGATATAATCTATGCATCTGCGGATAATGTTGTTGCTAATAAGAATTGTGAAAAGTGTATTCTTCTGCAAGATAAGGTTGATTACTTGATTAAAACTTTGTCTAAGTTTACTCAAGGTAAAGAGAATTTAGATGCACTCCTTGGGTCTCAAAACTGTGTGTTTGAACATACTGGAATCGGGTACAAACCTAAGATTGGGGTAAAAACTAAAAAATATTTGAACTTCTTTTCATTTAGAAAAGCTACAACATCCCCTTTCTCATCTTGTCATTACTGCATGAAGAAAGGACATACTATAAAATTTTGTCATGCTAGGAAATATTTTGTGCCGCAAGGTAGGAAGAGATGGGTTCCAAAACATGTTAAACAGAAAATTTGACTCCTAAGGACCCAAAATACTTAAGGGTACCAAATACTTGATGTTTGATCTTTCAGGAACAACAACAAGAGTCCCTTTGGTACCTGGATAGCGGATGCTCAAGGCACATGACGAGTGAAATTTCAAAATTTCGAAACCGAGATTGAAGAATGGAGGTCATGTGACTTATGGAGACAACAACAAGGGAAGAATTCTAGGTTCCGGAGATATTGGAGATGGTGAATCAGTAACCATTCACAATGTTCTTCTTGTTGAAGGTCTCAAGCACAATCTAATCAGTATAAGTCAGTTATGTGATCTTGGTCACAAAGTAATCTTCAAACCAGAAAAGTGCCTAATCTGTGAACCAGAATCTGACACGGTAATGTTGGTAGGTAAGAGGTTAAACAACATATACATGTTAGATATCAAGCATTCTATATCATCTCAAAGTTGTCTTCTTACTAAAGAAGAAGA
Organism: Sphenostylis stenocarpa; assembly: GCA_963425845.1. NCBI lineage: Eukaryota > Viridiplantae > Streptophyta > Magnoliopsida > Fabales > Fabaceae > Sphenostylis > Sphenostylis stenocarpa. The sequence continues at coordinate 18,478,705 of OY731404.1, read as the reverse complement.
ATCTTGGTTGTGGCATAGAAGGCTTGCTCATATACATCTTAACCATCTTGACAAACTGATTTCTAAAGAGTTAGTTTCTGGGCTACCTAAGCTTCGAATCTTGAAAGACAAAATCTGTGAAGCTTGTTTGAAAGGCAAACAAACTAGAAAATCCTTTTCAAACAAAAACATTGTTTCGACTTCTAGACCTTTGGAACTGCTTCACATGGATTTGGTTGGTCCTTCAAGGAATAAAAGCCTAGGTGGTAATCTTTATATCATGGTAATTGTTGATGACTTTTCCAGATTTACCTGGACTGTTTTTCTTAAAGCCAAATCTGATTCTTACAAATCTTTCAAAAAGCTTGCCAAGGTTTTACATAATGAAAAAGGGTATTTCATTACATCTATTCAAAGTGACAATGGTGGAGAATTTGTAAATGAAAAGTTTGAATCATTTTGTGAAAAGTTTGGCATAAAACACAATTTTTCTGCTCCAAGAACTCCTCAACAGAACGGTGTTGTGGAAAGAAAGAACAGATCCATTGTGGAACTTGCTAGAACAATGCTTTGTGAAAATTCTTTACCTAAATATTTTTGGGCAGATGCAGTAAACACTGCTTGTCATGTTTTGAATAGAGTCTTGATTAGACCCATGCTTAAGAAAACCCCATATGAACTGTATAAAGGAAGAAAACCCAACATAAACTATTTCAGGGTTTTTGGATGTACGTGTTTTGTTTTAAACAATGGGAAAGAAAATATTGGCAAGTTTGATGAAAAATCTGATAAAGGAATCTTTCTTGGTTATTCTACTAACGGCCACGCATATAGAGTCTACAATTTGAGACTGAAATCTGTTGAAGAATCAGTACATGTTGTTTTTAATGAGTCTCCTCGAGTGTTGCAGAATAGATCAACAGGTACTATAGATGATGAAGATTTAACTGATAATTCTTATAAGTTAAAATATCCCAAGTAACTCAGATCGACTTACTATCGAAGAAGGTATTCAATCGATTGATCCTGCCAAAGCTGACCCACCAAGAATTACTGAAGAACAGGAAGAAGATGTCCTGGAAGAGTTTCCTAAAGAATGGATTGTTCCAAGAGATCTGTCTCTAGACAATGTCATCGGACAAATCAATAAGGGAGTATCCACTAGACATTCTCTTAATCAATTCTGCAATCATATGGCATTCATTTCACAAGTAGAACCTAAAACTGTTAAAGAAGCATTAAATGATGAATACTGGGTTAGTGCCATGCATGATGAGCTTAATCAGTTTGAAAGGAATAACGTGTGGGAATTAGTTCCTAAAACCAAAGATATCAATGTAATTGGTACTAAGTGGGTATTCAAAAACAAATTAGATGAACACGACATTATCACTAGAAATAAAGCTAGGTTGGTAGCCAAAGGGTATAATCAACAGGAGGGTATTGATTTTGATGAAACCTTTGCACCTGTAGCTAGACTTGAAGCTGTCAGATTATTATTAGCTTATGCTTGTATAAGTGGTTTCAGATTACTACAGATGGATGTCAAGAGTGCCTTTCTAAATGGACTCATCAATGAAGAAGTTTATGTTTCTCAACCTCCTGGTTTTGAAAATCACAAGCATCCTGACCATGTCTACAAATTGAAAAAGGCTCTTTATGGTTTAAAACAAGCTCCTAGACAATGGTATGAGAGGTTAAGTAATTTCTTAATTGATCAAGGCTACAAACGAGGTGAAGTTGATAAAACCCTATTCATTAAGAAGTCTGGAACTGACATTATTTTGGTGCAGGTGTATGTTGATGATATCATTTTCGGTTCTACAAATAATGCATTATGTAATAAGTTTGTTAAGGAAATGCAAAGTGAATTTGAAATGTCTATGATGGGAGAATTGAATTTCTTCCTTGGTCTCCAGGTTAAGCAATTAAGAAATGGCATTTTTCTAAGTCAATCTAAATACTGCAATGAGTTGTTGAAGAAGTTTGATATGCACAATTGCAAAGAATCCTCTACACCCATGTCTACTAATTGTCTGTCTAGATTTAGATGAAAAAGGGAAATCTGTTGATCAAACTAAATATAGGGGTTTGATTGGTTCTCTGCTATATCTAATCGCTAGTAGGCCCGACATTATGTTTAGTGTGTGCCTTTGTGCTAGATTTCAGTGCAAATCCAAAGGAATCACATCTTACCACTGCTAAAAGGATTCTGAAGTACCTTAAAGGAACCGTGAATGTCGGACTATGGTATCCTGAAGGTGCATTTCTTAAACTTGTTGGATTTTCCGATTCCGACTTTGCGGGATGTAGATTGGACGTGAAAAAGTACCTCCGGTACATGTCATTTACTGGGAAGCAGTCTCATATCCTGGCACAGACAAAAAGCAAGCATGTGTTGCTCTTTCAACTGCGAAGCTGAATACATTGCAGCTGGGAGTTGTTGTGCTCGGAGTATCTATCTCAAACAACAACCGAAAGATTATGGAGTGGCTCTTAACACGGTACCTGCGGTTTGTGATAATACTAGTGCAATAAATCGACTAAGAATCCTATTCAACACTCTAGAACTAAGCATATTGAAATTAGACATCATTTTATTAGAGAACATGTATCTAGGGGTGATTGTGAAATTTTATTCATTGAATCTGAAAAACAGTTAGCTGACTTATTCACTAAACCACTTCCTAGAGATAGACTTAATATGCTTAGAACTGAACTAGGAATTCTGGATATAACTAGTATTGAATAACTGATTCTTTATGGTGATTATGAATTTTTAACAGGTTGATAACATGCTTAATCGATTAAAATTGTCTGAAAATCATGAAATTATGTGTTTTAATCAATTGAATTTGTGAAATAATCTGTTGATTTTCTGATTCTCTATCTCTGTTAATGATATGTTACCAGTTCAATCGATTAAATGAGGTGTTAATCGATTTATTTCAATAAACCTTGTAGCGCTGAAGCAGAGAAGCAGTAATACATTAAAGACAAAACCGTGAAGACGAAGGGACCGTGTGTTCTCATACAGTAGTGTTTGAAAAGCTTATACTTTTCCTCGTGAAACATTCTCTCTTCTCTGTTTTTCTTCTATTCATTCCACAAATCAGCATGCTCAAACGCACCAAATCTGGAAGGAAGAAGTTCAGCAAAGGAGAGTCCTCTGCTGTGGTGCAAGGAACATCGGTAGGAGGGCGCATTGAATCCTGGTTCAATGGGAACCAAGAGAAGATGGATTTGTTCATTCATGAAATGAGTAGGAAACAAATCAATATACCAAAGGTTCTAAAATTTTCATGGTTTGATGCTTGAAGGTTTCGGAGGGGTTCGGAAACTACTACAACATCGAAACTTCAGAAGTTTACGGAGCTAAATGGTAGGATTTACCACGACCTGATTAAAGTCTTTTTCACCAACTTGTCGTTTGAAGGGTCTACTCTAAAAACTCAAGTCAAAGGAGTGGACATTGAAATTACTTCCAATGTCTGGAAAGAGGTTGCTGGACTCAAGGATGAAGGTGTAAAAGTCATCAAAGGGTATACCTCGGAAGTAGAAGAATTTAACAAAGTTCAGTACTTTCGTTCTTGTCTGAAGAATAGGCATGACTCCGTAAGTTTCTTCAACACTGGAAGGTTGAAGCTTGAGGAAAGGGTGCTCGCGTTCATTATGTCCTGGCAGCTCACACCCGGGGGAGCAATCATGCAGTACTAAATGAAGGAGATTTGGTACTCGATGTACCTGCATTCACCACGGAATAAGGGTGAACTGGGTTTTTGTCATCAAGGACCACATGATCAAAGCTAAGCGGCTAAGTGATTTTAGATATCCTTATGCTATATTAATTTCTAAGTTTTTAACTCATTTTGGTGTTGATTTAGAAGGTGAATTAGTTGAAACTGTTCGTCTAACAAATGAGATCAATAACTCTGTCCTTCATAAAATGGGATTCATTAAAATCGACGGTGAATGGATTTCCAAAGAAGAAGCAGGAAGAGAAGAAGAAATTGAAGAAGAAGAGCAAGAGGAAGATGTCAATACTGGTGTCCCGGGTACTTCTGCAGCAAGATCATCAGACCCGATGGAAGAACAATGTCCTTTAGAAATGATTCCATATATTCCACAACCTGACCGTGGCACGCCTCTCTCACAGTTCGAAAGAACCATGCTGCATCAGATGGATGAACTGCAAACCAATCAAAGGAGGCACATGGAGATGACGGTTGCTCTGCGGGCTTGTCAGCATTATCTGGATGAAAATTTCATTGCCAGATTTCAACACATTGACAATCAATTGGAAGATATCTACAACATGATTGTTGATCTGCAATTTAATCAAGGTCCCAGGAACGGGGATGAATGAAGGCTTATTTTTTTATTTTTCTCTGTCTTTTCTTTTTATTTTTGGTACCAACGTGGTACTATTGGATTGTAACTAAAACACTTTATTTGATGCAGTCAAATAGGGGGAGAAGTGTTTGATTAAAACTGTCACTACACACACACCACAAAATCATATATGTCTCTATTATGTTATTGAATTGCGCAGGTGCAGTGGATATTTGTCTCCATCAAATAGGGGGAGATTGAAGCACTTGGTGGATTTGATGAAGACTTGATGAAGACATATTTGTGTTGGTATAGTTTAGTTTGTGGGTGTGTAGAGGGATAAGTTAGAAGTATAGGAACTTAATCTCTTGATAGGCCAATAAAACTTGTGATAAGCGCCTTAAAATGATGCATTTCATTGAAATCATTTTTCTGCATGAAAAACTAACATTTAAACATTAAAAGAACAAACTAAGTTTTTTTTTCAATCTGTTGAAAAGAAATTTCAATCTGTTAAAAACATTTAACATAAGGAATATTCTTATAGATTCGAAATTTCAATTGGTTGAATCACAGAATCAACGAGTTAAAATGTTTTAATAATTTTTCATGTATTACGGGTTTCGCATTTTCAATTTGTTGAAATATTTTTTAATCTGTTGGAACAGAGAGACCATCTTTTTCGAGTCTAAGTGTTTTTCAAAACTTCAATCCGGTGAAATATTTTTTAATCTGTTAAAACAAAAGAGACTATTTTTCCGACTAAGAGTCTACAGGATTTCAATCTGTTGAAAGGTTTTTTAATCGATTGAAACAGAGAGCTGTCATTTTTCATTAAGCTATTTCAATCCATTAAAAACACGAATCAATCGACTGAATGAAGTTTTAAATGAAATCAATCGGTTGAATCGACATTTTAATCGATTGAAATACGTTCTGATCGATCATAATTTAATTCTGATCGATCATAACTTGTTCTAATCGGTCATAATGTTGTTTTGATTGATCATTTACGTCTCTGGATCAGTTTTTATCAGTTCAAACGGTCTGGTTCTCTCTTTTACTCTATAAATACAAATTTGATCTATCTTTTGAAAGATACAATTTGAGAAATCATTTGAAAGCAATCTTTGAGCTATCACATCCGTGACTTTCTCTCGTGCATTCAAGAACTTTTCATATCATAAGGTGCTTTGATCAAGATTGTTGTTAATCAAAGAGAGAAAGTGCTTGAGTTAGATTTGCTTCGGACAATTGTATTGATAAAGCTTCAGTCCAGGTTTTTTCTTTTCATACTCTTGTGTAAAGTGTGGTTGTGTAGATTGGATTTTGGATCCGCACGTGTTACGATGACTCGGATTTGGTTATCGGGAGGTTTTCAAGAGTCTATCTTGTGGGTTTGCAAGATAGTTCTTGGGGTAGATTGGTGAGTATCTACTGGTTGTAATTTTTCACTTGGTATTAGTGGAACTTGGCAGATTTGTCAAGAACTGGACGTAGCTCTGGTGAAGGGTGAACCAGTATAAATTGTTGTGTTGAATTTCTTCTTTCATCTCCTTTATTTCCTGTCTATACACTTGTTGTGATTAAAATCAACCTACCTACACAAGAATTAAATTAAGATAATTCATTCTTCCAAAAGAAAGTAAGTTTTGCGAAAAAGTTTTCAAAAGTTCAATTCACCCCCCCTCTTGAACTCAACCATTAATTCTTTCACTTGAGGCGCTCTATTTCATGATCTTTTTTCTTTCCTTGCCTCTGCAGACCGTCAATTGTGAGGATGGATGCTTGCTCTCTTTCCTCAAGGGCCCTCATCTGGGCTCCCATGATTTCCATCCTCTGGGTCAAGGCATTAATTTGAGCCTGCAGCCCTTCATCATTGGCGCTTGTAGTGGGTGTGGTGGATGGTTGAGCCATCCCTCTTTTCTTTCTCCACGCCTCATAGTCACTGGTGACAGCCACCCGAGCTTTTCCTAGCTCTCTGTCCCCCATATAGACCGGCCTCTCCCATGCTTTTCTCACGGCTAGTGAGTTGGCGATTGTGCACGGGTCTCCAAAGAAACACGAGTCCTCCAAGCTCTCCCGAGAGATAGTAGTTTGGGTCTTCATGAGCTCGTCTCATAGCTACTCTAGGTGAGTAGGCTATGCAACCCCCGAGTCCTATCAAGGGTACGCTCGAATAGTCCCCACATCCGATGAGAAGCTGGGCCGGGTCGGAACCAAGGGCGGACCCGGGATAAACTGTTGGTGTCCTTTCGTTCCCACTCGTCCCTCCATTCTGAAGTCAGGCGTCGTTGGAGGGGGATCTTGGAGAAGCTCCTTAAAGGGTCGGGGAATATCCCCATGTGGCTGGAGGCGTAAAGGTGTGTGGCGCTCCACACAAATAATAATGAAGAGCAGCAACGGAGTGTTTTTCCTTGCTTTTGGTGGCAGAATTCCACCGAGAGCAAGGTATCGGCAAGAATATCAGGCAGGGGACTCTTTGAATTCACGTCCCAGGCGAAAAAGGCATCCATGACGGCCTGATCTACTGTGTCGAAGTGGAAGGGGAACAAGACTGTTCCAAAAATGATAAGTGCCAGGGTTTTGTTGAAGGCGACCCATTCTGCCCTTTCAGCTAGATAGGACAGGTGGTCTTCTAACATTGATACTTTCCAACCCTGGGCGTTCCCCTTCCTTATCAGGGTACTTTGCCGGAATGGTAGTTGAATAAGGGCAGCGACTGGTGCTGCAGGAGTATATGCCTCGTGGCGGACATGAACCCCGGCTGATTTGGGCCATTTCAACATGGTCTCATACTCCTCTAGGGTGGGCACCAGGTCGAACTGCGGAAATTCGAAACACCGCAGACTGGAATTCCAGAAGTGGATTAGTGCCCTTAGGAACACCTGATCGACACAGATCTTTAGCAGGTCTAAAATTCGTCCATAGGATTTTTCGAAGTCGACGCGGACCTCTGATGGCATTGCCTCGCTTAGTCGTTCCAACCTCTCAGTATGGAAACGGGGAATATCCACCTTCTTTGGTTGTCTACTTGTCCCCTCCATTTCTAAAACCAAAATGCATGTTTGATGAAAATGATGCTTATTTGTATGTAAGTGTTTATTTCCCTATTTATCATGTTTTTCTACATGATGTATGGTAATTGCGTATATTTTTATTGAAGGATAAACTATCAATATGAATGTTCTATGAGTGTAACATTTATGGACCAGGTCTTATTTATGGTTTTGGAAATGGACTTTTGATTTTTATTTGATGTTTATTTGTTTATTTTATAGCCTTTTATCTCTTCTGTCGGAACTGCATGGCTACTTAGCTTACAAAGAACCTGAAACCAGGCTAGCTAAAAGGCAGACTGTCCGAGATAAAATATGGCTTTATGCGAAAGAATATTTAGCGTCCCTTATCTCTTCTGTCGGAACTGCGTGGCTACTTAGCTTACAAAGAACCTGAAACCAGGCTAGCTAAAAGGCAGACTGTCCGAGATAAGGGGGTTTATTTGAGAAAATATTTTTGTGTTTTGTTGTTTGTTTATGCTATACAACAGACAAATGCAACAAACATATGCGCACACAATTCGGTCATCCGCGAACAGGTGAGAATTCGTTTTTATCACGAGGTAGGGTTTTCCTGCAGAAAAGTGCATTGGCGAGGGTTGGTTCTAACTGTTCTCACCAGGCTAAGGCCTCCAAGGTGCCCCCATTATAGGGTCCCCACTCTCCAGCCGTCCGACCATGCTTAGCACTAAGGCCATAGTCAGTCTTGTTGCCAAAAGAGGAAGGTTATCACCTTGAGTGGTGGTTTCATATCACACTGGTGGGCTCAAGGCCCTCACTACAGCAAACCGTACCTGCCACCCACTCCCTATGGATTTCTCACTTGCCCCCGGGTATAGAGGGAACTGTAGTGTGCAAGGGTTTGTGTACAATTTGTATTTCACACAATTGCGTAAGTATAAACACGCAACAGTTATTAAAGCCAAACCGTAAAACATGTTATAATACAAGTTAAGGGCAAAAACGTTATTTTCTTGGTTTATTTATTTTTAAGCCAACCCATCACTAAATGGGATCAACTCTCGAGGCTTCCCCAGTGGAGTCGCCATCTGTCGCCGCCGTAAAAAATGAGAGGCGGTCGGAGCGACGCGATGGTTTCGACCCTCTTGATTTTCGCGTTTTTTATGGGTGGTTACAACGCCTTTAGGTTGTCCGATAAGCGGGCTAACCTAGGGGCGAGGTTTTCGAAAGGTCATCCTTGGGTTGTCCGATAATCGGGCTAACCCAAGGACTAATTTTGAGGGGTTCTGTGGAGTCGCCACCGATGTTTTTACCGGAAACATCGGAAAAGGGGTTTTAAAAGGCGTTGGTTTTCGAAAACCAACTTTGGTCATTAGAACCAGAGTTGGGTAAGGGAGTTAGTTACGTGTAAAGGAAGTATTAGTTCCTTTACTACGCCCCTTTCGGGTTCCCTATGATAGGCCAACTATTTTGTTAATAAATAAACTGGAAAAATACGCTTTTGCCCTTTTTATTTTGCGGAATTTTAAAATTATGACTACATGGCCCTAATCTATTGCATAATTTAAAATTAAAGCAGTAAAAGTAGAGAGGGAGAATTTAAACCTCCGAAGCAAGCTTTCTTTTTATTTCTTTAAAAGGAAATGGGTGCTTTTTGGCAGCCCTTCACTCTACACGGCGCTGAAAACTTTTCTAGACGCCGAAAAACGCTCACAAAAGCACTCAGAAGCTCCGGAAATGTGTCGGAGGGATTCTAGAGAGAAGTTTTAGAGAGAAGGGAGAGCAAAAGCTATGTGGTGTGTGGAAATGAGGGGGGAGAGCCCCTATTTATAGGTTTTCGTGCCTGACAGTGGCAAGACCGCCGTTCTCGTCTGACAGGGTCGAGACCGCCGTCTCGCCAAACGAAACCGCCGTCTCGTCATTCGCAGGTGGCGAGACCGCCGTCTCGCCAAACGAGACGGCGATCTCGCCATTTGCATGAGGCGAGACGGCGGTCTCGATTTCGAGATGGCGGTCTCGTCCCAAAAAGGCGAGAAAAATTATTTTTTGTCCAGATAGTATGGGGCTTAATAGTCTCTCCTAGTGGCTTGTTAGGCTTCGTCCATCTTCGAATAGGAGGTCTTCTTCTCTTTATTTGGAGGCCGGGCAAGATTTGGGGTCTATAGTGACAGATAAACAGGTTATTACAAGGCTTTAAAAGAAAATTTTGATCATCATCAAAAAGGGGGAGATTGTTGAAACATACAAGAACATGAATGTTGAAGTTACATGGACATGAAGCTTGTTGATTTTGATGATGATTCAAGAACAATGGACTTAGAGAGTTGAAGACTTGTATTCTTGTGTAATAACTCTGTTTTGATGATTTTGAGTCTGTAATATTAGAGTCTAAGATAGCCAGCACATAGTCTACTCTTTAGAAGCTTCAAAAACTCATTTTTATCAAAGTCACACTAGTTTAATCGATTAACAGGCTAAATAATTGATTATTACAGAGAGAAAAACCATTTTCTGTATCAGCTCTCTGGAAGAATCGATTAACAGCTTAATTAATCAATTAACAGGGTTGTTAATCGATTAATAGCCCAAATAATCGATTAAAGCAGTGCGATGTGGGTTCCTGTTGATTTTGGCTCTGTAATAATCGATTAACACTTAAGATAATCGATTATTTCAGTTAGATTTGCATTTTGAACTTCAAATTAAACCTATTTTCGAAATCCCTAGTCCCAATACACCAAGTTTTGAAAATCCCCAATTCCCAAACCCTAATTCATCTACTTAAGGTTCTCTAAGGCTCTCAGAAAATTGAACAACCTTTTTCAAACAAAAGTTGAGAGTTGTGATTGCCAGAGAACTGCTTGTTGGAGGAAAAAGGGGCTTTTGGAACCTGGTGTGGGCTAGAAGCGATAAGAATCACTAAGTGGAGTTCTTGGTGGATTGTGTGTTGTGCCGTCTCTAGGGAAAGTTGTTCTTCATCTCTTGTGTGACTCAAGAGAGGTGTTTTCGTTACCTTATATTTTTTATTTGTAATCTGCTTGTATAACTTTGATTATAGTGACAGCGTTAATCCTCTGTTTGAGTGATTAGCAACTGGACGTAGGATCTTTTGATCCGAACCAGTATAAATCTTCTGTGTAAGACTCTATCCTTATCCTATTTACGTTTACACAACATTTTAATCGGCAAAATTTGGGGAAAAATTTTTAAAACCTAATTTTTGTTAAGAAACCAATTCACCCTCCCTCTTGGTTTTTGTCCGTTCACGCAAACATTCCTCTGCGCAATTCTAACATCAGGGACATCTGGTCCAACTGCTGGCGAATGTCATCCATGTGACGATGGACGCCAGGAAAATCATCCTCATACTACTGTTGTTGCTCGAACTCTGGGGGTATCGGGAGCTCCTACGACGCTTCCAGATCATGGATGTCTACGGTCATGGCGAGCGCCGGGTGGAGGGCCACCTGGGACCCCTGCGTGATGAGCATCCCCATGCTGACGAGCATGGACCCGCTAACATACTCGGGTCTGAGGATGGAGGGAATGTCCTCCCCGTCGGTGCACCCACATCTCTCAGCCAACGAGGTGATGAGCGGCATCATGAGGATGTCTCCAACAGGACGGCTCTCGAAGTCCTTCAGAGACCTCAAGAAGAAGTAGTCGGGGTTACACCGGCGTCCATGTAGCATGCAGTGCAGCATGAAGAGATCAAGCTAAGTGATCTTCCCCTGACTCTCCTTCCGTGCGTGGATCGTCCCTGCCAGTAGCTTATGGAAGATGCGGAGAGGAGGGTTGAGCGTCGACCCTTTCATCAGGGCCGGTAGAATCTGTGACCCGGTGAGATCCTCCCATATCTCACTGGTTGTGAGGGCAGTCAGCCGCTCACAGGTGGCTCCCTGATATTCCGGCGTCAGGGTGTCTGCGGGCTGGTTGAAGCCCATGGTGACGTTGAACTCATCCAACGTCATCGTCTTGTAGGTCCCGTTCATGTAGTACGAGACCATCCTCGCCAGAGGGATACCCAGGAATATCGTAGGCATGTCGATCATTGTGACAGAGGCGAGGAACAACATAACGGCTTGCTTGTAGATGCGGGTCGGAGGGTCCTAGAGGAGGAAGTCCCACCCGATGCTATGGATATATCCCCGCACATCCTCTTCCCAACAGAACTCGACCAGGATACCATAGTCTAACCGTAGCATGGGGTGCCAAGAGTAGCCCCTGACGTGTTCCAGCCTGGCCTGGTGTTGCAGCGTGAGCTAGGTAGGATCTTGAGGAGCCTGTGGTGCGGAAGCGCTTGGGTCGGGCCCCCGACCTCTCTTTCGGGACCTGGAAGATTCTCCTTGTTGCATTTTGGGCAAAGACACTTAAAGATGTATTAGAATGTATGAGAAGATGCAAGAATGAAGTGCTTTAAACTGACCCAAAAGCCCCCTTTATATAGAAATTTTCATTTTTGGTCGGGACCACCATCTGGGATTTGGGACGGCGGTCTCGAATTTTTGAAGTTCGGGACCACCGTCTGGAATGTCGAGACGACGATCTCACCAATTGCGATGTGGCAAGACGGCCGTCTCGCCAAACGAGAATGTGGTTTCACCTTTAGCAAATGGCGAGACGACGGTCTTGCCTTTCGAAGAGATTTTTTTTTTGGAAAACATAGGACCTTGTTCAAAAATATCTATGCATCCAATGTTTTCATGTTTTGTGTCCTATAATGCTACTTCGTTGATTTTTCAGAAGGATTAACTGGTGTGTCTTTTGAAGACGAGGTCCTTCTGATGTCATTTTCTGGTTGTACTTGTTTGTACCATTCTGAACTTAATATGACCGAAGAATAATTGTTGGTTGAGGAGCAAACTTGCCATGTCGGTGCATTTTTTCCTTCCTCTAGAGATTTCAATCCTCTTGTTGATTATATGCCTCCATATTCCCCCACTAATTATCAGAATGTTATGATAAGGGTCAAGAGAAGAGAAGTAAGAGGATAATTTATTCAAAGGCTTGTGTTTTAGATGGTTGAATTTTTATTTTTTATTCAAAAGGGTTTTTGTAAGAATGGTTGGCCAAGGTTGGTCAGAGTGTTTAAGATGATGTTAAACAAGCGTCTTGTTTTGAGGATTTGCGTCTTAACAAATTTTTATTGTTTTCTATGGCTCATTGACTTCCCTAGACTGCCCTTTGGGTTTTCAGACTAGGATAATGTGTTTTGGCCCTAACTTTTGTCTAGGTTCCTTTTTTCTTGTTTTGGGAATCCTAACGGACCTTATTTTGCATCCTTAACTTCTGCCTAGGCTACCCTTTATTGTTGTTCGGGTTTCCTAGTGGGTTAACCCTAATTTTTGTGTAGCCCCCTTGGTGGGTTTCCTACCGGGTAATTTGCCCTTTTTTTTTTGCCTTTGGCTTCTATGGGCTTCTTTTGATTTATTTTTCTTTTTTACACAATATTGGCGAAACACGGTTTTATTATGATGAGGTAAAACCTTATTTTGTGTTTCTAGTCAATCAACTTGATTATTATGATGGCGTGTTTTGATTATTTCAACGCACTTTTAAAAACGTTTGCTTAAACATGGTTATTACAAGGTCTAGTCATGAATAGCAAGAAGAGAAACAAATGGTAAGAAATGTATTCTTATTAATTAATAGGGGAATATGTGCCCAAAAGATGCCTGGGGGTCGGGCTAGCCCCGGGGGATAATCTCTAACAATCATTGGGTTTACATCCCTTAAGAAAGGAAAAAGAATTATTAATGACTAGAGTTGTTCTCGACGCTTGTATCCCTCTGTTTCGGAAAATCTGCTTGAGTGTGCGAAGGGGAGACTTTCATTTTCTTCTTTTAGCTCGGCCCTTTGCAAGGTCATATCCTAGGCCATTTTTTAAAGGATTGTCCTTAAATTCCGGGGGCTCCTTCATTCCTTGAGAGTTTGCCCCGAGCCCTTGACTAGGATGGTAACCATACTTCATCATCATGCGGGCTACCTTCGTATTACCGGGAAGTATTTCTACATTGGCGATTTCAAGCGCTTGAAAAGATGTTTCAAGGACCTCTTCAGCTGCATCCACACAGGGTTGAGTAGACAGTTCACTGATCAAGATATCATCTTCAGCTTGGACCGTTACCAGTTTGTCATCTATTATGAACTTGACTTTTTGGTGGAGCGTTGAAGGTACTACCTTAGTGTCATGAATCCAAGGTCTACCAAGGAGACAAATATATGCTGGAGTAATGTCCTTCACGTGGAAATCGACGTTGAAGATAGTGGGTTCGACTTGGATTGGCAGATTGATTTCCCCCACTACCTCTCGTTTGGATCCGTCGAAGGCTCGAACGATAGTGCTGCTTGGGCACATGCAAGTTCCTTGAATAGTTAATTTGTCAAGTGTGCACTTGGGCATCACGTTCAAGGATGACCTGTTATCCACAAGAACTTTAGCGATGAGATATTTCTTGCATTTTATGGAAATATGTAAGGGCTTGTTATGGCTCGACCCCTCTGGAGGGAGTTCTTCATCTGTGAAGGTGAGGTGATCGCTAGCTGTGATGTGGCCGACGATCCTCTCAACTTTTTCTTGGGATATAGTATGAGGTACGTGCACTTCGCTCAAAACCTTCATCAGGGCGTTTCTGTGCAGTTCCGAACTCATCATTAGAGATAACAAAGTTATCTTTGCAGGTGTATGATTGAGCTGGTCGATGATGGAATACTCGCTCTGCCTTATGAACTGGAGTAATTCATCGGTCTCCTCCTTGGATTCTTTATTTTCCTTTTCTTCGGTCTATTTATTTTTCCCTTTATTCGTGGGGGCATCTTCTTGTGACTCCTTGAGGGAGTATATTTTTCCGCTTCTAGTCATGCCCCAATGCCGGCTATGTTGGAGATGTCCTCCTTTATTGGTGAAGATTCCTTATATCTCCACGATACAACTTTATTTGAGTCATAGGGGAAAGGACGAGGCACAAATAATCGCAAAGGCGTCCTTGCTCCCTCTTCCTTATTGACTTTGATAACCAACGACCGAGACTTATTGTCCTCTTGGGGTGAATCAACCATTGGGGAGAGCGTGATTACGAACGGTTTTCTCTCCATCCTTCTGATCGTGGAAGACGTATCAGTTAATCCTTCCTTTTTATTATCTTATTTGTTAAAAGTGAAGGAGGGATAATCAAGTATGAAAATTATGAATGAAATGCATGCAAGTAGACAATTGTTGAATAAAAGGAAATTTTATTTATTTATAGAAAGTGTACATTCCCCTCACCATGCTACGAAGCACTTTTTGACAGAAACGGAAAAGCCTAAAGAAACCCATAGGCGGGTTCTGATTTCTATGTAATTCTTCCTTGGCTTCCCATACATGATGAGTGAGTGCTTCAATCTGTTGGTGGACCGCCTGACTCATATCTTCGCTATATTGTTGAGCCTCTTTGATCTTCGCCACTTGATGGACGACCAAGGCTTATAAATTTTCGAGTCTCTCAAGGGCTCGGTCTCTTTCCCGTAGCACTTGGCCATACTGAGCTAACCCGTCTCTTTCTTTGCAGCACAGCTCAGTAAGGCTTCTGTTAAGTCTCTGGGTAGTCTCCCATCCTTGACGTATCTCAGACCCAGTCCTTGCGAGATCTTGTAGCATTCCCTTGATCGTCTGAGCCTATTTTACACATTCGGCCTCAAGGTGTACTGACTTGGCGATTATTTCTTGAAGTTGGTTATCCGAGTTTATTCTGGAAAATTTGGATGCTCGGATAACCTGCTCACTGGAGTTAGGACATTGGTCCTTGAGGCGCTGTATCTCTTGATCTTTCTTCCTGCATTGCCTTTGTAGATCATCTATAGTGAGGATAGATTCTTGCTCTTTTTTTTCAAGGGCCCTTATCTGGGCTCCCATGATTTCTATCCTCAGGGTCAAGGCATCAACTTGGCTTTGGAGCTCTCCACTCGCTGAAGGCGCAGTAGGTGGGGCGAATGGTTGTGACATCCCTCTGTTTCTCCTCCACTCCTCATAGTCACTGGAGACAGCTACTCGAGCTTTGCCTAGCTCTCTATCTCCCATAAAAACTGGTTTCTCCGATGCTCTTCGTACAGTAAGTGAGTTCGCAACATTGCATGGGTCTCCGAAGAAACACAGTCCTCCGAGCTCTTCCTGTGATAATGCGGTTTAGGTTCTCATAAGTTGTCTCATAGCCACTTTTGGAGAATAGGCTATACAACCTCTGAGACCTACTAATGGTACGCTCAGATAATCCCCACATCTGATGAGAATTGGGACATGTCAGAACCAAGGACATGCCCAGGATAAGCGGTTAGCATCCCATTGTTCCAACTCGACCTTCCACTCCATGGTTAGATGTCGGTGGAGAGGGATTCTAGAGAAGCTTTTCAAAGGGTCGGAGAATATCCCCATGTGACTAAAGGCGTAGAAATGTGTGATACCCCACACGAATAGTAGTGAAGAGCAGCAATTGAGTGTTCTCCCTTGCTTTTGGTGACAGAATTCGACCGAAAGCAAGGTGTCGGCAAGAAGTGTAGGCAAGGGACTCTTCAAGTGCACGTCCCAGGCGAAGAAGGCGTCCATGGCGGCTTGATCCACTGTGTCGAGGTGAAAGGGAAACAACATAGTCCCAAACACGATCAGAGTCAGGTTTTTGTTAAAAGCGAACCAGTCTGCCCTTTCAGCCAAAGAGGACAGATGGTCTTCTAACATTGCAACTTTCCAACCCTAGATATTCCCTTTTGCTATCAGGGCAGTCTGCTGAGGTGGCAATCGGATAATAGCAGCAACCTTGGCTATAGGAATATAAGCTTCGTGACAAATATGGACCCCGGCTGACTTGGGCCATCTTAACATGATCTCATACTCCTCCAAAGTGTGCAACCATATCAAACTGCGGAAACTCAAAGCAATGCAGACTGGAGTTCCAAAAATGGACCAAAATCCTGACGAAAATGGGGTCGACACAGATCTTTAGTAAGTCAAGAATCCGTCCATAGGATTTTTTAAAGTCGGAGTGGACCTCTGGTGGCATCAACACGCAGAGTCGTTCTATCTTCTCCATATGGTATCGGGGAATATCCACTTTCTTCAACTGTCTACTAGCCCCCTCCATTTTCTAAAAACAAAAATGCATGCTATGAATATGATATTAATGCAGGCATGCATGTAAGTGTTTATTTTTCCTAAACATTATCATGTTTTATTTTCTACATGATCATGATAGTGTTTGGTTTTTTGTATTTTTTCAAAGAAAGATAAACTATCTATATGGATGTTCATGAGATTAATGTTTATGAACAAGATCCATTTTTTGATTTATTGGATTTATTTGGTTTTATTTGATAACCTTTTATCTCTTTTGTCGGACTACGTGACTACATAGCTTACAAAGAACCTGAAACCAGGATAGCTAAAAGGCAGACTGTCTGAGATAAAAATGGTTTATTGCAAAATAATAGTTTTAACGTCCCTTATCTCTTCTGTCGGACTGCATGGCTACTTAGCTTACAAAGAACCTGAAACCAGGCTAGCTAAAAGGAAGACTATCCGAGATAAGGGTGTTTATTGTGAAAATATTTTTTTGAGGTTTTTCTTTTATTTTTTTGTTGTATGCTTATGCTATGCAACAATCAAATGCAACAAACAAATGCACACACAATTCACTCATGCGCGAATAAGTAGGACGACGTTTTTAATCACGAGGTAGGGGTATCGTGTAGAAGAGTGCATATTCAGGGTAGTTCTAAATTTCCTCACCAAGGTCAGGCCCCCAAGGTGCCCCCATTATAGGGTCCCCACTCTCCCAGCCTTCAGACCATGCATGGCATTAAAGTCTTAGTCAGTATTTGGGCCAAGAAAGGAAGGTTATCACCTTGAGTGGTGGTTTCCAACCATACCAATGTTGAACATACAAGGACTTGATGTTGAACTTACATGGACATGAAGCTTGTTGATTTTGATGATGATTCAAGAACAAAGAACTTAGAGAGTTGAAGACTTGTATTCTTGTGTAATAACTCTGTTTTGATGAGTTTGAGTCTGTAATATTAGAGTCTAAGATAGCCAGTACATAGTCTACTCTTTAGAAGCTTCAAAAACTCATTTTTATCAAAAACTCATGGGTTT